>LR738709.1:514082271-514133939 GCA_902687465.1 Secale cereale
GGCTGTACTTCGGGCGCAAGGTAGGTTCTGGAACGCTGATTTTTTATATAATTTTTCTGGATTTTTCCTGACAGTTCTCGTAATGTGAAAACCTGAAATACAAAAACAGCCGAAAACAAAAACTGGCACTGGAGTGCACTGGATTAGTAGGTTAGTCCAAATATGATCGAAAGTGTATAGAAGTGTATAAATATCATAGCAATATTACCCAAAAGTGGCATGGATCAAGCAGAAATTACAGATACGTTTTGGACGTATCAACATCCCCAAGCTTAATTCCTGCTCGTCCTCGAGTAGGTAAATGATAACAAGAATAATTTATGTGGTGACATGCTATTAACCATATAGGACTTTTTTATAGTCATATGACAAAAGCTTACTGAGACAATGATTCTATAGTAATTAAGTTGCCTCATGAGAAAATCACAAATGACTGAAAGTTTTACAACATGACATTGAAGCATCAAAAAGATTTGCAATGAACATGATGTGCAAATATGATAAAGTGATATCTAGCTTGCCCCCTTTAGTGAAGCAAAACATAAATGCAGGGGCACCTTCAAGGTTTAAGTGATGACTAGATACAATGATTTCAGAATAAACGATATCACAATCATGCAAAAGACAATGCTACTTTGGGACAATGCACATTACACTCAGAATGACAATCATGCTCTCAGTAGTTGGTGCTTGAAGAAAAAAAGGTGGAGACTCAACATAAAAGTAAAAGGATGGTTATGTGCTAGAGCTTTTTATTTTGAAAACATAGAAGCAATTTTGTCAACGGTAGTAGTACTTCATATGTGTCATGCATAAGACATCCTATAAGTTGCAAGCCTCATGCATCGAATACCAATAGTGCTCGCACCTTGTCCTAATTAGCTCGGATTTCCATGGATTGTCATTGGATTACATATGTTTCAACCAAGTGTCACAAAGGGGTACCTCTATGCCTCCTGTACAAAGGTCCAAGGAGATAAATCGCATTTGATTTCTCGTTTGTGATAGATCTCAACTTCAGGACATCCATACCGGGACAACATAGAAAATAGATAATGGACTCCTCTTCAATGCATAAGCATATTCTCATAAGAGATTGAGGATTAATGTCCAAGCTAAAACTTCCACCATGATACATGGCTTTGGCTGGCGGCCCAATGTTCTTCTCTAACAATATGCATACTCATTCAACCCATGGCAAATCACCCTTACTTCAGACAAGACGAACATGCATAGCAACTCACATGATATTCAACAAAAGTGTGACAGTTGATGGCGTCCCCAGAAACATGGTTACCGCTCATCAAGCAACTTATAAGAAATAAGATACATAAGCAACATATTCTTTACCACAATAGTTTTTAAGCTACTTTCCCATGAGCTATGTATTGCAAAGTTAGTCTGCTTAGTACAGGTGGAGGTTAGCAAAAGACTGGGAGCGACCAACTAAGAGAGCAATGAGGGTCATAATCATGCTTAGCGACAAAGCAATATTGAATCAGGCATGGTAGTTATATCGCTACTCAGAAATAAAAGATCATCAAGGCTTGACAGACTTTCTTTACAGTCTTAAATATGCGTGAGCATACGCCAAGTCAATCAAAATAAATTCTCGAAGGAAGATATTACTAAACCATACCACATCATAGGCAAACAAATCAAGTTGGTATTCCATAACACATTGGGAATCCCCCAGCTATTTGAGACTAACCATAAGAAAACTTGAACTACTAAGCGCCATTATGCACGTAGCATCTTTATCATAGACATATTAACCAATGCAACGGAAGAAAACTCTCTTAATAAGGTGAGCATGATAATTAAAGAGAGTTCAAGCAACCAACTAAACAAAAGCTCTTTGAAAAGATAAGCATGAATACTAAGAGCAGAGCATGATAGTAGCTATTAAAAGACAAAGAACACACACAGCAAAGATAGACATGAAAATTCTATGTTATGTTCTAGGTAGAAGTGGAGCGTGTTTCTCTCCCACATAAAGAAAGCTGAGTTCCGACTCGTTATGAAAAACTAAAAAGAAAACTAAAAACAAGACGCTCCAAGCATAGCACATAACACATGAAGTGATAAAAATATAGCGGAACGAAAGACGAACTGATAATGTTGATGGAGAAGGGGATGCACGGGAGCATCCCCAAGCTTAGACGCTTGAGTCTCCTTGAATATTTCTTGGGGGTGCACGGGGGCATCCCCAAGCTTGAGCGCTTGACATTCCTGAATCTTTTTATCATCTTCCCTCGCACAC
The DNA here is from genome assembly GCA_902687465.1 of Secale cereale. Taxonomy (NCBI): domain Eukaryota; kingdom Viridiplantae; phylum Streptophyta; class Magnoliopsida; order Poales; family Poaceae; genus Secale; species Secale cereale. The sequence goes on from LR738709.1 coordinate 514,084,535, forward strand.
TTGAAAACTCCCTTCATACATAACTCATCATAATCTGATTAGCGAGGTAAGTACCCTTAATAAAATAATTGTTCCTTGCTGGAAATAAAGATATTATTGAAGTTCTACTGTTTCTCAAGATTGCCAAAAGGTTTTTGCAAAGAAAAAGCAAGCTCTTGATTTGCAAAATGAAGGAAAGGCAAAACAGGACAGAATCTGTGAAAAACAGAACAGCAGGTAATAATTGATTTGTTCGGGATACTTCTGCAACTCAAATCAAAAAACTCAGAACAGATGCACGAAAGACAATTATATAGAGAACGCTCTCGAAAAAATTCAGACCAAAAGGATGATCTGGTGATTTTATACGAATTTTTCTATCCAAGGAAAGAATCTGTTTCCTGGACAGCACCTCACAACTTTTGAATTTTCTAGCAATCAGAGGCTATACTTGGCACAAATATGAAAAGCAAAGATACAATGATGCTGCTACAGTAGTAAACAACATCAAGACACAATAAAAGCAAAAATATAATTTTTATTCATGTGGGCTGCCTCCCAAAAGCGCTTTCTTTTATGCCTTTAAGCTAGGCATAATGCATATAGATCAAGTTGTATCAATTGAACCATCATCAAGATCATCAAAAAGCTCTTCAATAATACAACTAGTCTTAAGAGTACTTTAAAATAAAGGCATCATAGAGATACTTCTAGGTAGAAGACCAAAAGGATAAAAGTCAAGGGAAGATTCATTTATAAATTCATCAAAGACAGGTGTTTCTTCCAAAGTCTTTACAGTTTCAACCGCCTTGGCAATAGGTGGATTACTTTTAGAGCGGGGAGCCTTTGGAACGTGAATGAACTTAGGCTCCTTCTTTGCCGGAGTTTCTACCTTTTTGGTTTTGATTGAGGAGAAGGTGGTTCCTAGAGTATCAAAGATATCCTCAATCTTGTCTATCCTAGAAGAGTCCGAGTCATGGAATTTGACGGTCTCCAAAATTTTGAAAATTTTATGCATGGAGCTATCTAGTCTATTCAAATTCCCTTGGATCTTACGATCCAACTCATTCATCTTATTAATGCTTGGCATCTCTAGCTCTATCTTTTCAAGTTTTTTCATAATGTGAGCTAGGGTGATGTCCTCTCGAATGCTAACAACAGGGAGATTCCCAATAGGATTTTCAATAATACTAAGAGACTCCCAAACTGGGGCCTCCAGGAAATTCCCATTGATAGCAGTATCTAGAATAAACCTATTCCAAGAAGTAATTCCAACATAAAAATTTCTAAGCAAGATAGTAGTAGGTTGCTTCTTAGTGGCTCTTTTTTGTGAATCATTAATTATATACCAAGCATCTTTCAAACTTTCCCCACCTCTTTGTTTAAAGGTGAGAACTTCTGCCTCGTCAAAGACAAAAGGACCCGACATAATGACAACTAAAGAACGAGATAACTATTTTTGTGATTTTCGATAAAAAGGTACTAAAGCAAAAACTGAAAGGTAAACTAAGAAGACTAAAAAGCAAAGGTAAAAGATAGCATGCAACTCCCCTATCCTGAAGAGTGGAGTCCCCGGCAATGGCGCCAGAAAAACTCCTTGATGGGCCTCTAACCCCTCATTGGTTACCCCAAGTGGAAGGTGTGAGATGCAGTGTTGTGGAAGTTTTTCCCTTAGCAAAGATGCCAAGGATCGAATCCCCAGAGACTCCTAGGTTCAACAAGTAGGTGTCAACTGCTAACGGCGCCAGATATTAGCAATCAACGTGGACGTGCACACAGATACAAATAACTTTGCTCCCAACGAGTACAGAGAGGTTGTCAATCCCTCCGGCCTTGTAGTTCACAAAGGGTTAAAAGCAAATGATAGTAGTGATAGATAATGTTTGCAATAGTAAATGATAGAAAAAAGTAAATAGCGGATGTGATCAATGATGGTAATATGGACCGGAGTCTCATGATGTTCACTAGTGATGTCTCTCTCCCAAAAGATGATAAAACAGCTATGTGAGGTAAACGAATTACAGCTGGGCAATTGACAGGACCACGAACGCAAACCAATGCTGACTACATTGCAAGAAAGGTTGAGGTTCAAAGCATGGGCGGTACGCCAAAGTAAGTAGACCGAAATCCATCAATATCTACTACTAATCATCCACCTTGAGATATCTATCCAGAACATCTCGCTGGTATTAAGTTGCGAGCCCCACCCATAGTGTAAACTCAATGCAACAGACAACTGCATTAAAAGAACTTTGCGTAAAGTAAACAATCCTTGCACCCGCGGGCACAAGCATCGTTGTTTTCCCCCTTGTGGCAACCGCACATCCCCTAGACTCATGTTTCTGTCACTCAAGCTAGTCATCGAGGGACATGAACCCACAATCGAGCATAACGTTCCCTCTTGGAGTCACTACCTATTACTTGGCCAAAGCAATAAATAACAACGGAGAACATGCAAGAATTACTTATGAATATAAATATAAAAGTGGTAGATCAAATATATTACTCAATCACAATCTGAACATAATCTCATAATCCATCGGATCCCAGCAAACTCATCATAGCAACAGCATAAGGATTACATAGGTGCCTCGATCATGTAGGGCAGCTCACGAGGACTAATTAGTGAAGCATAAGAACGGGAGGAGAACATCACATAGCTACTGGTCATGGACTCATGGTCCAAGGGAGACTACTCACAACTCATCCGGGAGGCGTCCATGGTGGTGGAGAGGCTCCCGATGGTGATCCTCCCCTCCGGCAGGGTGCCGGGAAGAGTTCTCCTGGTGCTCCCGATCTTGGAAGCGGCGGCGGTGGAACATAGATGAGATCGCGAAAAAAGAGTTCTCGTCCCGAGGGTTTCGAAGGACGCTCTAAATATATGCCAAAGGGGGGCACCAGACGGGGCTCGGGGGGCCCAGGCGCCCCCCCGGCGCGGCCCAGGGGGGGCGCGCCGCCAGGGCGCCTGGGGCCCTGGTGCCCCCCCCCCCCTGGCTGTACTTCGGGCGCAAGGTAGGTTCTGGAACGCTGATTTTTTATATAATTTTTCTGGATTTTTCCTGACAGTTCTCGTAATCTGAAAACCTGAAATACAAAAACAGCCGAAAACAGAAACTGGCACTGGGGTGCACTGGATTAGTAGGTTAGTCCAAATATGATCAAAAGTGTATGGAAGTGTATAAATATCATAGCAATATCACCCAAAAGTGGCATGGAGCAAGCAGAAATTATAGATACGTTTTCGACGTATCATGGGTGAACAAATTACTGTCGAGCAATTGATAGAAAAGCGCACAGTTATGAGAATATCTAGGCATGATTATTGTATATAGGCATCACGTCCGTAACAAGTAGACCGAAACGATTCTGCATCTACTACTATTACTCCACACATCGACCGCTATCCAGCATGCATCTAGAGTACTAAGTTCATAAGAACAGAGTAACGCTTTAAGCGAGATGACATGATGTAGAGGGATAAACTCAAGCAATATGATATAAACCCCATCTTTTTATCCTCGATGGCAACAGTAAAATACGTGCCTTGCTTCCCCTGCTGTCACTGGGAAAGGACACCGCAAGATTAAACCCAAAGCCAAGAACTTCTCCCATCGCAAGAACTATAGATCTAGTAGGCCAAACCAAACCAATAATTCGAAGAGACTTGCAAGGATATTATAATCATACATAAAAGATTTCAGAAAAGAATCCAATATTGTTCAAAGATAATCTTGATCATAAACCCACAATTCATCGAATCTCGACAAACACACCACAAAAATATTACATCAAATAGATCTCCTTGAAGATCGAGGAGAACTTTGTATTGAGATTCAAAAAGAGAGAAGAAGCCATCTAGCTAATAATATGGACCCGAAGGTCTATGGTAAATTACTCAGAACTCATTGGTGAGGCTATGGTGTTGACGTAGAAGCACTCCGTGATGGATCCCCCCTCTGGCGGAGCTCCGGAACAAGCCCCAAGATGGGATCTCACGGGAATAGAAGGTTACATCGGTGAAATTACGGTTTTCTCTGTTGCCTCAATGTTTTTAGGGTACGTGGACTTATATAGGAGGAAGAAGTATGTCGGTGGAGCAACGTGGGGCCCACGAGGGTGGGGGCACACCTGCCCCCCTGGGCGCGCCCTGCCCCCTCGTGGGCACCTCATTTCTTCTCTGACTTGGCCCCCAAGTCTCTCGTGAAGATACGGTTCCAAAAATAACTCTCCCGAAGGTTTCATTCCATTTGGATTCCGTTTGATATTCCTTTTCTGCGAAACACTGAAATAGGTAAAAAAAACAGCAATTTGCACTAGGCCTTGGGTTAGTAGGTTAGTCCGCCGATGCGGCTATCTCCGGCGAAACGCGAGGTGGTGGGGCGGACCGCCGGAGCACAGGGAGTCGGTTGGTGGAGTTGGGGAGGGATGGGGAGGCTCGAGGCGGCCAGACAAGAAGATGGCCGAGAGGCGGAGGCGACGGCCGAGCGTGGGGTGGCGCGGCCACGGGCGGACTCTGGCGAGGGCGAGGGGATGGGGAGGTGCGCCAGAGAGTGGGGAGGTTAGTGGACAGCTCCGGAGAGGAAGAGAGGGGCTAGGCTCGTAGGAAACGAGGAGGAACCGCGGCGGCCGAGACGAACACGGGGGCGCTCTTGGACAAGGTTGGAGGCCGAGACAAGGAGGGAGGTGACGAGCACAGTGGCCCGATCGTTCCAGAGCGCGCGCTGTGCATGACGCAAGTGCGGTCACCACGCGCACTGGTGCAAGCGGCGAGCTTTGGCTTGGCCAGCCATGTCAAGTAGGTTTACCTCAGTGCCCTTAGTAGAAATACAGAAAGTAAATGATCCAGGGGCAAAGAAGAGATTTGCAGATGGCTCCATGGTAAAACAACAGCAAGGTGTTTGTAACTTCCTGTGGTAAAACCATCTGGGTAACTTTGTAGAAAGTTTGTCTGGCGATTATCTTACACTACGATGATTTAGATCACCAAAAACCAGAGCAACAGGAGGAGTTTAGCTTAGGGTTGCTGTAGAAAGTGCCAAACTGGCCAGATTTGTGGATGATGATGTTGCACTCACACACTTAAGTGTCATGAGCAGAAATTTGGCGGAGTGGTCTTATTTAACCATATGGAGATGCTGTAAAAAGATCATACCATTTGGAGTTACCAAAGTGGCACTTGCTTCACAACACTCCTCTCTGGATAGAATTTTGTAGAATTTACTAAGGGTAAATGGATAACTGGATTGAGCCATAACTTGGTGGAGAGGGTATAGGTAGATGTAAGTATGGCCTGGTAAATTGGCAGCTCAAATGATGCAATCTAAAATAGGGTTGCTTCACAAAGTGCAAATTTTACCAGAAACCAAGATTTGGAGCTGAGCTCACATAGCTGATCTCCATGATATCAAATTTGGTGGAGATGCATGATTTTTTCAAATGAAGGATGTTACCAAGTTTCATCTCATGTGGACATGCCTAGAATATACTTCCTTCATAAAGTTTCTTTCTGAACAGAAACTTTGAAAAATTACTGGAAAATAATTACTTGGCAAATGAGTATGAAAATTGGCACAAGACAATGATATGGACATGAAAAGATGTCCACCAAGTTTTAGGGCAATTAGGTAAAGATAAATAGCACTTGCTTCACAAAGTGCCATTTAGGGCAGAATAAGAAAATGATTTTTGGAGGATTTTTTTTAACATGTCAATGAAATGTTTTGCCATATTTGAGCAAGATATGACCCAAACAATTTATGAGAATTACTTGGGAATTTTTAGAATGACAGAAATATAGGTTGCTTCGCAACCTAGGTCAAAAAGAATTATTCCTTTAATAGAAAAGGAATATTTTTTGGAAAAAAGAATACTGGGTTGGGTCAATGATGGAAATGACAGGGTCTTGGGATAGATATGAGGATGACAAGCCACTCTGGAAAGAAAGAAGAGGTCAGCTTCTTCAGTTTCCAGACCACATAGCCACGAAAAAGAAAACTCAGGCAAAAATCTCAGAAAATCCAAAGAAAAAGAAAGGGCCAAAAATCAGGCTGTGACAACTCTTCCCCCCTTAAAGAAATCTCGTCCTCGAGATTTGGTTGTTCTGGGTTAAATAATTTTTCTGACTTGAAGAAATCGTTTCCAACTCAGGTTTCTTTTATTCATAATATTTCCACTTAATTGGATCTGACTAACTGTCTTGATCTGGGGTGGTTTGCTTTGTTTTATCTGACATTCTGATAGGAGGTACCTTATATGTTCATGTTTATACTGACTCAAATTTTCTCTCATATCTGTTGGCTGAGCTAGCATCCGAAATATTATTTTTACGGACACACTTGTCCTTCTTGATATTGATCCTTGCTGGAAATGTTATCCTCGTATCGAGTTCCGAGAATATTCCACGGAGTTGGGGAACATGTCTTTCCGTGGAACAAAGAATCTCTTCTATCCAGGCATTGGATTTTTCGAATATAGGCATGGCTTCTGGTTCCAAAATAGTGATGTGGATCATATCTGTTTTTCCTAACGGATGCTGTCATTTTGCAGGAGTTTCTGACTTATTTTGACTGTCTTCTCAGTCTTGAGTATCCAATTCATACCAAAGGTTTAATTGTTGCTTGTCGTGACTGATAGAAAAATGCACCATCCTCTGATGATAAAATTTGCAATCTTGACTGACGATGATCTTGGCAAAGAATCCCATCCACACAGGCTATTCTTTTAATTGCTTCCCCTATGCGAGAGATAAGAATCCTCAAAGTATGTGTTTTCACACTGATTCTTCGTTGTACCAGTATCTCCTTGGGAATAACAGTCGGTGCGATGCTCCATCACGGGTGTTGAGGACTTGAGGTCAATATATTGAGCTGTCCACGAGTCTGACTGGACAGACTCGGGTATTTAATGCTGACAGTTCTGAGCATGCTGTGGACTGAGCTGATCGTCTTGCTATGAGGTCCTTACCACAATGGAGTATACCTCTAAGGTGGATCTTTGCTTGGGTTCGCCGTGGAATATGATTGTCTTGGACATCCATATTTTTCACATAATAATCGGCATACTTGTATTGTTGGTCTTGCTCTTTCATTATTACTTTCTTCATCCGGATCCTCAACTGAAAGAGCGAGGCCTTACATAGATCCTTGATTATTTTTGCGGCCCTGAATGCGGTTACGTACAATATCTGACCATCATACCTTGGTCTAGCTCATGGTTGGAGCCTAGGCACATTTATCCGGCTCGCATGTGGTTATACAGATCTCAATACTGTTGGGGATTATGCCGGACAGTGACAAGGTTAATAACATCATATTTTTGGATGTGCGGGACTGATCTTGACAATGACTGCCAAGATTATTGTCTCAGTGTTGTCTTTCCTTCAAGACTTGTTGATCATGGTATCACCCACTGGTTTTTGTTTCTTGAATAACCGGTGAGGTTGTCGGATGTGTACCGCGAATTTTTCCTGGTGCAGTTCACCGTTTTCAAAACTGCTCTTAAACCGTGCGGAATCTCGAAAAGTGTTCAACATGGCGAAGTTGCGTCTACTCCATAGCTTTTCAACGGTATATTACACGCATACTTCCAATAAACGGTGTAAAAACTAGAGCAAAAAGGTACCGAAAAAACAACACGTACAATTTTTTCAAACATGCAGTTCACCGTTTTCAAAACTGCTCTTAAACCATGCGGAATCTCGAAAAGTGTTCAACATGGTGAAGTTGCGTCTACTCCATAGCTTTTCAACGGTATATTATACGCATAATTCCGATAAACGGTTAAAAAACTAGAGCAAAAAAGGTACCGAAAAAACAACACGTACAGTTTTTTCAAACATGCAGTTCACTGGTCTTTGTGTTGCAGTAACATGCAGTTCGGAAGCGCAAAAAAACGCGTCGATTTGGGTGTCGCGAAAAACAAAGTTTCCGCGTTTTTGTAATTTCAAAACTGCTCTTAAACCGTAATGAATTAGAGGGGGTGTTCTACATAAAAAAGTAGCGTCTCGACGATATCTTTCCAACGGTGTACCATTTGGATCATTTCGACCAACATTTTGTAAAAATTTCACGAAAAACGGCCACTGCCCTTCGTAGTCAGCCGCACGATTTTCAAATTTAACTAAAAACCGTAAGGAATCTCAAACATTTCAACATATGAAAGTTGCGCCTCGTTCATAGCTTTCCAACGGTATATTACACGCCTTGTTTCCACAAACGAATAGAAAACTGGAGTGAAAACAGTACCGAAAATTTGAAAAAATTCGAAAAACACAATTCCGCGATTTAATAAATTCAAAATCGCTCTTAAACCGTAGCGAATTAGAAAAAATAATAGATATGAAAAAGATGCGCGCCGACGATACCTTTCCAACGGTGTATCGTACGTTTCATTGCGAAGAGCGGTTTAGAAAAAAACGCAAAAAGACGCTCGCTGCCATTCGTTGTGAGACGCACGATTTTCGAAACTGCTCTTAAACTATGATGAATTTTGAAAAGTGTTCAACATGGCGAAGTTGCGTCTACTCCATAGCTTTTCAACGGTATAATACACGCATAATTCCGATAAACGGCTAAAAAACTAGAGCAAAAAAGGTACCGAAAAAACAACACGTACAATTTTTTTAAACATGAGGTTCTGTTGCAGTATCTGTGCAGTGCGCATAGCTTTCTAATGCAGTAAAACAAAGCAGTTCGGAAGTGTTATGAGAATATTATTCTCATAATGTTATGAGAATAGACCGGCTGTATATATATATATATATATATATATATATATATATATATATATATATATATATATATATATATATATATATATATATATATATATATATATATTTTTTTTTGTCAATCCGGCAGCTGATTATGTGTATGGCAAAAATTGTCTAACTGTCCTTACTGAATTCACCGTGCATTTGGACTGACTTCTGGGTGTCGCAATGTTTTAAATTTGGCTTATGGCAGATTCAACCATTGCATACATATCATACTTTTGACTGGGAATGCACTGTTGATACATTTTTGTTCTCTTGCTGATTTCATCATTACTGCGATAAAGTGTATCTCTGCCAGGTACCTGTTGCTGAAAGTCTGAGCAGAATATCCTTGTGTTCAGACCGGATGTAATACAATGTTGTCGGTTGAAAATCGGAATTCCTTGGTGTATATCTGTACTGCTCACGGCTTCTTCTGATCCGGTGTCGGTCGAGGAAATTTTTCCATAAGGGGGTAACACCAAGGATTTAAAACAACGAAGCACGAGAAAACAATTTATTGCAACAAATCATACAGCAAACAAGCTACAAAGCTACTCACACAGGCACATACAAGCACACACAATCATAAACAAGCAATGATACCACAGCAGATGCACATGCACTACACGAAGGATTACATCCTACGCTTGAGCAAACGCTCGTGAACTGATGAAAAAGCTAAGGGTGTAGCGAGTGGAACCGCTAACTCTGAAACTCCGGATGAACGAGACGGAGGAGTTGAAGAAACTGGCGGAGACTGAGTTAAAGCGACACCAAGCAATCTCCTGGCCCGAATGGCGTCTCGGACTAACTCAGAAATAAGAAGACACTCAGCCTTCAAGTAACGAGACATGGCGAGGATAGCCGGGTCATCTTGAGGGTTCACGGGGGGAAATTGGATTCTCCTAGGATTCTCGATGATGGTGGGATAATATTTATAAGCACGGTTCTCTTGCACCATGCTCTCTTGATGACGAAGACCGGTGATTCCTGCCATTGCGGCAAGCTGAACGGCACACTCAGGAGTAGCGTCGTAACCACCGTGGAAACTATAGGTACGCTTACCGAAAGGAATCGGGGCTGACAGATGAACATTAGCAACATATTCCTGAAGGAAATATGCCCTAGAGGCAATAATAAAGTTATTATTTATTTCCTTATATCATGATAAATGTTTATTATTCATGCTAGAATTGTATTAACTGGAAACTTAGTACATGTGTGAATACATAGACAAAAACAGAGTGTCCCTGGTATGCCTCTATTGGACTAGCTCATTGATCAAAGATGGTTATGTTTCCTAGCCATAGACATGAGTTGTCATTTGATCAACGGGATCACATCATTAGGAGAATGATGTGATGGACTAGACCCATCCGTTAGCTTAGCACTATGATCGTTTTGTTTTACTGCTATTGCTTTCTTCATGACTTATAAATGTTCCTATGACTATGAGATTATGCAACTCCCGAATACCGTAGGAACACCTTGTGTGCTATCAAACATCACAATGTAACTGGGTGATCATAAAGATACTCTACAGGTGTCTCCGAAAGTGTTCGTGGTGTTGGCATAGATCAAGACTATGATTTGTCACTCCGAGTGTCGGAGAGGTATCTCTGGGCCCTCTCGGTAATGCACATCATAATAAGCCTTGCAAGCAAAAGACTAATGAGTTAGTCACGAGATGATGTATTACGGAACGAGTAAAGAGACTTGCCGGTAACGAGATTGAACTAGGTATAGAGATACCGACGATCGAATCTCGGGCAAGTAACATACCGATGACAAAAGGAACAACGTATGTTGTTATGCGGTTTGACCGATAAAGATCTTCGTAGAATATGTAGGAGCCAATATGAGCATCCAGGTTCCGCTATTGGTTATTGACCGGAGATGAGTCTCGGTCATGTCTACATAGTTCTCGAACCCGTAGGGTCCGCACGCTTAACGTTTGATGACGATCGGTATTATGAGTTTATGAGCTTTGATGTACCGAAGGAGTTCGGAGTCCCGGATGAGATCGGGGACATGATGAGGAGTCTCGAAATGGTCGAGACGTAAAGATCAATATATTGGACGACTATATTCGGACATCGGAAAGGTTCCGAGTGATTCGGGTATTTTTCGGAGTACCGGAGAGTTACGGGAATTCGCCGAGGAGTATATGGGCCTTATTGGGCCATACGGGAATAGAGGAGAGAGGCCAAAAGGAAGAAGCCGCGCGCCCCCCCTCTGATCCGAATTGGACAAGGGGTGCAGCCCCCTTTTCCTTCTCCCTCTCCACCTCTTTCCTTCTCTCCTACTCCGGAAAGGAAAGGGGAATCCTACTAGGACTTGGGAGTCCTAGTAGGACTCCCCATACTTGGCGCGCCCCCTCTAGGGCCGGCCTCTCCCTTGCTCCTTTATATACGGAGGAGGGGGCACCCCATAGACACACAAGTTGATAAGTTGATCTTTCCCAACCGTGTGCGGTGCCCCCCTCCATAGTAACACAACTCGGTCATATCGTTTCAGTGCTTAGGCGAAGCCCTGCGACGGTAACTTCATCATATCCGTCACCACGCCATCGTGCTGACGAAACTCTCCCGTGAAGCTCAACTGGATCAAGAGCTCGTGGGACGTCATCAAGCTGAACGCGTGCTGAACGCGGAGGTGCCGTACGTTCGGTGCTTGATCGGTTGGATCGCGCAGAAGTTCGACTACATCAACCGCGTCACTTGACGCTTCCGCTTCCGGTCTACAAGGGTACGTAGACACACTCTCCCCCTCGTTGCTATGCATCTAGTAGATAGATCTTGTGTGATCGTAGGAAAATTTTGAAAATACTACGTTCCCCAACAGTGGCATCATGAGCCAGGTCTATGCGTAGATGATATGCACGAGTAGAACACAAGTGAGTTGTGGACGATACTAGTCATATTGCTTACCAGCATGTCATACTTTGCTTCGGCGGTATTGTGAGATGAAGCGGCCCGGACCGACATTACGCGTACGCTTACACGAGACTGGTTTCACCGTTATGAGCACTTGTTGCTTAAAGGTGACTGGCGGGTGTCTATCTCTCTCACTTTAGCTGAATCGAGTGTGGCTACGCCCGATCCTTGTGAAGGTTAAAACATCACATACTTGACGAAACATCGTTGTGGTTTTGTATGCGTAGGTAAGAACGGTTCTTGCTAAGCCCGTAGCAGCCACGTAAAACTTGCAACAACAAAGTAGAGGACGTCTAACTTGTTTTTGCAGGGCATGTTGTGATGTGATATGGTCAAGACATGATGAGTGATACGGTTTTGTATGAGATGATCATGTTTTGTAATGTTATCGGCAACTGGCAGGAGCCATATGGTTGTCGCTTTATTGTATGAAATGCAATCGCCATGGAATTGCTTTACTTTATCACTAAGCGGTAGTGATAGTCGTAGAAGCAATAGTTGGCGAGACGACAACGATGCTTCGATGGAGATCAAGGTGTCGCGCCGGTGACGAAGGTGATCATGACGGTGCTTTCAAGATGGAGATCAAAAGCACAAGATGATGATGGCCATACGTCACATATTTTGATTGCATGTGATGTTTATCTTATTATGCTTCTTATTTTGCTTAGTACAACGGTAGCATTATAAGATCATCCCTTACAAAATTTCAAGGTACAAGTGTTCTCCCTGAGTATGCACCGTTGCGAAAGTTCTTCGTGCCGAGACACCACGTGATGATCGGGTGTGATAAGCTCTATGTTCAAATACAACGGGTGTAAGCCAGTTTTGCACACGCAGAATACTCGGGTTAAACTTGACGAGCCTAGCATATGCAGATATGGCCTCGGAACACTGGAGACCGAAAGGTCGAGCGTGAATCATATAGTGTTGGAAATATGCCCTAGAGGCACTAATAAAAGAGTTATTATTATATTTCCTAGTTCATGATAATCGTTTATTATCCATGCTATAACTGTATTGATTGGAAACTCAAATACATGTGTGGATGAATAGACAGACTTTGTGTCCCTAGTGAGCCTCTACAGGACTAGCTCGTTGATCAAAGATGACCGCGGTTTCCAGGTCATAGACATGAGTTGTCATTTGATAACGGGATCACATCATTAGGAGAATGATGTGATGGACGAGACCCAAACGTTAAACATAGCTTTTGATCGTGTCAGTTATCGCTATAGTTTTCTGCATGTCAAGTATAAGTTCCTATGACCATGAGGTCATGTAACTCACTGACACCGTAGGAGTGCTTTGTGTGTGCCAAACGTCACAACGTAACTGGGTGACTATAAAGGTACTCTACAGGTATCTCCGAGGGTGTCTGTTGAGTTGACATGGATCGAGACTGGGATTTGTCACTCCGTGTGACGGAGAGGTATCTCCGGGCCCACTCGGTAATACGTCATCTCAATGAGCTCAAAGTGACTAAGTAGTTGGTCACGGGATTATGTATTACGGCAACGAGTAAAGAGACTTGCCGGTAACGAGATTGAACTAGGTATAGAGATACCGACGATCGAATCTCGGGCAAGTAATATACCGACGAGACAAAGGGAACTGTATACAGGATTGCCTGAATCCTTGACATCATGGTTCATCCGATGAGATCATCGAGAAACGTGTGGGAACCAATATGGGTATCCAGATCCCGCTATTGGTTATTGACCTGGGAGTGTCTCGGTCATGTCTACATGGTTTCCGAACCCGCAGGGTCTACACACTTAAGGTTCGGTGACGCTAGGGTTGTTAGTGAGAACAGTGCATGGTTACCGAAGGTTGTTCGGAGTCCCGGATGAGATCCCGGACGTGACGAGGGTCTCCGGAATGGTCCGGGGACGAAGATTGATATATAGGATGAAAGGTTTCGGAGTCCGGAAGTGTTCCGGGGAGCATCGGGAAATCGGCGGATTACCGAAAAGGGTTTCGGGGGTCCCGGAAGTGGTTCTGGGCCTAATGGGCCACAAAGGGGGGGACACCACAGCCCTCATAGGGCTGTGCGCCCCCCCCTGGGCCCTCTCCTATGGCGCATGGGGGGCTGGCCCCTCCTAGGGCAGCCGCACCCCCTGGCTTGGGGGGCAAGGCACCTAGGGGGGGGGGGAACCCTAGGGCCTGGCGCAGCCCTTGGCCGCCGCCCCCCCTCTGCCCTGGCCGCCGGCCCCCCTAGGGGAAACCCTAGGGCGCCCCCCTCTCCTCCTTCCCCCTATATATAGAGAGGTAGAGGGAGGGCAGCCAACACACGTTTGTGCCTCGGTGCTGCCCTCCCTCTCCCATAACATCTTCATCTCCCGCGGTGCTTAGGCGAAGCCCTGCTGGAATCCTCCTCCACCATCACCACCACGCCGTCGTGCTGCCGGTCTCTCCATCAACCTCTCCTCCACCCCTTGCTGGATCAAGAAGGAGGAGACGTCCCCGAGCCGTACGTGTGAAGAACGCGGAGGCACCGTTGCTTCGGTGTTAGGATCTTCGACGATCTGAATCGCGGCGAGTACGACTCCATCAACCGCGTTCTTAATGCTTCCGCTTAGCGATCTACAATGGTATGTGGATCCTACTCTCCCCTCGTAGTTGCATCTCCTAGATTGATCTTGGTGAACGTAGAGAAAAATTTTTGTTTTCCATGCAACGTTCCCCAACAGTGGCATCATGAGCTAGGATCTTGCGTAGATGCTTTCTCGAGTAGAACACAAAAGGGTTTGTGGGCGTTGATGTATAAATTGCTGCCCTCCTTAGTCTTTCTTGATTCAGCGGTATTATGGGATGAAGCGGCCCGGACCAACTTTACATGTCCACGTACATGAGACCGGTTCCATCGACAGACATGTGACTTTTGTTGCATAAGATGGCTGGCGGGTGTCTGTCTCTCCTATCTTAGTTGAATCGGAATAGAACAAGGCGGTCCTTGTAGAAGGTTAAATAGCAACTTGAATATCACCGTTGTGGCTTTGCGTAGGTAAGAAGCGTTCTTGCTAGATACCCATAGCAGCCACGTAAAACATGCAACAACAAATTAGAGGACGTCTAACTTGTTTTTGCAGGGTATGTATGTGATATGATATGGCCAATGACATGATGAGATATATTTGATGTATGAGATGATCATGTTGTAATAGTTAATATCGACTTGCATGTCGATGCATACGGCAACCGGCAGGAGCCATAGGGTTGTCTTTATTTTTTTGTATGACCTGCGTGTCAATCATTTAGCGCTTTGTAATGCTTTACTTTATCGCTAAACGGTAGCAATAGTAGTAAGAGCATGGTGGGCGCGCGACAACCCCGATGGCAACACGATGATGGAGATCATGATGATGGAGATCATGGTGTGGCGCCGGTGACGATGGAGATCATGCCGGTGCTTTGGAGATGGAGATCAAAAGCACGAGTTGATGGCCATATCATGTCACTTATGATTTGCATGTGATGTTAATCCTTTTATGCATCTTATTTTGCTTAGGACGACGGTAGCATTATAAGATGATCCTTCACTAAAATTTCAAGATAAAATTGTGTTCCCCCCGAGTGTGCGCCGTTGCGAAGGTTCGTCGTTTCGAAGCACCACGTGATGATCGGGTGTGATAGACTCTACGTTCGCATACAACGGGTGCAAGCCAGTTTTGCACATGCAGAACACTCGGGTTAGACTTGACGAGCCTAGCATGTACAGACATGGCCTCGGAACACGGAAGACCGAAAGGTCGAGCATGAGTCATATAGTAGATATGATCAACATGTAGATGTTCACCATTGACACCACCTCATATCACGTGATGATCGGACTTGGGTTGGTGGATCTGGATCATGTCACGCTCGAATGACCAGAGGGATGTCAATTTGAGTGGGAGTTATAAATAATTTGATTAGGTAATAACTCACTTATCATGAACAATAGTCTAAAATGTCTTTGCAAATCTTTTGTTGTAGATGGCTCGCGCAGTAGCTCCCCTGAATTTTAATGCGTTCCTAGAGAAAGCTAAACTGAAAGATGATGGGAGCAACTTTGTGGACTGGCTCCGCAATCTGAGGATCATCCTCACAGCTGCCCAAAAGGTTTATGTCCTAAATGCACCGCTAGGTGAACCCCCCGCTCCTACAGCCTCTGCGGATGTTATGAACGTCTGGCAGTCGCGTTCGGATGACTACTCAATAGTGCAGTGTGCCATGTTGTATGGTTTGGAAGGAGGACTTCAAAGGCGTTTTGAACGTCATGGGGCATATGAGATGTACCAGGAGTTGAAGTTCATCTTTGAAAAGAATGCTAAGATCAAGAGGTATGAGACCACCGATAAATTCTTTGCCTGCAAGATGGAGGAGAATTCGTCTGTCAGTGAGCACTTACTGAAGATGTCTGGGTACTATACCCGCATAGCTGATCTGGGACTTGTGTTCCCGGATGAGGCTATCATTGACAGAATTCTCCAGTCACTCCCGCCTAGCTACAAGAGCTTCGTGCAGCAGTATAACATGCAAGGGATGAACAAAACCATCGCCGAGCTGTTTTCGATGCTGAAAGTCGCTGAGGCAGACATCCAGAAGGAGTATCAAGTGTTGATGGTCAATAAAACCACCAGTTTCAAGAAAAATGGCAAGGGCAAGAAGGGTAACTCTAAGAAGGGTGGCAAGGCAGTTGCTCATCCAGTGAAGAAACCCAAGGCTGGGCCTAAGCCAGAGACTGAGTGTTTCTATTGCAAGGGGAACGGCCACTGGAAGCGGAACTGCCCCAAGTATCTGGCAGACAAGAAGGGGGCCAACAACAACAACAACAAAGGTATATGTGATATACATGTTATTGATGTGTACCTTACCAACTCTCGTTGTAGTGCCTGGGTATTTGATACCGGTTCGGTTGCTCACATTTGCAACTCTAAACAGGAACTGCGGAATAAACGGAGGCTGGCGAAGGACGAAGTGACGATGCGCGTGGGAAATGGTTCCAAGGTTGATGTGATCGCCGTCGGCACGCTCGCTCTTCGATTACCATCGGGATTAGTTATGAACCTGAATAATTGTTATTTAGTGCCTGCGTTAAGCATGAACATTATATCTGGATCTTGTTTATTGCGAGACGGTTACTCATTTAAGTCAGAGAATAATGGTTATTCTATTTATATGAGTAATATCTTTTATGGTCATGCACCCGAAGTTAGGGGTTTATTCTTATTGAATCTCGATAGTGATGATACACATGTTCATAACATTGATGCCAAAAGATGTAGAGTTGATAATGATAATACCACTTTCTTGTGGCACTGCCGTCTGGGTCATATCGGCGTGAAACGCATGAGGAAGCTCCATGCTGATGGACTTTTGGAGTCTCTTGATTTCGAATCACTTGACACGTGCGAGCCGTGCCTCATGGGCAAGATGACAAGGACCCCGTTTTCAGGGACAATGGAACGGACAAGTGACTTATTGGAAATCATACATACTGATGTGTGCGGTCCGATGAGTGTAACGGCGCGCGATGGATATCGTTATTTTCTCACCTTCACTGACGACTTGAGTAGATATGGGTATATTTACTTGATGAAGCATAAGTCTGAAACTTTTGAAAAGTTCAAGCAATTTCAGAGTGAAGTTGAAAATCATCGTAACAAGAAGATCAAGTTCCTACGATCTGATCGAGGGGGAGAATATCTGAGTTATGAGTTTGGTGATCACTTAAGAAAATGTGGAATTGTTTCACAGTTGACGCCACCTGGAACACCACAGCGTAATGGTGTGTGCGAACGTCGTAATCGAACCCTATTAGATATGGTACGTTCTATGATGTCTCTTGTCGATTTGCCACTATCGTTTTGGGGATATGCGTTAGAGACAGCTGCATTCACTTTAAATAGGGCTCCATCTAAGTCCGTTGAGACAACACCGTATGAACTGTGGTTTGGTAAGAAACCTAAGTTGTCTTTTCTCAAGGTTTGGGGTTGCGATGCTTATGTGAAAAGGCTTCAGCCAGAAAAGCTCGAACCCAAAGCGGACAAATGTGTCTTCATAGGATACCCAAAAGAAACAGTTGGGTACACCTTCTATCTCAGATCCGAGGGCAAAGTGTTTGTCGCTAAGAACGGGTCCTTTCTCGAGAAAGAGTTTCTCTCGAAAGAATTGAGTGGGAGGAAGGTAGAACTTGATGAGGTTATTGAACCTCTGCTTCAACCAGAGAGTAGCGCAGCGCAGAAAGATGTTTTTGTGGAGCCTGCAGAGGTTGAAGAGGAAGCCAATGATGATGATCAAGGAGCTTCTGATCAAGTTACTACCGAACCTCGTAGGTCGACAAGGGTACGCACTGCACCTGAGTGGTATGGTAACCCTGTCTTGGAGGTCATGTTGTTAGACAACGGTGAACCTACGAGCTATGGAGAAGCGATGGTGGGCCCGGATTCCGACAAATGGTTAAAGGCCATGAAATCCGAGATGGGATCCATGTATGAAAACAAAGTATGAACTTTGGAAGTATTACCTGAAGGGCGGAAGGCCATTCAGAATAAATGGATTTTTAAGAGGAAGACGGACGCTGACGGTAATGTCACCGTGTATAAAGCTCGACTTGTGGCAAAGGGTTTTTCACAAGTTCAAGGGATTGACTACGATGAGACTTTCTCACCCGTAGCGATGCTTAAATCCGTCCGAATCATGTTAGCAATAGCTGCATATTTCGATTATGAAATTTGGCAGATGGATGTCAAAACAGCGTTCCTTAACGGTTTTCTTAAGGAAGAGTTGTATATGATGCAACCGGAAGGTTTTGTCGATCCAGAGAATGCTGACAAAGTATGCAGGCTCCAGCGTTCCATTTATGGGCTGGTGCAGGCATCTCGGAGTTGGAATCTTCGCTTTGATGAGGTGATCAAAGCGTTTGGGTTTGTACAAGTTTACAATGAAGCTTGTATTTACAAGAAAGTGAGTGGGAGCTCTATAGCGTTTCTAATATTATATGTGGATGACATATTGCTGATTGGAAACAATATAGAATTTTTGGATAGCGTGAAGGGGTATTTGAACAAGAGTTTTTCGATGAAGGATCTCGGTGAAGCTGCTTTCATATTGGGCATCAAGATCTATAGAGATAGATCAAGACGTTTGATAGGACTTTCACAAAGTACATACCTTGATAAAGTTTTGAAGAAGTTCAAAATGGATCAATCCAAGAAGGGGTTCTTGCCGGTATTGCAAGGTACAAAGTTGAGTAAGACTCAATGCCCAGTGACTGCGGAAGATAGAGAAAAGATGAGTGTCGTCCCCTATGCTTCAGCCATAGGCTCTATCATGTATGCAATGCTGTGCACAAGACCAGATGTCAGCCTTGCCATAAGTATGGCCGGAAGGTTTCAAAGTAATCCTGGTATGGATCACTGGACAGCGGTCAAGAATATCCTAAAGTACCTGAAAAGGACTAAGGAGATGTTTCTCGTTTATGGAGGTGATCAAGAGCTCGTCGTAAAGAGTTACGTCGATGCAAGCTTTGACACTGATCCGGATGACTCTAAGTCTCAAACCGGATACGTATATATTCTCAACGGGGGAGCGGTAAGCTGGTGCAGTTCCAAGCAGAGCGTGGTAGCTGATTCTACATGTGAAGCGGAGTATATAGCTGCCTCGGAGGCGGAAAAGGAAGGTGTCTGGATGAAGGAGTTCATGACAGATCTTGGAGTTGTGCCTAGTGCACTGAACCCAATGACTCTGTTCTGTGACAACACTGGTGCCATTGCTCTAGCCAAGGAACCAAGGTTTCACAAGAGGACCAGACACATAAAGCGACGCTTCAATTCCATCCGCGATTCAGTCAAGGAGGAGGACATAAACATTTGCAAAGTACACACGGATTTGAATGTTGCAGATCCGTTGACTAAGCCTCTTCCACGGGCTAAGCATGATCAACACCAAGACTCTATGGGTGTTAGATTCATTACCTTGTAATGCTAGATTATTGACTCTAGTGCAAGTGGGAGACTGTTGGAAATATGCCCTAGAGGCAATAATAAAAGAGTTATTATTATATTTCCTTGTTCATGATAATCGTTTATTATCCATGCTATAACTGTATTGATTGGAAACTCAAATACATGTGTGGATGAATAGACAGACTTTGTGTCCCTAGTGATCCTCTACAGGACTAGCTCGTTGATCAAAGATGACCGCGGTTTCCAGGTCATAGACATGAGTTGTCATTTGATGACGGGATCACATCATTAGGAGAATGATGTGACGGACGAGACCCAAACGTTAAACATAGCTTTTGATCGTGTCAGTTATCGCTATAGTTTTCTGCATGTCAAGTATAAGTTCCTATGACCATGAGATCATGTAACTCACTGACACCGTAGGAGTGCTTTGTGTGTGCCAAACGTCACAACGTAACTGGGTGACTATAAAGGTACTCTACAGGTATCTCCGAGGGTGTCTGTTGAGTTGACATGGATCGAGACTGGGATTTGTCACTCCGTGTGACGGAGAGGTATCTCCGGGCCCACTCGGTAATACGTCATCTCAATGAGCTCAAAGTGACTAAGTAGTTGGTCACGGGATTATGTATTACGGTAACGAGTAAAGAGACTTGCCGGTAACGAGATTGAACTAGGTATAGAGATACCGACGATCGAATCTCGGGCAAGTAACATACCGACGAGACAAAGGGAACTGTATACGGGATTGCCTGAATCCTTGACATCGTGGTTCATCCGATGAGATCATCGAGGAACGTGTAGGAACCAATATGGGTATCCAGATCCCGCTATTGGTTATTGACCTGAGAGTGTCTCGGTCATGTCTGCATAGTTTCCGAACCCGCAGGGTCTACACACTCAAGGTTCGGTGACGCTAGGGTTGTTAGTGAGAACAGTGCATGGTTACCGAAGGTTGTTCGGAGTCCCGGATGAGATCCCGGACGTGACGAGGGTCTCCGGAATGGTCCGGGGACGAAGATTGATATATAGGATGAAAGGTTTCGGAGTCCGGAAGTGTTCCGGGGAGCATCGGGAAATCGGCGGATTACCGAAAAGGGTTTCGGGGGTCCCGGAAGTGGTTCTGGGCCTAATGGGCCACAAAGGGGGGACACCACAGCCCTCATAGGGCTGTGCGCCCCCCCCCCCTGGGCCCTCTCCTATGGCGCATGGGGGGCTGGCCCCTCCTAGGGCAGCCGCACCCCCTGGCTTGGGGGGCAAGGCACCTAGGGGGGGGAAACCCTAGGGCCTGGCGTAGCCCTTGGCCGCCGCCCCCCCTCTGCCCTGGCCGCCGGCCCCCCTAGGGGAAACCCTAGGGCGCCCCCCTCTCCTCCTTCCCCCTATATATAGAGAGGTAGAGGGAGGGCAGCCAACACACGTTTGTGCCTCGGTGCTGCCCTCCCTCTCCCATAACATCTTCATCTCCCGCGGTGCTTAGGCGAAGCCCTGCTGGAATCCTCCTCCACCATCACCACCACGCCGTCGTGCTGCCGGTCTCTCCATCAACCTCTCCTCCACCCCTTGCTGGATCAAGAAGGAGGAGACGTCCCCGAGCCGTACGTGTGAAGAACGCGGAGGCACCGTTGCTTCGGTGTTAGGATCTTCGGCGATCTGAATCGCGGCGAGTACGACTCCATCAACCGCGTTCTTAACGCTTCCGCTTAGCGATCTACAAGGGTATATGGATCCTACTCTCCCCTCGTAGTTGCATCTCCTAGATTGATCTTGGTGAACGTAGAGAAAAATTTTTGTTTTCCATGCAACGTTCCCCAACATATAGTAGATATGATCAACATAAGATGTTCACCATTGAAACTACTCCATCTCACGTGATGATCGGACATGGTTTAGTTGATTTGGATCACGTGATCATTTAGATGACTAGAGGGATGTCTATCTAAGTGGGAGTTCTTAAGTAATATGATTATATTGAACTTTAATTTATCATGAACTTAGTCTTGGTAGTATTAGCATATCTATGTTGTAGATCAATAGCTCGCGATGTTGCTCCACGTTTATTTTTTATATGTTCCTAGAGAAAACTAAGTTGAAAGATGTTAGTAGCAATGATGCGGAATTGTTCCATGATCTGAGGATTATCCTCATTGCTGCACAGAAGAATATGTCCTTGATGCACCGCTAGGTGACAGACCTATTGCAGGAGCAGATGCAGACGTTATGAACGTTTTGACAAAAGCTCGGTATGATGACTACTCGATAGTTTAGTGCACCATGCTTTACGGCTTAGAACCGGGACTTCAAAAACGTTTTGAACACCACGAAGCATATAAGATGTTCCAAGAGTTAAAATTAGTATTTCATACTCATGCCCGTGTCGAGAGGTATGAGACCTCTGACAGTACTTTGCCTACAAGATGGAGGAGAATAGCTCAACCAGTGAGCATGTGCTCAGATTGTCTGGGTACTACAATTGCTTGAATCAAGTGGGAGTTAATCTTCCAGATAAGATAGTAATTGACAAAGTTCTCTAGTCACTATCACCAAGTTAGTAGAACTTCGTGATGAACTATAATATGCAAGGGATGACGAAAGTAATTCCCGAGCTCTCGCGATGCTGAAATCGGCGAAGGTAGAAATCAAGAAAGAGCATCAAGTGTTGATGGTTAATAAGACCACTTGTTTCAAGTAAAGGGCAAAGGGATAGAAGGGGAACTTCAAAAAGAATGACAAGCAAGTTGTCACTCCCATGAAGAAACCCAAAGCTAAACTCAAGCCTGAAACTAAGTGCTTCTATTGCAAAGGAAATGGTCACTGGAAGTGGAACTGCCCAAGATACTTGGCGGATAAGAAGGATGGCAAAGTGAACAAAGGTATATTTTGATATACAGATTATTGATGTGTACTTTACTAGTGTTCATAGCAACCCCGGGGTATTTGATACCGGTTCAGTTGCTAAAATTAGTAACTCGAACGAGAATTACAGAATGAATAGAGACTAGTTAAAGGTGAAGTGACGATGTGTGTTGGAAGTGGTTCCAAGATTGATATGATCATCATCGCACACTCCCTATACTTTCGGGATTAGTGTAAAACCTAAATAAATGTTATTTGGCATCTGCGTTGAGCATGAATATGATTTGATCATATTTGTTGCAATACGGTTATTCATTTAAAGTCATAGAATAATTGTTATTCTGTTTACATGAATAAAACCTTCGATGGTCATACACCCAATGAAAATAGTTTGTTGGATCTCGATCGTAGTGATACACATATTCATAATATTGAAGCCAAAAGATGCAAGGTTAATAATGATAGTGCAACTTATTTGTGGCACTGTCGTTTAGGTCATAATGGTGTAAAGCGCATGGAGAAACTCCATAGTGATGGACTTTTGGAATCACTTGATTATGAATCACTTGGTGCTTGCGAACCATGCCTCATGGGCAAGATGGCTAAAACTCCGTTCTCCGGAACAATGGAGCGAGCAATTGACTTGTTAGAAATCATACATACTGATGTATGCAGACCAATGAGTGTTGAGGCTCGCGACAGGTATCATTATTTTCTGACCTTCACAGATGATTTGAGCAGATATGGGTATATCTACTTGATGAAACACAAATCTGAAACATTTGAAATGTTCAAAGAAATTTTAGAGTGAAGTAGAGAATCATCGTAACAAGAAAATAAAAGTTTCCACGATCTGATCACGGAGGCAAATATTTGAAGTTACGAGTTTGGCCTTCATTTAAAACAATGTGGAATAGTTTCACAACTCACGCCACCCGGAACACCACATCGTAATGGTGTGTCCGAACATCGTAATCGTACTTTATTAGATATGGTGCGGTCTATGATGTCTCTTACCGATTTACCACTATCGTTTTGGGTTATGCATCAGAGACAGCTGCATTCACGTTAAATAGGGCAACATCTAAATCCGTTGAGACGACGCCTTATGAACTATGGTTTGGCAAGAAACCAAAGTTGTCGTTTCTTAAAGTTTGGGGCTACGATGCTTATGTGAAAAAGCTTCAACCTGATAAGCTCGAAGCCAAGTCGGAGAAATGTGTCTTCATAGGATACCCAAAGGAGACTGTTGGGTACACCTTCTATCACAGATCTGAAGGCAAGATATTCGTTGCTTAGAATGGATCCTTTCTAGAGAAGGAGTTTTCTCTCGAAAGAAGTGAGTGGGAGGAAAGTGGAACTTGATGAGGTAATTGTACCTTCTCCCGAATTAGATAGTAGTACATCACAGAAACTGGTTCCAGTGATTCCTACACCAATTAGTGAGGAAGCTAATGATGATGATCATGAAACTTCGGATCAAGTTACTGCTGAACTTCGTAGATCAACCAGAGTACGTTCCGCACCAGAGTGGTACGGCAACCCAGTTCTGGAAGTCATGTTACTGGACCATGATGAACCTACGAACTATGAGGAAGCGATGATGAACCCAAATTCCGCAAAATGGCTTGAGGCCATGAAATCTGAGATGGGATCCATGTATGAGAACAAAGTGTGGACTTTGGTTGACTTGCCCGATGATCGGCAAGCCATCGAAAATAAATGGATCTTCAAGAGGAAGACTGACGCTGACGGTAATGTTACTGTTTACAAAGCTCGACTTGTTGTGAAAGGTTTTCGACAAGTTCAAGGAGTTGACTACGATGAGACTTTCTCACTCGTAGCGATGCTTAAGTCTGTCCGAATCATGTTAGCAATTGCCGCATTTTATGAAACCTGGCAAATGGATAACAAAACTGCATTCTTTAATGGATTTATTAAAAAAGAATTGTATATGATGCAACCAGAAGGTTTTGTCAATCCTAAAGGTGCTATCAAAATATGCAAGCTCCAGCGGTCCATCTATGGACTGGTGCAAGCATCTCGGAGTTGGAATATACGCTTTGATAAGTTGATCAAAGCATATAGACTTATACAGACTTGCGGTGAAGCCTGTATTTACAAGAAGTGAGTGGGAGCACTACAACCTTTCTGATAAGTATATGTGAATGACATATTGTCGATCGGAAATGATGTAGAATTTTCTGGAAAGCATAAAGGAGTGTTTGAAAGGAGTTTTTCAAAGAAAGACCTTGGTGAAGATGCTTACATATTGGGCATCAAGATCTATAGAGATAGATCAAGACGCTTGATAAGACTTTCGATGAGTACATACCTTGATAAGATTTTGAAGTAGTTCAAAATGGATCAGTCAAAGAAGGAGTTCTTTCCTGACTTGTAAGGTGTGAAGTTGAGTAAGACTCAAAGCCTGACCACGGCAGAAAAATATAGAGAGAATGAAAGTCATTCCCTATGCCTCAGCCTTAGGTTCTATAAAGTATGCCATGCTGTGTAGCAAACATGTTGTGTACCTTCCCATGAGTTTGACAAGGAGGTACAATAGTGATCCAGGAGTAGATCACTGTACAGCGGTCAAAATTATCCTTAGTAACTGGATCACTAAGGAAATGTTTCTTGATTATGGATGTGATAAAGAGTTCGTCGTAAAGGGTTACACCGATGCAAGCTTTGGCACTAATCCAGATGACTCTAAGTATCAATCTGGATGCGTATTAAATGTGGGAGCAATTAGCTAGAGTAGCTCCATACAGAGCATTGTAGACATAGAAATTTGCAAAATACAAACGGATCTGAATGTAACAGACCCGCTGACTAAACTTCTCTCACGAAGCAAAACATGATCACACCTTAGTACTCTTTGGGTGTTAATCACATGGCGATGTGAACTAGATTGTTGACTCTAGTAAACCCTTTGGGTATTGGTCACATGGCGATGAGAACTATGGGTGTTAGTCACATGGTGATGTGAACTATTGGTGTTAATCACATGGTGATGTGATCTAGATTATTGACTCTAGTGCAAGTGGGAGACTGAAGGAAATATGCCCTAGAGGCAATAATAAAGTTATTATTTATTTCCTTATATCATGATAAATGTTTATTATTCATGCTAGAATTGTATTAACTGGAAACTTAGTACATGTGTGAATACATAGACAAAAACAGAGTGTCCCTGGTATGCCTCTACTGGACTAGCTCATTGATCAAAGATGGTTATGTTTCCTAGCCATAGACATGAGTTGTCATTTGATCAACGGGATCACATCATTAGGAGAATGATGTGATGGACTAGACCCATCCGTTAACTTAGCACTATGATTGTTTAGTTTTACTGCTATTGCTTTCTTCATGACTTATACATGTTCCTATGACTATGAGATTATGCAACTCCATACCGTAGGAACACCTTGTGTGCTATCAAACGTCACAACGTAACTGGGTGATCATAAAGATACTCTACAAGTGTCTCCGAAAGTGCTCGTGGTGTTGGCATAGATCAAGACTAGGATTTGTCACTCCGAGTGTCGGAGAGGTATCTCTGGGCCCTCTCGGTAATGCACATCATAATAAGCCTTGCAAGCAAAAGACTAATGAGTTAGTCACGAGATGATGTATTACGGAACGAGTTAAGAGACTTGCCGGTAACGAGATTGAACTAGGTATAGAGATACCGACGATCGAATCTCGGGCAAGTAACATACCGATGACAAAAGGAACAACGTATGTTGTTATGCGGTTTGACCGATAAAGATCTTCGTAGAATATGTAGGAGCCAATATGAGGATCCAGGTTCCGCTATTGGTTATTGACCGGAGATGAGTCTCGGTCATGTCTACATAGTTCTCGAACCCGTAGGGTCCGCACGCTTAACGTTTGATGACGATCGGTATTATGAGTTTATGAGTTTTGATGTACCGAAGGAGTTCGGAGTCCCGGATGAGATCGGGGACATGATGAGGAGTCTCGAAATGGTCGAGACGAAAAGATCAATATATTGGACGACTATATTCGGACATCAGAAAGGTTCCGAGTGATTCGGGTATTTTTCGGAGTACCGGAGAGTTACGGGAATTCGCCGGGGAGTATATGGGCCTTATTGGGCCATAAGGGAATAGAGGAGAGAGGCCAAAAGGAAGAAGGCGCGCACCCCCCCTCTGATCCGAATTGGACAAGGGGTGCAGCCCCCTTTTCCTTCTCCTTCTCCACCTCTTTCCTTCTCTCCTACTCCGGAAAGGAAAGGGGAATCCTACTAGGACTTGGGAGTCCTAGTAGGACTACCCATACTTGGCGCGCCTCCTCTAGGGCCGGCCTCTCCGTTGCTCCTTTATATATGGAGGAGGGGGCACCCCATAGACACACAAGTTGATCAGTTGATCTCTCCCAACCGTGTGCGGTGCCCCCCTCCACAGTAACACACCTCGGTCATATCGTTCCAGTGCTTAGGCGAAGCCCTGCGACGGTAACTTCATCATATCCGTCACCACGCCGTCGTGCTGACAAAACTCTCCCGTGAAGCTCAACTTGATCAAGAGCTCGTGGGACGTCATCAAGCTGAATGTGTGCCGAACGCGGAGGTGCCGTACGTTCGGTGCTTGATCGGTTGGATCGTGAAGAAGTTTGACTACATCAACCGCGTCACTTGACGCTTCCGCTTCTGGTCTACAAGGGTACGTAGACACACTCTCCCCCTCGTTGCTATGCATCTAGTAGATAGATCTTGCGTGATCGTAGGAAAATTTTGAAAATACTACGTTCCCCAACAATTCCCGAATTCTTCCTTCAGCAGAAAACTGGAATACTTGATAATGAGTTGGATCTCCGAGGGGATAAATACTACGCCACATGTCGCCAAGAAGGGCGGCAAAGCTGAGAAGTGCATGAGTGGGACTGAACTCAATGGGAACAGCACCAGGAGCTAAGGAAAATACATTGAACTCATGGAAGTTGACCGCCATCTACGCATGGTAATATTGGGTTAATGGTAACCGAAATAATACTACATGCAGCAAACAAATGCAGCAATCAAGGACAACAACCAGACCCTATACTACCGCTTTCTAATGTTCAAGCGGACTAGGATGCTCTACAGCCAAACCAACTCTGATACCAAGCCTGTGGCACCCCGGCTCAGAGAAAACCGGAACGCCCCGTATTCCAGCCCAGAGATCGGGGAGAAGTCTTCTGGAATACGGCATTGCTTAGTATAGAACAAACCAGCTCTTTATTACAACGTGAATATGAATACAAGGGTTCCGATATTACAATGAATAACATCGGCACGGCGACACTACGCCAACACGGTTGCTCTATCCAAGCAGCAAAACAACTTAAAGCAGCGGAACAACTACTGGAAGTGGAACAACGAACGGCGATGATGGACTCCAATCCGCTGCGACTCTGGCTGGAACGTTTATCCTAGCTCGCGAACACGGGAACAACACCAAACAAGCAAGCAATTCAGGCACGACCTGCAAGCTGGCATGACACGCCAGGTCAGTTCATTGAATGAACTTGCAAGCTCACAGTAAACCAGAAGAATTCAAGACAAACAACAGCATGGCAATTACATGTTAATCAGGAATTATCATGAGATCATCAGGATAACATAGCATGAAAAATATGAACATGATACATCTAGACAATATGAATATGGCATGAAGATATAAATCTGATGATACTAGCATGCAACATGATGACACTACATGCACCATTTATTTTGTTCGGGTTACATCGTAACCATCACATGCATCACTTACCAACCTCGGACATTATACGATCATCTCAGGATCAAATCAAGCATGGTATAAACAATACCGTAGTAATCATCAAATGACCACACGGAGCTTGATCTTTACCCACGATTCTCGCACAATATCACGAATATCCAACAACTCGGTATCCTCGATACAACGGTGATCATTCCGGCGATCACAACCATGACCAACACTTGGTCTCAAACGGTGATATTTTCGGCAATCACAACCAACTTATCTCATCATCAAACCGGGGTTGTTGTTAAGCACATTATTATTATTATCACTGTTGACTCATAGTCTGACCAAATACAAACTGGGCCCTTATCCACGGGCGCGGCTATCGATAGATTTAATATACACTCTGCAGAGGTAGCGCACTGTACCCACACTACGGAACCCATGGCCTCGTTCTCCCATTCGGGTGGACCAACGGCGTTCCGACAAAACCGATCTACTTTAATGACACTCTCCCGGCCACTCCGACCAACTCCCCTTTTGGGCTAAGTCCTGGGTGGCCCAGTGTCTACCAAAGACACAACGACCACCGTCGTGGCCAAACATAAACGGTCCCAAATGGGGACCCGGATCCATGACAACAACAACGGGCACACAAGGTTATGTCTGCTTACCGGGCCAAGGTACCGCACGCCCATAACCTTCCCTCGTTGGAGGCACCGGCGGGAGGCATGACAATAGGCCCAGTTAGGACCTTCCCATAAAGGTAAACGTGGTTGCACTAGTCAGTTCGATATGGTGGCACCATGACTCAGCCAACAGTTGTTCAAGTTCAATTTAATCCTATTAAACTTGAATGCAAATATGCTGAGTCATGATAAAATACATGATGCAATTACAATGCATGAGCATGAATATCAACAAAATCATGAGAGAACCATATAACTATCCAACATATCAACAATGAATCATAAGCATGGCATACTGACTAGCATAAACATCATAAGTACATACTTCTACGAAACAAAGCATGACCACTAGCATCAACAATAAATATCACGCAAGAACATATCAACAATACCGACATGCAAGCATTTAACTAACTGGATGTGAAGGAACATGCATAACAATGGTACTCGGGGCAGACGGCAGTCATGCACCGAAGACCATCACCAACGTCAACATGTACTACTAGCAAGCATACACATATGAAAAGAATACTAGCAACTAGCAGGGCATGATAACCAGGTGCATAACAACATAGAAAGAAAATAAACAATAACCCCGAAGCATTACCGAAACAATGGTAACCACATTTTAAACAATCAAACATTTAATAAATATTCAAGTTGAAAACCATGGCTATTGCATGGCTATCATGCAAGTGGGTATTATGGCTTGCCTGGGGTGACGGAGACTCTAGGAAGAAGTGCGGAACGATCACGGAAAGAATCGCCGAAAACAGTTCTCTCTCGGAGGGGGCTGTTTACGGCAAGGGCAAAATGGTCATTTCCAGTATGTCAAACCATAGTGAAAATGATACCAACAAAAATGTCTCAACGATACGGAGACGTGGGCTTTGGAATCACCTGATTCGGAGTTACGGTTGAAAAGTTATGAAGGGTTGAACACTAGGGACCAATCTGTGAAAGTTTCTCCTACAAACAAGTCCCTGAGTGGATAAGACAGAAGCAGATTTTAGAAATACGCCTTTAGAAAAGTGAAAGCGCATTCTTGGCCGCAGAAGAAGAAAATACGTTTTCTAGACGAGAAAACGCATTCGGACTAAAGAAGGAAAGGAATACGCTTTCAAATTTCTGAAAGCGTGTTTCAAGAAACCGTCTCCACTTACCTAAGTGGATAAGGTTGTGACTCACTTACGGGTGGGGTCCAAGGGGAGGCGGGGCCCGCCTGGCCAGCTGGCTGGGCGCACGGGTCGTCGTCTTCCTCCCGCCTTGTCCCACACGGAACAGGGGAGGGAGACAGAGGACTCTGCCAGCGAGGGGCCCGGGCGGCTCCAGCCATCTCCCGCCCGGCCGAGGCCACAGGCGGGGTCGAGGCGGCGTGGCTCACCCGTTCCCGCGGTCAGCCGGCGCCGGGGAGGCGTGGAGCTTGCGGGGCTGTGGAGGGCCCGAGAGGAGGCAGAGGGCTCGGGTGATGAGGGTTCTCGGCGATGCGGCTGTCTCCAGCGAACGGTGAGGTGGTGGCGCGGACCGCCAGAGCACAGGTAGTCGGTTGGTGGAGTCGGGGAGGGCTGGGGAGGCTCGAGGCGGCCAGATAAGAAGATGGCCGAGAGGCGGAGGCAACGGCCGAGCGTGGGGAGGCGCGGCCACGGGCAGACCCTGGCGAGGCCGAGGGGATGGGGAGGTACGCCAGAGAGTGGGGAGGTTAGTGGACAGCTCCAGAGAGGAAGAGATGGGCTAGGCTCATCGGAAACGAGGAGGAACCGCGGTGGCCGAGACGAACTCTGGTGAAAAGATGAAGGAGCCGAGGGCTCTGATGGCTAAATGAAGCGGGGGAGGGGCTGGTGAGGTGCGGAGGAGCTCGGGGGTCCTTAAATAGGCGCGGAGGAGGTCTTTGGATGACCACAAGAGAGCTTGAACAGGGCGTTAATGGAGGTCAGAGGCGGTTCATGGAAGTGGCACTATTGTAACGGCGTGCTGCCGGTGAGCGACGACAAGGCAGCGATGCAGGGAGGTGCTGACGAGCATAGGGGCGCTCCTGGACAAGGTTGGATGCCGAGACGAGGTCGGAGGCGACGAGGATAGTTGCCCGACCGTTCCAGAGCGCGCGTTGTGCATGACGCAGGTGCGGTCACCACGCGCACTGGTGCAAGCGGCGAGCTTTGGCTTGGCCAGCCATGTCCAGTAGGTTTACCTCGGTGCCCTTAGTAGAAATACAAAAAGAAAATGATCCAGGGGCAAAGAAGAGATTTGTAGATGGCTCCATGGTAAAACAACAGCAAGGTGTTTGTAACTTCCTGTGGTAAAACCATGTGGTTAACTTGGTAGAAAGTTTGTCTGGCGATGATCTTACACTAAGATGATTTAGATCACCAAAAACCAGACCAACAGGAGGAGTTTAGCTTAGGGTTGCTGTAGAAAGTGCCAAACTGGCCAGATTTTGGGATGATGATGTTGCACTCACACACTTACGTGTCATGAGCTTAAATTTGGTGAAGTGGGCTTATTTGACCATATGGAGATGCTGTAAAAAGATCATACCATTTGGAGTTACCAAAGTGGCACTTGCTTCACAACACTCCTCTCTGGACAGAATTTTGTAGAATTTACTGAGGATAAATGGATAACTGGATTGAGCCATAACTAGGTGGAGAGGGTATAGGTAGACGTAAGAATGGCCTGGTAAATTGGAATCTCAAATGAAGCAAGGTAAAATTGGATTGCTTCACAAAGTGCAAATTTTACCAGAAACCAAGATTTGGAGCTGAGCTCACATAGATGATCTCCATGAGCTAAACTTTGGTGGAGATGCATAATTTTGTAACATGAAGGATGTGACCAAGTTTCATATCATTTAGAGATGCCTAGAATATACTTCCTTCACAAAGTTTATTTTTGGACAGAAACTTTGAAAAATCACTGGAAAATAATTACTAGGCAAATGAGTATGAAAATTGGCACAGGACAATGATATGGACATGAAAAGATGTCCACCAAGTTTTAGGGAAATTGGGTAAAGATAAATAGCACTTTCTTTACAAAGTGACATTTAGGGCAGAATAGGAAATGATTTTTGGAGGATTATTTTTGAACATGGCAATGAAATGTTTTGCCATATTTGAGAAATATATGACCCAAAAAATTTATGAGAATTACTTGGGAATTTTTAGAATGACAGAGATATAGGTTGCTTCACAACCTAGGTCAAAAAGAATTATTCCTTTAATAGAAAAGGAATATTCTTTGGAAAAAAAGAATATTGGGTTGGTTCAAGGATGGAAATGATAGGGTCTTGGGATAGATATGAGGATGACAAGCCACTCTGGTAAGAAAGAAGAGGTCAGCTTCTTCAGTTTCCAGACCACATAGCCACAGAAAAAGAAAACTCAGGCAAAAATCTCAGAAAATCCAAAGAAAAAGAAAGGGCCAAAAATCAGGCTGTGACAACTCTTCCCCCCTTAAAGAAATCTCGTCCTCGAGATTTGGTTGTTCTGGGTTAAATAATTATTCTGACTTGAAGAAACCGTTTCCAACTCAGGTTTCTTTTATTCATAATATTTCCACTTAATTGGATCTAACTAACTGTCTTGATCTGGGATGGTTTGCTTTGTTGTATCTGACATTCTGACATGAGGTACCTTATATGTTCATGTTTATACTGACTCAAATTTTCTCTCATATCTGTTGGTTGAGCTAGCATCTGAAATATTATTTTTACGAACACACTTGTCCTTCTTGATATTGATCCTTGCTGGAAATGTTATCCTCGTATCGAGTTCCAAGAATATTCCACGGAGTTGGGGAACATGTCTTTCCAGGAACAAAGAATCTCTTCTATCCACGCATTAGATTTTTTGAATATAGGCATGGATTTTGGTTCCAAAACAGTGATGTGGATCATATCTATTTTTGCTAACGGATGCTGCCATTTTGCAGGAGTTTCTGACTTATTTTGACTGTCTTCTCAGTCTTGAGTATCCAAGTCGTACCAAAGGTTTAACTGTCGCTTGTCGTGACTGATAGAAAAATGCACCATCCTCTGATGATAAAATTTGCAATCTTGACTGACGGTGATCTTGGCAAAGAATCCCATCCACACACGCTATTCTTTTAATTGCTTCCCCTATGCGAGAGATAACAATCCTCAAAGTATATGTTTTCACACTGATTCTTCGTTGTGCCAGTATCTCCCTGGGAATAATAGTCGGTGTGATGCTCCATCGCGGGTGTTGAGGACTTGAGGTCAATATATTGAGCTGTCCACGAGTCTGACCGGACAGACTCGGGTATTTAAAGCTGACAGTTCGGAGCATGCTGTGGACTGAGCTGGTCGTCTTGCTATGAGGTCCTTACCACAATGGAGTATACCTCTAACGTGGATCTTTGCTTGGGTTCGCCATGGAATAAGACTGTCTTGGACATCCATATTTTTCACATAATAATCGGCATACCTGTATTGTTGGTCTTGCTCTTTCATTATTACTTTCTTCATCCGGATCCTCAACTGAAAGAGCTGGGCCTTACATAGATCCTTGATTATTTTCGCGGCCCTGAATGCGGTTACGTACAATATCTGACCATCATACCTTGGTCTAGCTCATGGTTGGAGCCTCGGCACATTTATCCGGCTCACATGTGGTTATACAGATCTCAATACTGTTGGGGATTATGCCGGACAGTGACAGGGTTAATAGCATCATATTTTTGGATGTGCGGGACTGATCTTGACAATGACTGCCAAGATTATTGTCTCGTTGTTGTCTTTCCTTCAAGACTTGTTGATCATGGTATCACCCACTGGTTTTTGTTTCTTGAATAACCGGTGAGGTTGTCGGATGTGTACCGTGAATTTTTCCTGGTGCGAGAGACTTGTACAGACTTGACAGCATACTGAATGAATTAATATTTGTTTCTCGAGGCATACCTCTGACCGATTTTTATTTCAGAGCAACAGTTGCAGATTTGCCACTTGAAAAACACTGCCATATGCTGACAATTCCAAATTTAATGCCTTGTATTTGTGCCATACAGAAGAATACTGGGCAGCTTGCGTTCGGAAACCACCGGGGTGTCGTATTGAGGAAGACTGGGTGGCTTATGCTCGAAGCCTTTGGTGGATATCTTCTTGAGGGAAAAATGGGGTACCGTACCTCATAAGCTTCCCCCCTTAAAGACGTTGCTAGGGAAGACTCGGTACGTTATGCCAGAAGCTTTTGTAGTATGGGAATCCATTCATTCCTTACCGATGCACACTGGGAACCTTATCTTTGTACACTTCGTCAATAAATTTTTGAGATGGATGGAACTGACTTTCTTGGTGACTGGACTGGCATATATATATCTTTGTCAGTCTGGCAGTTGATTATTTGTATGGCAAGAATTGTGTGACTGTCCTTACTGAATTCACCGTGCATTTGGACTGACTTCTGGGTGTCGCAATGTTTTAAATTTGGCTTATGACAGATTCAATCATTGCATACAGATCATACCTTTGACTGGGAATGCATTGTTGATCCATTTTTGTTCTCTTGCTGATTTCATCATTGCTGCGATAAAGTGTATCTCTGCCAGGTATTTGTTGCTGAAAGTCTGAGAAGAATATCCTTGTGTTCAGACCGGATGTAATACAATGTTGTCGGTTGAAAATCTGAATTCCTTGGTGTATATCTGTACTGCTCACGGTTTCTTCTGATCCGGTGTCGGTCGAGGAAATTTTTCCATAAGGGGGTAACACCGAGGATTTAAAACAACGAAGCACGAGAAAACAATTTATTGCAACAAATCATACAGCAAACAAGCTACAAAGCTGCTCACACAGGCACATACAAGCACACACAAGCATAAACAAGCAATGATACTACAGCAGATGCACATGCACTACACGAAGGATTACATCCTACGCTTGAGTAAACGCTCACGAACTGACGAGGAAGCTAAGGGAGTAGCGAGTGGAACCGCTGACTCTGAAACTCCAGATGAACGAGGCAGAAGAAGCACTCTTAGTAGCAAACAATTTCATAAGTTCATCTATCTTTCCACTCAAAACACTAATCTCTTCAATAGCATACACTTTGTTACTAGTAGATCTTTCGGTGTGCCATTGAGAGTAGTTAACCATAATATTATCTAGGAGTTTGGTAGCTTCTCCTAAGTGCCCCCCATGGCCGAATCTAAAAGATTTCTAGAAGCAAAATTCAAGCCAGCATAAAAGTTTTGTATGATCATCCGTAAGTTCAAACCATGTGTAGGGCAATTACGTATCATTAATTTCATTCTCTCCCAAGCTTGTGCAACATGCTCATGATCTAGCTGCTTAAAATTTATAATATCATTTCTAAGAGAGATAATCTTAGCGGGAGGAAAATACTTAGAGATAAAGGCATATTTGCACTTATTCCATGAATCAATACTATTTCTAGGCAAAGTGGAAAACAAGGTTTTAGCACGATCTCTAAGTGAAAACGGAAATAGCTTCAGTTTGACAATATCATTATCCGTGTCCCTCTTCTTTTGCATATCACATAAATCAACAAAGTTGTTCAGATGGGTAGCGGCATCTTCACTAGGAAGGCTAGGAAATTGATCTTTCATGACAAGATTCAACAAGGCAGCATTTATCTCACAAGATTCAGCATCGGTAATAGGAGCAATAGGCGTGCTAATAAAATCATTATTGTTGGTATTGGAGCAGTCACACAATTTGGTATTGTCTTGAGCCATAGTGACAAGCAAGCAATCCAACACACAAGCAAACAAGAGGCAAAGCGAAAAACACATGGAAGAAGAAGGGCAAATAAAATGGCAACGGTGAAGTGGGGGAGAGGAAAACGAGAGGCAAATAATGTAATGCGAAGGATAAGGGTTTGTGATAGGTACTTGGTATATGACTTTTGCGTAAGCCTCCCCGGCAACGGCGTCAAAAATTCTTCTTGCTACTTCTTGAGCTTGCGTTGTATTCCCTCGAAGAGGAAAGGGTCATGCAGCATAGTAGCGTAAGTATTTCCCTTTGTTTTTGAGAACCAAGGTATCAATCCAGTAGTAGACCAGGCGCAAGTCCCTCGCACCTGCACAAACAAATAAGAACTTCGCAGCCTACGCGATAAGGGGTTGTCAATCCCTTCACGGTCACTTACGAAAGTGAGATCTAATAGACAGGATAGTATAATATTTTTGGTATTTTTCATATAAGAACAGAAAGTAAATAAAGCAAAGTAAAGCAGATGGAAGATTAACATGATGAGAATAGACCCGGGGGCCATTGGTTTCACATATTGGCTTCTCCCATGATAGCAGAATTCTACGGTGGGTGAAACAAATAACTGTCGAGCAATTGATAGAAAAGCGCATAGTTATGAGAATATCTAGGCATGATCATTGTATATAGGCATCACGTTCGTAACAAGTAGACCAAAACGATTCTTCATCTACTACTATTACTCCACACATCGACCGCTATCCAGCATGTATCTTGAGTATTAAGTTCATAAGAACAGAGTAACGCTTTAAGCAAGATGACATGATGTAGAGGGATAAACTCAAGCAATAAGATATAAACCCCATCTTTTTATCCTCGATGGCAACAATACAATATGTGCCTTGCTGGCCCTGCTGTCACTGGGAAAGGACACCGCAAGATTGAACCCAAAGCCAAGCACTTCTCCCATTGCAAGAACTATAGATCTAGTAGGCCAAACCAAACCAATAATTCGAAGAGACTTGCAAGGATATTATAATCATACATAAAATATTTCAGAAAAGAATCCAATATTTTTCAAAGATAATATTGATCATAAACCCACAATTCCTCGGATCTCGACAAACACACCGCAAAAAGATTACATCAAATAGATCTCCTCGAAGATCGAGGAGAACTTTGTATTGAGATCCAAAAAGAGAGAAGAAGCCATCTAGCTAATAACTATGGACCCGAAGGTCTGTGGTAAACTACTCACAACTCATTGGTGAGGCTATGGTGTTGATGTAGAAGCACTTCGTGATGGATCCCCCCTCCGGCGGAGCTACGGAACAGGCCCCAAGATGGGATCTCACAGGAATAGAAGGTTGCGGCGGTGGAATTAGGGTTTTCTCTGTTGCCTCGATGTTTTTAGGGTATGTGGACTTATATAGGAGGAAGAAGTATGTCGGTGGAGCAGCGTGGGGCCCACGAGGGTGGGGGCGCGCCCTGCCCCCTCGTGGGCACCTCGTTTCTTCTCTGAATTGGCCCCCAAGTCTCTCGTGAAGATACGGTTCCAAAAATAACTCTCCCGAAGATTTCATTCCGTTTGGACTCCGTTGATATTCCTTTTCTGCGAAACACTGAAATAGGCAAAAAAAACAGCAATTTGCACTGGGCCTTGGGTTAGTAGGTTAGTCCCAAAAATAATATAAAAGTGTATAATAAAGCCCAGTAAACATCCAAAACATAATGGATAATCACATGGAACAATCAAAAATTATAGATACGTTGGAGACGTATCAGTTAGCCCATTACCCAGCAGAGCCTTGACCTTCGCAATAGTGGGAGCAAGCTTTTTACATTCAGCAGTGGTGAGTTTCTCAGGAAAAGGATGCTTCAGGGCAAGATGTTGGACACGATAACCCGGCAATGGATTTTCATCAGCCGGAGAGGTATCTTTGCAGTAAAACCATGTTTGGTTCCAAACCTTGGGGTGACTCGGCAAGCGGGCATAGGGTAAGATGGCATCTCTTTTTCATTGTATCGATATTGCACCAAGTTCCAAGCTAGGTCTGTTTGTGAACTCGTTCGGGCAGTTTAAATAAAAATATTCCCTAAAGAGCTCGAGATTGGGCCCCTCTTGAAGGTATACTTCGCAGAAGACTTGGAAATTGCAGATGTTTGACACAGAATTGGGTCTGATATCTTGAGGATGGAGTGGAAAGAAGTGCAGAGCGTCTCGGAAGAACTTAGAACCGGTCGGTGAAAAGCCCCGGTTCATGTGATTAGTAAAAACAATGACTTCGTCATCTTTTGGCTGAGGTCTTTCTTCGCCTGGATTAGGAGCGCGATAATGCATGACATTTTTCTTTGGCAAGTACCCGATTTTTACAAAGTCATCGAGTGTATCCTCAGTGACAACAGAGGGAACCCAGTTACATGAAGTGACTGTCTTTGGCGGAATTGTGAAGAGAAAAGCCTAAAGGAAAGAAGAAAAATTGCCGGTTCAAATTGATTTATTAAAAGCCGGAAATAAAAGCTACGGTATGTATTCATGATGGCGGCTTCAATGGGGCCTAATGATATACGAATAATTGTAAGCCGGTGATGTAAGCCGCCATGACCAGCACTGGTATTCAAGATCTGTCGGAGTAAGTTTTACTAAGTGTTGGGACAAATAGGTTTCACAGATTGGAGTTACAAGATTGGATCTGCAGCAGCTCAGAGAAATTAAATAAAATCTAAACCTAAGGTGGCGGCAGCAGAAAAGTAAGAAGGCCCAGATGAGATCTGTCGCAATGAGGATATGTTACGATATTAAAAAAAGCGCTAAAACTGCTACCACATAGATTTCACAGATTGATATTATGACTTTGGATCTACGGCACTAATGGAAAATATTCAGACCTAAATATCAATACTCCAGCAGTTCATGGATCCAGATTGGTTTTCTTATGCGAAGGAGATGTTCCAATAGTGAAAAAAGGAGTGCTATGAATACCACCGCATAGGAGGAGTACCAAGTTCAAATCAAAAATCGCAAACTACAGTAAAAAGCGAAGACGAACTCCAAGAAACTTGCGGAAACCCTAATGGATCTACGAGAAGAGGAAGAAGGAGAACTTACCGGGGTTGTTGAACAACGGAGGTGCGCGGACGAAATCTGGTCAAAATCAGGTAGATGCAGCAGCCGAGATTGAGGCAGACGCGAAGGTCGACGGCGGCGGCATAGCTCAAGCGCAGAGGTGTCGCGAGGTAGAAGACAGAGACAAAGAGGTGGGGGAAAGTGAAATGGACCCCTGTCGGTTCAATATCCTGCGTATCTCATAGTAGGGATCCTCAGCTAGGCGTCTTGGAGCGATGGTAACATGGACACGTGGATTTACCCAGCTTTGGGCTCTCTCGAAGAGATAATACCCTACATGTTGCTGTTGACTGTATGCATATGGGTGTAGTACATAGTACATATATCTACCACGAGATTGTAGTAATGAATATGAGATGTAATGTAATCCTCTATTGACTAGCCTGGCCTCGGTTTATATATGCACCAGAGGCCTAGGGTTTAGGAGAGTCCTCGTCTTGTGCGCCAAGTCTTGTGGAAACCTCCTTGTATGCGGCATGGGCTGCCCGAACTGGCCCATGAGTAAACCGCCTTGGGGGTCCTCGGTCTGATCCAGCTGGTCGGGAGACGACGTGGTGAGTACCCCTTAGTCCATGACAATGTCAACCCCAGGCCCTATTTATAGGACAAAGAGATAAGTGACATCCGCGAGAAGCGAGGAGGCCAAAAAACGGATATGTGATAGCGCAGACGCCTCGATTTTCGGAGGTTCATTCAAATGAGGAGATTTGTTAAGATTTGAGCCATGTGTTATATTAATAACAGATGATGTCATGGCGGGTTACCGCAATTTCAGGGAATGACGTCATGGCGGGTTACAATATCTCGCAAAAAGATGAGGAGGGATTTTTTCTAAAGTGTTGAAGACTGACATGAACAAGTTCAAATCAACCCGGGGCCTAATGTTGGGGTATGACTATTCGATATAACCCTGCCAGGAGGGGCTGGGTTACCCCAATGGCAGCTCATGGGACAAGCCCAGGAGCATGTTGAAGATGGTGGTTCATGTAGTAAGTTTATTAAAGGGGCCCAAAACCCAAAGCGGCTTAAGGCCCGTAAGTGTAAAACCGCCATGTATGTTTGACTTGTATGATAAGGCATGTAAGATAAGTCACCAGGCCGTACACGTTTGTATAAGCCGGCCGGGACTCTGTAAGCCGCGGGGCACCAACCCGTGTATATAAGGGGACGACCTGGCAGCGGCTTAGGGCAAGAAACAACAGATCGAAAGCTAGGCTGGCGTATTCGCTCTCTGGTAATCAAAACCCTAGCAATACCACCTCAAACTGGATTAAGCTTTTACCTTCCCCGCAAGGGGCAGAACCAGTATAAACTCCTCCTGTCTTTTGTCCTGTTTTAACCTCTTTAAGCTAACTACGTTGCAATGGCTCCACAACTAAGTCCTTCCCTTAGGACATCTGTCGTGACAACTCCATGCCACCGGTCGCACACGACCTCATTTTGCCGACCGTCTGTGCCAGGAGGGCATATCCCCGACGATTTCTGAGTCATGTGGGAAGGACCCCCTATCGCAGTCACTCACTTGGTGACGGTTCCGAACGCCATCACGGAAAGGGGTTAAAAACCGTTTGTATAGCACTGACGCGTACCCGTGATATATAATGCCTTGCAACAAGATAGGATTGCATAATTCACATATATAATGTCCTACAACAAGAGGGCATTCCATAATTCACATATATGGTAATTACACACTAAACATGTGGCATTCACACAAAGCATGTATAAACTAAGGAAATGACATAGCAATGCAAGACACCAAATGCACAATATGAGCAATATAACCTCGAGGGAGAAATAGGACTGGGCATGTATCTCTGAATCCTCCTCTGAGGAGCTATTCGTAACCAGCAAGACATGTGCTTCATTAGATAGCATTGCCTGCTCCAAAGACCTTGTTTTCACTCTAGATTTTTCCCTTGCCGTGTGGAATGGCCGATGCACAAGAAGAGCAATTCAATGTACTAACATTGTTAACAAATTTAATACGTAACAAAAAAGGATGGCATGATATAATTCACATAGCAGATGACTGGCTAACCAGGATGACATTGCAAAATTCACATATATGATCCATGGCTAAACAAGATGGCATTGCATGGTTCACATATATGATATAGAAACTAAACAGATGGCATTCACACAAAGCATGTCTAAACTAAGCAGATGACATATTTGATGTGTAAAGTAAGCAATGCAAGGCGCCATATGCATGATATGACCAACATCAACAGGCCAAGTTAGAGAAATACCTCAGCGGATAAACATGAGTGGTCTGCTCCCTCTGAATCCCCCCTCTGAACAATTATCTTCCTCTTGATTACAATACTCTTCGGAGGACGATGATATCAAAGTATTCACGGTCTTCGAGACCTTTTCCTCTAATAATTGGCGCA
The DNA here is from genome assembly GCA_902687465.1 of Secale cereale. NCBI lineage: Eukaryota > Viridiplantae > Streptophyta > Magnoliopsida > Poales > Poaceae > Secale > Secale cereale. The sequence goes on from LR738709.1 coordinate 514,125,642, forward strand.
AAAGGGCGCTCCACGACCTCGCCGAAGTCTGCCAAATAGCAGCAATACACCCTTGGAACGATACGGCAATCACTTTCAACGCCGATGACGAACCAAGGTCCCGCTCAGTCCGGGCACCAGCTGCATTGGTCCTAAACCCAATCATGGACGGTTTTTGGCTCACTAAAGTGCTAATGGACGGCGGCAGCAGGCTGAACCTCATCTACGAGGACACCCTAAATAAAATGCAAATGGACAGGAGTCTCATTGAGCAGAGCAATACATCCTTTAGAGGGATCTTTCCCAGCAGGGCAGTAAGATGCTGAGGGAAAATTAAACTAGATGTGGTATTCGGCACACCAGAATATTATAGGTCCGAAGAGATATCTTCCCGGTGGCCCCTTTCAACAGCGGATATCATGCCCTGTTAGGGCGGGATGCATTCACACGCTTTCAAGCTATACCTCATTACGGGTATATGAAGCTCAAAAAGCCCGGGTCCAATGGTGTTATCACGGTCTCTAGTGATCCAGACATAGCACTCCGTGCTGAAAACAAAACTGCATCCCTGGCCCTCGAGCCACTGTCCGAAGCCCTAGCAGCTGAGGAACTCACTGATGTGCGTTCCACAGTGGATAGTGACGACGTAATCCTTGATAAAAGGCCTAAATCCACCTCTTTCAAACCAGCGGACGAAATAGTCAAATTTCAAGTCCACCCGACGGATCCCAAGAAAACAGCTTCCATCGAGGCACAGCTGGAACCTACGATCGACGGCCCATTACGAGCATTCTTGCGCGAGAACTGGGATATCTTCACCTGGCACCCCTCGGATCTGCCAGGATTCCCACGTGCGCTGGCCGAACATAGTCTCAACATACTGAAGGGATACAAGCCGGTCAAGCAAACGCTCTGGCGATTTACCGAACCCAAGCGACATGCTATGGGGGAAGAGCTAGCCAAGTTACTCAAACCCGGGTTCATCCGAGAGATCAAACATCCGGATTGGTTAGCAAACCTGGTCATGGTACAAAAGAAGGATAAGTCCTGGCGTCCGTGTGTCGATTTCAAAGACCTTAACAAAGCCTGCCCTAAGGACCCATTCCCACTACCTCGCATCGATCAGATTATTGATGCAACCGCGGGGCACGATTCACTATGTTTCCTCAACGCATAGTCCGGATACCATCAAATTAAGATGAAGGAATCCGACCAAACCACAACGGCATTCATCACCCCGTACGGGCCTTTTTGCTTAAACACCATGCCTTTCGGGCTAAAGAACGCTGGCGCAACTACCAACGCATGATTCAAATATGCCTGGAAAAGCAAATCGGCAAAACTGTGGAGGCATATGTAGACGATGTAGTCATCAAAACTAATCATGTTGAATCCATGGTGGACGACTTATGTCTTACATTCGACAACATCCGAAAAATATGATATAAAGCTCAATCCGGAAAAGTGCGTTTTTGGCGTCCCCGTTGGCAAAGTGCTCGGGTTCACTGTTTCCAATAGAGGAATTGAAGCAAACCCAACCAAAATCTAGGCCCTGTCACAATTTGCAACACCAACGGACCTCAAGCAGCTCCAAAAACTAGTCGGGTGCGTGGCAGCTTTGAGCCGCTTTATCTCCAGATTGGGAGAAAAAGCACTGCCATTGTATCGCCTGCTGCGACGCACCGACCAATTCGTGTGGACAAATGTGGCAACAGCCGGACTGGAGGAAATAAAAACCTTGCTAGCAAGCAACCCCATCCTGGCCGCACCAAACATCGGCGAACCAATGTTGCTCTACATATCGGCAACTGACCAGGTGGTGAGTGCGGTGCTCGTCGTTGAACAAGAAGAGGAGGGGCGTAAATTCCTAGCTCAGAAACCGGTATACTACGTATCGACGCTCCTCACGCCATGCAAATCCCGATATCCGCATTATCAGAAGATAGCATATGCAGTCTTTATGGCATCCCGCAAGCTGCGACACTACTTTCAAGAGTGCTCGATCACGGTGGCCTCAGAGGGACCACTCAATGACATTATAAACAACCGATACGCCACCGGCCGGATTGCCAAGTGGGCTATCGAGCTCTTACCATTTGAGATAACATACAAACCACGCCGAGCAATTAAATATCAGGTGTTGGCTGACTTCATCGCAGAATGCACAGAGGCCGAACTCCGTAAAGAGTACGGTACGTATTCCAACTGGGTGATGCACTTTGAAGGCTCTAAAATGCTAGCCGGATTTGGGGCTTGTGTCGTCTTGACATCCCCCATAGGAGACACAGTCCGTTACATGCTACAAATAATGTATACAGACTCCAACAATGCAGCCGAATACGAGGCCCTGTTGCATGGTCTCCGGATGGAAGTCTCCATGGGCATACAACCCCTTGAGGTGCGTGGGGATTCAAACCTCGCAATATCCCAAATAAATGGAGAATTCGTGGCAAAAGACCTGAAGATGGCGGCTTATCGCAACGCCGTACTCAAAATATCAGCTCGGTTCGAGGGGCTCGAGTTCCATCACATGGCTCGAGACAGTAATCAGGACAAAGACATCCTTGCTCGCATTGGCGCTAAACGAGACCCAGTCCCACCAAACACCTTTGTGGAGGGGCTCTTCAAGCCATCTGTGGAATGGTAGGACAAGAGCGGCAACACTGGTCTGGAGCCAATCATACCCTTCGATGCCTAACACGGTTCCGACATCATTGGAGGCTCGGGTACCGAAATAACACCATCAGCCCACGAAATCATGGTTATTATTGCCCCGTGGAACGAGCCTTTCCTCGCCGACCTTATTAGGAACGAGCTTCTGGAGGATCAGACAGAGGCCCGTTGAGGGAGTCCTAGATTGAGGGGTCCTCATGTGGCCGGATAACTCGTTGTGGGCCGGACTGGTGGGCCGTGAAGATCATTGCTGAAGATCATCTCTCGTATCCGGATAGGACTCATGTGTGCGTATAATGGCAGGTTTTAGGTTCGGGTGTAATCTTTCCTTCCTCTGCAAGATGGTTATGTACAAACCCTAGGACCCTCCAGTGCATATATAAACTGGAGGGTTTAGTCCGTAGAGGTTGAACAACAATAGCTGATTCATAGCAATCACCCTGGTTAGACCTCTAGGGTTTCATCCATTATGATCTCGTGATAGATCAACTCTTGTAACACATATTCATCAATATCAATCAAGCAGGAGTAGAATTTTACCTTGATCGAGTGGGCCCGGACCTGGGTAAACATTGTGTCCCCACCGTCCTGTTACCATTGATCCACAGACGCATAGTTCGGGACCCCCTACCCGAGATCCGCCGGTTTTGACACCGACATTGGTGCTTTCATTGAGAGTTCCACTATGTCGTAGACCAAAGGACCGATGGATCGCTTCTTCAACAACAACGGCAGCACCGCCGAGGAGATCTTCCCTCCTGGTCAGCTTTTTGTGTTCGGCCGCTTCACGCTCCGTGCCAACACAGAAGGCCACCTCGAGCAGGTTGAGAGCTACGCCCCTGGCTATCAAGTCGGGTTTGGAAGCTTGAACTATGTTGCTGATATCCGCGGAGACTTGATCTTCGACGGATTTGAGCCCATGGCGACCGCTCCCTGCCACCACGATGAACATGACCTAAATATGTCATCGGACCACATTCAGGGGATAGCACTTGTAACTGCTCTGGCCCTAGATCTGGAGCAGATCGCGTCACTCGAGGACGGGAAGATCAACCCCGCCATGGAAGCCGCAGACTCAGCGGGGCTGGAGCCGCACACAGACCCAACCTTGAGTGGGATCTGTGTTACCGGAACTTCGGACTCATCTCCGGCTACAAGTTCTGAACCATGTGCCTATGCGTCCTTCGAGCTTGATCAGGTGCCTGTCGTCGAATTCAGCTCCGCGTATATCTTCCCTCACTCACATTTAGGTGATGTGCTGAGCTCATTAAAGTCCCTCTCTTTAGCAGGGGACTCGCATCTGAATTATATCCGGTTTGAACTAGAGGCTGATGGTGGAGAGTTTTGCTTCCCACCCACCACCCATTTGGTAGCCACGATCGAAGATTTAACCGATCTACTTGACTACGCTTTCGAAGACTTCAAAGGGATGGACCTCGAAGGCGAAGCAGATCTAGACCAAAACCCGCCCGTAACCGGGCGGTGGACGGCTACCTACTCATACGATGTATATATAGTGGACACACCTAAAGAGAAGGAGTAGGACAGTGATAATGATCCCAAATAGGATAAGCTTGTTGATGAATCTCCCAAGCGTCCGCATCTGAAGCGCCGATCTCGGTCCTGTAAAGGGAAAGATAGCAACACTGTCACTGATGACGGTGACAATCCAGACCAAGCCGATGACCCCGCAGATCCAGCGATGAAGCAGGTCGAGCGAGAGGACGGCGAACACAGTCCGGGACCGCTATCTGATCACAGCGATGACGCAGCAATTATCAACCTGCCTCCAAAGAGGATGTTAGCCTGGGCGATGACGAATTCATCGTCCCAGAAGAACCCTTAGAACAAAAGCGCTTCCATCGGAGGCTTATTGCCACCATAAGGAGCCTGAAAAAGCAGCAGCAGCGGCTTAAATCCACACATGATACGCTCAATGATAGATGGAACGAAGTGCTAGACATTGAGGAAAAATATGGCTACAATCGCCAAACAAAGAGCTATCCTAAGTGTAAGCTGCTGCCCGAATTCGGCGATGAGGCTATTGCGCCTATACCGCCAAAGAAAAATACCGCTGATAAACCGGACCGACCACCCCGTGGACGGGACAGAGTGGCTAGCAACAGCGTACATAAGCCCACACCCCCTCCCCGTAAAGGAAAGGAGGTCGCGGCTCAGGGCCAAAAACACGATCTACGTGAGGACCTGAACAAAAAGGATGGCAAGACCATATCCATCAACGGATCCAGGGACCGTGCTCCCGCATGGGATGGTGGTTATCAAGCCATATATGCCAGTCATATACCAGTTCAGAGCCAATACCACACATCACAACCGTCGGACCTACGCTATGACATAGCAAAATACAGGGGTGTCGCACACCCTCTGTGCTTCACCGATGAGGTGCTGGATCATGAATTTCCAGAAGGGTTTAAACCCGTAAATAACGAGGCATATGACAGAACGACGGATCCCGCGGTCTGGATAGAAGCCTTTATTCTTCACATCCACATGGCTCGTGGAGATGATCTCCACGCCATCAAATACTTACCCCTCAAGCTGAAAGGACCATCTTGGCTCTGGCTGAATAGCCTCCCAGAATACTCCATTGGAAGTTGGGAAGAACTGTAGGATGCTTCTCAGGCCAATTTTCAAGGGACCTATGTCCGGCCCCCGGATGCTGACGATCTAATTCACATAATCCAACAACCCGGGGAGTCAGCACGTAAGCTTTGGAATCGGTTTCTCACTAAGAAGAACCAAATCGTCGACTGTCCGAACGCCGAAGCCTTAGCGGCCTTCAAGCATAATGTCTGGGATGAATGGCTAGCTAGACACCTCGGCCAGGAAAAGCCAAGGACAATGGCAGCCCTAACTACACTCATGACTCGTTTTTGCGTGGGAGAGGACAGCTGGTTAGCTCGTAGCAGCACCAGCGACCCTAGCACATCTGAAGCCAGGGATGGCAATGGAAAGCCACGACGTAACAAAAACAAACGTCGTAACAATGCTGGTAGCCCAGATGATACAGCGGTAAACACCGGATTCAATGGCTCCAGACCCGGTCAACGGAAGAAGCCATTTAAAGGCAACAAAGATAGTCCATCTAGCATAGACAAAATATTAAACAAGCCCTGCCAGATCCATGGCACCTCGGCTAAACCTGCGAACCATACCAACTGTAGTTGTTGGGTCTTCAAGCAGGCCGGCAAGCTCAACACCGAACACAAGGGAAAGGGACCTCAGAGCAAATACGAGGACGAACCTTGCTAGTCAAACATAGGGGGACAGAAGAAATTTCCACCGGAGATCAAAACAGTGAACATGATCTACGTCACTCATATCCCAAAGAGGGAGTGCAAGCGCGCACTCCGAGAGGTCTATGACGTTGAGCCTGTTGCCCCCAAATTCAACCCATGGCCGGCCTGTTCGATCACCTTTGATCGCAAGGACCAGCCGACCAGTATCCGTCATGGGGGTTCGGCTGCCTTAGTGCTCGATCCAATAATCGATAGATACCATCTCACTCGAGTCCTTATGGACGGCGACAGTAGTCTCAATCTGATATACCAAGACATTGTCAGCAAGATGGGGATAGACCCGTCAAGAATCAAGCCAAGCAGCACGACCGTTAAAGGAGTGATATCGGGCGTAAAAGCCCGCTGCACGGGCTCTTTAACATTGGACATCATATTCGGCTCTCCGGATAACTTTCCAAGCGAAGAAGTAATCTTCGACATAGCTACGTTCCGAAGTGGCTATCATGCACTACTCGGAAGAACGACCTTCGCCCAATTTAATGCAGTCCCGCATTATGCTTATTTAAAGCTCAAAATGCCTGGACCACGTGGTGTCATCATGGTCAATGGATATATGGAGCGCTCTCTCCGTACGGAGGAGGACACTGCGGCCCTAGCAGCCGAAGTCCAAAACGGCCTATTCAAGCCGAACAGCTCATCGGTCGTTAGGACCGGGGACATAGCTAAATGCATCCGGCATATGCCTCAGTGCGGCAGCTCAGATGGACCTGAGCTCGATTAGCAGCTACGCCCCCATCGACTGCCCCATAAGGTGGTAGCATGCCTGCCTCATGTACACAATTATGCCCTTAAAATTCCTTGGGCGGCGTTGGGGGCACACTGCATACAAATAGTCCATAGTTTGGCTTGACCCTATTCGGACTCCAAAATTATCTTTCAAGGTTCAATAAATGAACCAGTTTTGTTTACGGCCACACTGGATTCCTTTTTCCAGGTTTTTTTTCTTTCTTTTTACAGATGGCCATCACACTTCCCCCTTCAAGGACGCATCACAAAGGAGAAAAAGGCGCAGACGTGCAGCAGGGCACCGCGCTAAGGTTTCTTTTTAGATTAAGACCCTGTGTAAACCTTTTATCTCTTTTTGTTTTATACGTTTCTAGCATGTAAAATGTCCAAGGAAGTTATCGGCATTATCTGTAAGTATACGGCTCGCCGTACTAGAACCGGATATTATAGAAGCAGTTTGGCTCATATTGTGTTTGGAGTTTTATTATCTCACCACCTGTGTTTCTCTCCCCATGTCAGATTGCTAGATGTGCCTTGACAATAGGGTCCATTACCAGGGGCTGTATTCAGCCCGGTATATGTTGAAAAGTCTGAACACCTATAGGGAATGTTCGGCGTCCTGGATATTGCTTTATATGCATCAGTTTCGAATCATGTCTTGGGTCAATAGTTGGGTTGCCCGGCTCTTGTGCTTACCTATCACAACCCTAGATTTGCTTGTAGTTTGTTGCATCTATGAGCATCCATGTATCATGTTTAAAATTTAAAAGAATTTGAATTGGGGATGTTCAAACCCTAGCACCAAATGAAATCAACTAGGTTCAAATAAAAATATTTTCAATGAACCCAAAATGCCTTTCAGAAAAGTTCATAATTTTTGAATTGGTCTAGAACCTCTAGCAAAAATGGTGCACACTTCTCTAGGACACTCTGGATTTTTTTGAATTAAATCATAAGTATTTGAATTGCGACATTTAAATTCTATTAAATATTTTAAATGTCCGAATAATCTTGAAAGCATTTGAGGGTCGTTGGAAATATTCTCAAAAGTACCCAAAATTATTTTCAGGATTTTACAAAATAAATTAGTATTTTTACTAATTCAAAATAGAATAAATAAATAGAAAAACTGAAACAAAAGGAAAAGAGAGCTTACCTATAACTTACCTGGCGCTCCTGTAGCCGGTCCAGCTGAACCGGCCCAGCCCACCAGGGGTTGGACCGTCTTCTACCTCTCACCAGTAGGACGAGAGGCGTGTGGCCGCAACATGCACGTCCACCGATGGCCACCTCTTGCTTCTGCCGATGCCAGGACGAGGGGATTAGCCACCCCTTGTGTCCAGATCGATTCCACCTCCCCTGATGCCTCCCCCTTGCTTCTCTGCTCCTCCTTGCCATGGCCGAAGCCACCGCGGCCGCGCCACCCTGAACCAACACGGCCACAGCCACGCCCTCGCCTCCACTTCATGACCACGAGCTCCGCTGCACTCCTCTACGCCTCTCCGACGAGCCACGCTTCCCCGGAGGCCCTAGAACGCCTCCATCGCTATCGTCATCAACCTCTGCCCCGACGATCACCGTCCGTCGATTCGCCTACGTC
>LR738709.1:514134053-514185934 GCA_902687465.1 Secale cereale
CCCCCCCCCCCGAGCTCGCCGTCAAGCTCATCGTGCTTGCTATGAGGCCATGTTCCTTTCCCCCATAACCCCGTGCTCTATAGATCGCCGTAGCGTCTTTCGCCGTCGTGCCCGTGAGCTTCACGCCACCGGTGAAGTCGTCAGCGTGGCTAGAGCAAGCTCAGCTTGCCCCTGAGCACATCATCATGCTTGGGCTGCTCTCAGGAGACGAACGCACCTGCTAGCTCGTCTTCTCGTGCGCCGTAGCGAGTAGCCGGTCCTGTCCGAGCTCCGGCCGCCGCCCCACTCACCGCCGCGGCCGCTAGAGACTTCCCCGCGACCTGCTGTTGCCTCCGCTGGATGTGCGGGAGCGCGGGCTCCCTCCTGGTGCCCTCAGCGCGTCCAGCCGCTACCACTAGCGCCACTTCGGCGAGCCACCGCCGCTCTGGTTGGTCATCGTCATCTAACCGCCGGCGTGTCCGACGTGGCCGCCTGGTTAGCACTAATCAACGTAATTTTAGGCACTAATGACCTAACAGCCACTGACACGTGGGACCCAGCGGCCTAATTAAGCAAGTTTAATTAACAGCCAGCACTGGGCCACTGATGTGTGGGCCCCACACGTCAGGTTTGACCCTGGTCAAGTGTGTTGACTTGCTGACACAGTAGTGACACAGTGCTGACGTCGTTAATGATTTTCTGGATTAAATTTTAATCCTGAAAATTCCAGAAATTAGTTAAAACTTCTAAAATTCATAGAAAATAAACCGTAACTCCAAATGAAATAATTTATATAAGAAAAATTATCAAAAAATCCAAAGAGTCTATTTATGGAATTTTCATGCATGTTTGGACAACTTACAACCATTGTACATGAAAATTTGAATAAATTACATTTTAAATGTCTCATGTGGGGCTTGAATTTGAACCTTGGGTTCAAACAAACTTCATTTAAATCGTAGCTAGTTGCATTAGTTCAAATGACAACATATTGCCATGTCACTTTCATGCATCATATTGTTGCATTGCATTGATTATGGTCTCTCTTGTTTGCCGGTGTTTGTTCCCCTCAGTAAACGTTGTTCCGATGATGAGTTCGATGACACCGATGAAGAGTTTTGCTATCTTCAGAAGTGCCAGGCAAGCAATCCCCATTGAACATTCCGATAAAATCCCACTCTCTCGCTCCTGCACTCTTTTATTGCATTAGGACAACAACGATTCATCCATTACATGCTGCGGTAGTTGAACCCCTTTTCCTCTACATGACATGTCATTGCCACACTAAATAAATGAAACCCACTAGCATGAGTAGGAGTTGTTTGAGCCCTGATGTGCTAACGCATTCATCCTTGTTTGTCATGCCTGCTACTGCTTAGAGTTGAGTCAGGTCTGATTCATCGCGGACGAATTGGAATGGTGATGAACATGTCCTACTGTGTGTGAGCTAAGTGTGTGAACATGATTTGGTAAAGGTAGCACTGAGAGGCCATGTAGGAGTACATGGTGGGTTGTCTCATTGAAACCGTCCTCAGGAACTGAGTTCTGTGTTTGTGATCCATGAACAGCTACTACCATGCGTTGGGCCCGAAACCAATGGACCCTCTCGACTTATTAACCGTCCTTGTCCTCTGTTTGGGAGTTGCAAGTAGTTTCTGGTGTTTGTAGTATGCTAGAGGCCGTGCGTAGCGCTGACCCTATGGGTGGGCTATGATGTGGTAGGCACGTGGCCCGGTGTACCGAGTCGCACGTTTGGTGACTCGGGAACCCTATACACATCGTTCGGGGCCGTATGTGGAAACCTCAGCCGGACTCCCTGCGGATGGAACCTGAGTAGGCGATAAACCTGGACTAGGGACTTGTGTGGTTAGTCAGGTCGTGGCTGACACCCTCGCCAGGCTTCCGCTTGAAGGTTGCCGAGATACATAACGTGTACATGGCGGTAAGTGGCGACAGCACGTGTGAAGAAGTACACCCCTGCAGGGTTAACATAATCTATTCGAATAGTCGCATCTGCGGTAAAGGACCTCTGGGTTGCCTATACAGTTCATAGACAAGTGAAAGTGGATACTCTAAAATGCGCAAGATAAGTGTGAGTGCTATGGATGGCCTTCTCGTAGGGAGACGGCAGTGGATCCATAGTGATGTATTGTTATGGTGAATATGTGGACTCGTGTGCGCCACCTCAAAAGAGTTACCAACAGTAGTAGTACAGGATAGCCACTGAGTCAAAGCTGGCTTGCTGCAGTTAAACTCCACTACCCCTTTGTTGATATTGATGCATATGTAGCTAGTTCTGATGTAAGTCTTGCTGAGTACAATTGTACTCACGTTTGCTTAATTTATGTTTTGCAGAGAGACTTCAGTCTCACTAGTGGTTCCGCGTGGACGTCGATGTTTAGCTTGTTACCTCAGCTACGATCTTGTACCCTTGGGAGGGTCTTGTAGATAGTCAGGCTTCACAGCCTTTTTCATTTGTAATTGTCTATACCCATACATGTTATGCTTCCGTTGCTTGTATGCTCTGTATGTTGGATCTTGAGACCCATGTTTGTAATATCTGGCTCCTCGGAGCCTAATGAATAAATACTTTGATTCATAGAATTTTGTTGTGATGCCATGTTGTATTTGCACATATTGAGCATATTGTGTGTATGTTATTGAAATGCTTGGTATGTGTGGGATCCGACACCTAGTTGTTTACCCTTGGTAGCCTATCTTATGGGGAAATGCCTCCTAGTGCTTCCACTGAGCCTTGGTAGCTTGCTACAGCTCCGGAACACATGGATTGACCGGCATGTGTCCTTCCTTGCTCCTGTGTCTGTCCCCTCTGGGGAAATGTCAAGCGGTGTATACCGAAGTCCTGTTAGCTTGCTACAGCCCGGCAACACTCGTTGTTGACCGACACGTGCATTGTTGGGTCATGTATCCATGTCCCTGTAATCTAGCGCCACTTTTGGTTTATAACTAGTCATGTCGGCGTGGGTTCTTTGTCATATGGATGCTAGCGACACTATCATATACGTGAGCCAAAATGCGCAAACGGTCCCGGGCCAGGTAAGGTAGCACCCGTGGGAATACCGTGCGTGAGGCCGCAAAGTGATATGATGTGTTACATGCTAGACCGATGTGACTTAGGATCGGGGTCCCGACAGCTTTGGTATCAGAGCCTGACTGCATGTAGGATTACCAAGCCAAACTGGTCAAAGTCATGTCTAGAAACTCTTTAGTTATAATAAGGGAATTGATTGTGGAAGGGAACGTAAGGCTCTTTTTACTTCCTTACCCTATGCCTTTCTGATCTGAGTCGTCCTTTTTTTCTACGGGGATTAAGAACTAGGCTTCTCATCAATTTATCAGGATCACGTTAATGATGGATTCAACTTTTAATTCAGTTTCAAGTACTTCAATGTGATAAACAGTTGGTCTCAGAACCTTCATATTATGATGTCGAGTGGTTATACTACCATTCGAGTGGTCTCAAATCCTTTTGAGCAATTACAGTCGTTATGTTGTCCGAGTCATCCCAGATTTCTAAACGATCTGATGCATTTGCAAATCCATCCTTTCCATTCCCGATGTCCTTTTAGGCCAGATTAACCACACTAATTGTTGAGTTGAGGTACTTATTTGCCTCAACATATATGTTGGAACTATTATTATGATCCTAGGCATCTTAGAGAATCACCCAGTAATCTAGCAATGATTTATATTCTCAATGTGATGATTCCGGCCATCATTCTCGAAAGCATCCCGTGATGCCATTTAGTTAGTAGGCATTCTATTCCTGGGTTCTTGAACCCAAAATTCACCCTACTTACTTCATGTTGATAGTGTTTGCTAGTTCCTTTAGGATATTAGTAACCTTGTGATAGTCCTCGAGGTTTGTGGTATATCATTCTTCCAAATACCATGAACCATCCTTGGCAGAAGTTAGTTTGAACAAAAGATCACAGCAAGAGTGATCTTGATGAGTTCTCCATTCTATGTTGTGATTCTGCCAATCCTACCTTTCAGCATGGGTTATCTGGAACAACTGTGTTGAGCCTTGCTCGACATGCAAATCCGTGCATTCACAACTCAGAAAATCATATGTTCCTTTGAGTTGTTCCCTTTGTAGCTATATTTCGATATTGGTCTATTAGTTGATAGTCAGGATTCAAGGGTATGGGTGCATTCATGTTCATCGGTGCCTTTTACTCTTGTGGTCTGTCAAGCCATTCTATTTCGGAATGACTAGGAGAAACAAACTCCAGTGCCTTATCCATATCCAGTATTGGGTCAAAAAGTAGGGATGGCAATGGGGACAATCCCCTATGGGGATACCTACAACATCCCCATCCCCATCTATTCCCTATCATCCCATCCCCATCCCCGTTTACATGACTGGGGATGAAATTTCCCCATACACATGCCCCACTGGGGAACGGGGCCCCATTAGGGTCCCCATCCCCATAAACAAATACTCATATACATAATATGACACCCTATAATCAACATACATAAATGGTGTTGTCCTTGTCCTGCTAATGCATATCTAGGTCGTACTAACTTCTTGGTCATGGTGGCAGCTGAGATGAGGACGTGAGATAGGTTTAAGGTTATTTTCCAGAGCCTTTTTTGTTTTCGCAAGTTTGTTTGTGAATATTTTAAGGTTGACCACAGTGTCACAGTTACTAACCGGGTCCCCGATGGGTATTGGGTCTGGGAAATAGGATATCGTCCCCATCCCCATTGTACCCTATGGGGAATAAATTAGTTTGGTAAATATCCCCATGGGGATGTTTTTCGTCCATCCCCACCCCCTAATAGATGAAATCCCCATGGGTTTGGTGGGTATGGGGCCCCGTTGCTATCCCTAGGTCAAAGTAGTTGAACTCCGCAGATGAAGAATGACAATCCAACTTCTAATCCATTCTACCTTTGAATATTACCATCTTTATGTCAAGAATATCATGGCAATTGCACCACCTCCTATGAACTCTTGATATAGTGATACTTCTCGCCATCATCGTTCATTCCTTGGTCTCCGTGTTATTATAACCGGAATACCAACAAGTGAATTGTGATGTGTGAAGTCAATACTCCTAGCAACCCCGTTGCTTGGCAGTTAATGGACAATAGTTTCATTCTTATTGTGTTGGCTACTGAATCACCATTCTAAGATAGGTCGTGCTACCTAGTCCGTATTCCCTGGTGCACTCTTTGGTCAATGAGTTAGGATTGTGTCAACCTCTCCCTCTTTTGATCATATCGCCTTGCCCTGGAAAGCAAGATTATTCTCGACGTTCATAACATATCGGTGGTTCGTGATTTTTTGAATATCTTCTTGGAAGTATTACCAGGTTGTCCCCTAACCGTTATGTTGAGTTCGTGATTAAGTTGGTTTTCTTGTAAACCACCCTTTTCTCCAAGAGTCTATGTTGGATACCTCTAAACTAATTGGTTAAGCTAATTAACAACTTGGAGAGTTGCAAGATAAAAGCTTGATCTAACATAGTTCATTTTGAAAGGATATCTTTGGTGTGTGTGTTGAAGAAAGATGATATTTTCATCAATTGATCTTCGTGTTCAGTTGCTGGACCTATCGTCTTATCCAAACTTTGATTTGAGTGTGGGCTATTGTCAAGTCAAATCAGAAGCAACAATATTCATAATGTTATCTTACTCGTGGTTGATCCCTCAAGCATACACCCTTATATCTTTTGGTCTAACCAATGCTATCATCTTGTTCACATAATTGTGGAATTCCATCTTCATGGAAACTTGATGAATTGTTGTTGAGCCCATCAACAACATCCTTATCCTCTCCATGATTTTGTTGAAACTTAAGCTAGTATTGGAAACTTTTATAAGCATTATCTTCACGTCCCGTGCATGAAGTATATGTTTGGTGTACGAAGTGACTTCCTCTAATTCATGTGCAATAGATGTAAGTTGCCGCCGTGAATTTGAGAAAGATTGTTTTGCTTCCTTTGGAGTCGTCCCAAGTCAGTCATGCATGTGCAAGGTATACTATGGTTTGAGAGATTAGCTACCTCCACTCTGCATGTATTTCCTAGCACACAAAGCCACTCATTGATTTGTTCAAGGAAAAGAAGTCCAATTTAAGTGCACAAGACTTCGACATCCTTGATGATGGTTCCCTACCAGAACTCGGTAGTATTTTATTGTAAGACTACTATGTGGTCATGCTTGTCTGGAACAACGTGTTCACATGTGTGTAGCAGAACCAGCTCATGTTTTGGAGCTTGCAATCGTAGTTCGTTTCTTGAGAATCTCGCAATGTCATCTCGTCGATTTGTGTTGCAAACTTTCTTTTCCAGACATGACGTCTGAAGTATCCAGTTACCAAGCAGATCTGAATCTCAGGCAGATATGATGGTTGAAAATTCCCAACATTTGCATTTTTTCCCAGCTTGCACCGCCATTGTGCCATTCTACCATGGGTTGTCCTCTCGGTAATTAGTGCTCATGATTACCTTCAAAAGTGGGCTTACCATGGGTCCCATCCATTTCCGATGATAAGCAAAAAAAAACACTCATTGTGTTGTCTTCAACAAGGTAGTCCACAGCATCCATTCTAGTCCGAGTATGTTATTCTTTCGAACTCCTTCAAATGATCGATTGTGATTGCCTCGGGCTGGTATAGAGAGTTTCGTTGATCTCTATATCAAAAGTAATTCTTTTTGCCACTTAAGGGAATAACTCTGCTACGAGTCACCTTCCCTAAGGTGCGCTGTTATGGAATCATGGCAATTAACTCCCCGCTACTTTGGAATCCATGCACCATCCTACTCCATCATGGAATTCTTACCTACTAAATTGAACCTCCGTCATTTGTTTCTTCCATCCCTCTTGATGTGTATTTTGTGTCCCAGCTCAAGAGATGTTTCAACGACTCACTCCATGAGTTGATCTTGAGTTGCTCGATCTTTGATAAGATCAACTCATGTAGAGTTTCTTCTGTCGTCACTGTGTTGAACAAAGATCTCAAAAGCAAGGATGATAAGATCAACATGATGCAAGCAATCAACGTTCTTATGAAGTGCAAGCTGGATTGAGAAGATTGTGATAGCTTGTGTCCCCTCTGTCTTCCTACCTCACGTCTTGAATCTCGGGACGAGATTCTTGTTTAGTGGGGGTGATTTATCACAGCCCTAGATTTGCTTGTAGTTTGTTGCATGTGTGAGCATCCATGCATCATGTTTAAATTTTAAAAGAATTTGAATTTGGGATGTTCAAACCCTAGCACCAAATGAATTCAACTAGGTTCAAATAAAAATATTTTCAATGAACCCAAAATGCCTTTTAGAAAAGTTCATCATTTTTGAATTGGTCCAGAACCTCTGCCAAAAATGGTGCACACTTCTCTAGGACACTCTGGATTTTTTTGAATTAAATCATAAGTATTTGAATTAGGACATTTAAATTCTATAAAATATTTTAAATGTACAAATAATCTTGAAAGCATTTGAGGGCTATTGGAAATATTCTCAAAAGTGCCCAAAATTATTTTCAGGATTTTACAAAATGAATTAGTATTTTTACTAATTCAAAACGGAATAAATAAATAGAAAGACTGAAACAAAAGGAAAAGAGAGCTTACGAGTAACTTACCTGGCTCTTCTGTAGCCGGTCTAGCTGAACCGGTCCAGCCCACCAGGGGCTGGACCATCTTCTACCTCTCGCCTGTAGGACAAGAGGTGTGTGGACGCAACGTGCATGGCCACCGATAGCCACCTCCTGCTTCTGCCGACGCCTGGACGAGGGGATAAGCCACCCCTTCCGTCCAGATCGATCCTGCCTCCCTTGCTGCCTCCCCCTCGCTTCTCTGCTCCTCCTCGCCATGGCCGAAGCCACCGCGGTTGTGCCGCCCTGAACAACCATGACCAGAGCAACCGCCTCGCCTCCACTTCATGACCATGAGCTCCGCTACACTCCTCTACTCCTCTCCGTCGAACCACGCTTTGCCGGAGGCCCTGGAACGCCTCCATCGTTGTCGTCATCATCATATGCCCCGACGATCACCGTATGTCGATTCGCCTCCGTCCGGACCTCCCCGAGCTTGCCGTCAAGCTCATCGTGCTCGTTGTGAGGCCACGTTCCTTTCCCTCATGACCCCGTGCTCTATAGCTCGCTGTAGCATCTTTCTCCGCCGTGCCCGTGAGCTTCACGCCGCCAGTGAAGTCGTCAGCGTGGCTAGAGCAAGCTCAGCTTTCCCCTAAGCACGTCATCTTGCTCGGGCTGCTCTCAGGAGACGAACGCAGCTGCTAGCTTGTCTTCTCGTGCGCTATAGCGAGTAGCCGGTCCTGTCCGAGATCCGGCCGCCGCCCCACTCGCTGCGACCTGTTGTTGCCTCCGCTGGATGTGCGGGAGCGCGGGCTCCCTCCTGGTGCCCTCAGCGCGCCCAGTCGATGCCCCTAGCGCCACTCCGGCAAGCCACTGCCGCTCTGGTTGGTCCTCATCGTCTAACCGCCGGCCGTCCGACGTGGCCGCCTGGTTAGCACTAATCAACGTAATTAGTTTAGGCACTAATGACCCCACAGCCATTGACACGTGGGCCCCAATGGCCTAATTATGCCAGTTTAATTAACAACCAGCACTGGGCCCCTGACGTGTGGGCCCCACACATCAGGTTTGACCCTGGTCAAGTTTGTTGACTTGCTGATGCAGCAGCGACACAGTGCTGACGTTGTTATTGATTTTCTCGATTAAATTTTAATCCTGAAAATTCCGAAAAATAGTTAAAACTTCTAAAATTCACAGAAAATAAACCGTAACTCCAAATGAAATAATTTATATATGAAAAATTATCGGAAAAATCAAAAGAATCTGTTTATGGCATTTTCATGCATGTTTGAACAACTTACAGCCACTATACGTGACAATTTGAATAAATGACATTTTAAATGTCTCATGTGGAGCATGAATTTGAACCTTGGGTTCAAACCAACTTCATTTAATTCATTGCTAGTTGCATTAGCTCAAATCAGAACATATTGCCATGTCACATCCATGCATCATATTGTTACATTGCATTGATTATGTTCACTCTTGTTTGCCGGTATTTGTTCCCCTAAGTAGACGTTGTTCCGACGATGAGTTCGATGACACCGATGAAGAGTTTTGCTATCTTCAGAAGTGCCAGGCAAGCAACCCCCATTGAACATTCCGATAAAATCCCAATCTCTCGCTCTTGATCTCTTTTATTGCATTAGGACAACAACTATTCATCTATTCCATGTTGCGGTAGTTGAACCCCTTTTCCTCTGCATGACCTGTCATTGCCACAGTAAATAGATGAAACTCACTAGCATGAGTAGGAGTTGTTTGAGCCATGATGTGCCTACTCATTCATGCTTGTTTGTCATGCCTGCTACTGCTTAGAGTTGAGTCAGGTCATGTAGCTGAAGTGTCCTGCAGTGTGTGAGCTAAGTGTGTGAACATGATTTGGTAAAGGTAGCGCTAAGAGACCATGTAGGAGTACATGGTGGGTTGTCTCATTGAAACCGTCCTTGGGAACTGAGTTCTGTGTTTGTGATCCATGAACAGCTACTACCACGCGTTGGGCCCGAAACCAATGGACCCTCTCGACTTATTAACCGCCCTTGTCCTCTGTTCGGGAGTTGCAAGTAGTTTCTGGTGTTTGTAGTATGCTAGAGGCCGTGCGCAGCGCTGACCCTAGGGGTGGGCACTGATGCAGTACGCATGTGGCCCGGTGTATCGGGAACCCTGTACACTTCGTTTGGGGCCGTATGTGGAAACCTCGGGTGGACTCCCTGCGGATGGAACCTGAGTAGGCGATAAACCTAGACTAGCGACTTGTGTGGTTACTCAGGTCGTGGCTGACACCCTCGCCAGGCTTCCGCTCGAAGGTTGCCGAGATACATAACGTGTACATGGCGGTAAGTGGCGAGAGCGTGTGTGAAGAAGTACACCCTTGCAGGGTTAACATCATCTATTCGAATAGCCGTGTCCGCGGTAATGGACCTTTGGGTTGCATATACAGTTCATAGACAATTGAAAGTGGATACTCTAAAATGCGCAAGATAAGTGTGAGTGCTACGGATGGCCTTCTCGTAGGGAGACGGGAGCGGATCCATAGTGGTGTATTGTTATGGTGAATATGTGGAATCATGTGTGCCACCTCAAAAGAGTTACCAGCAGTCGTAGTACATGATAGCCACTGAGTCAAAGCTGGCTTGCTAAAGTTAAACTCCACTACCCCTTTGTTGAGTGCAATTGTACTCACGTTTTCTTAATTTATGTTTTGTAGAGAGACTTCAGTCTCACTAGTGGTTCCGCGTGGACCTCGACGTTTAGCTTGTTACCTCAGCTATGATTTTGTACCCTTGGGAGGGTATAGTAGATAGTCAGGCTTCATAGCCTTTTTCAATTGTAGTTGTCTGTACCCAGACATGTTATGCTTCCGTTGCTTGTATGCTCTGTATGTTGTGTCTTGAGACCCATGTTTGTAATATCTGGCTCCTCGAAGCCTAATGAATAAATACTCTTATTCATAGAGTTTTGTTGTGATGCCATGTTGTATTTGCACATATCAAGCATATTGTGTGTATGTTATTGAAATGATTGGTATGCGTGGGATCCGACACCTAGTTGATTACCCTTGGTAGCCTATCTTATGGGGAAATGCCTCCTAGTGCTTCCACTGAGCCTTGGTAGCTTGCTAATGCTCCGGAACACATGGATTGACCGACATGTGTCCTTCCTTGCTCCTGTGTCTATCCCCTCTAGGGAAATGTCACGCGGTGTATATCGGAGTCCTGTTAGCTTGCTACAGCCCGGCAACACTCACTGCTGACCTACACGTGCATTGTTTGGTCATGTATGCATGTCCCTGTAATCTAGCGCCACTTTTTTGGTTTATAACTAGTCATGTCAGCCCGGGTTCGCTGTCATATGGATGCTAGCGACACTATCATATACGTGAGCCAAAATGCGCAAACGGTCCCAGGCCAGGTAAGGTGGCACCTATGGGGATACCTTGCGTGAGGCTGCAAAGTGATATGATGTGTTACATGCTAGACCGGTGTGACTTAGGATCGGGGTCCCGACATTACCCCTACGTTCCCGATTGTTCGGCTAGGGTGTGAAGGGAGAACTACTGCGATTTTACTTCTGGTTCGTCCGCTCAAGTACCTCAGTAGAGAAAGCCGAAAACTGACTATCATGATAGCCGAGAATCTGGTCTGCGATCCGGTGACTTGGTGTCATACTACGATCGATGGAGATCTACCCCGTGTTATACAAAGGGTTGGTTTTTTGCCCAGCCGCGTACAAATGGATACCTTAATTCGGAAACACCATATACGCACCAGGGGCTAGTACTTATTCCCACTTGTCAAACTCCTATGGCTAAGTGAAAGCAATAAAGCCGCATAGTCTGATTGCCTGGTTCGCTCCGCATACACCTCCTACATGGACCAAGACGTTGGATAAAGAGTGTTTATGCATATGACTGAACACCCCAGTAATATTTACATGGGGTTTAAAGCTGACAACTGGAAACATTCATATGTAAATAAACGGCCGCACAGGAGGTGAAAGTCGCTCACATTATAATAGCACAAAAATTATATATATACATCGGTTCATAAGCTTAAGTCTTTACAACCGAATACAATTACTCAAAGATAATATCCTTTGAGCAATGGCCTTCTACAAGGCGGGCGCCTCTATGACGTCCTCAAAGTATCTCTCCGGCTTGTGGTGCTCTTTGCCTTCGGGCGGGCTAGCAGTGGCTATGTCCTGCGCTTTCATCTTAACCCATTGCATTTTCACACGGGCGAAGGCCATCCGAGCACCCTCTATGCAGGCCAAACGCTTCAACGAGTCGATCTGTGGACTCGCTTCGACGAGCCGCTTCACCAATCCGAAGTAGCTACTTGGGATTGGCTCAGCGGGCCACAGCCGGACTATCAAGTCCTTTATGGCCGAACCCGCCATATTGTGCAGCTCGACCAAATGCTTCATCTGGTCGTTGAGGGGCACCGGATGTTTTGGCGCATTGAACTGCGACCAAAATAGCTTCTCCGTGTTGTTCCCCTCCTGGGCTCGGAAGTATTGGGCGGTGTTAGTACTGCTCCGCAGGAGATCTGCAAACACACCTGGAGAAGTTCATAACCATGTCAGCCCAACGTACTTCTGCCCTCCGAAGATGCTCTGTAAGAGAAAAGTCTTACCAGATGCTATCCCCCGCACCTGCCTGATTTCCTCGCAGACATTGCGCGACTCGCTTCACGCCTCCTCGGTAGTCTTGACTGCCGTAGCGAGCTCGGATGCTTGTTCCGAAGTCGTTTTTCCCAATGCCTCACATTTGCAAATAGCATCGTGGAGCTCACTTTCCACTTCGGACACCCGAGCCTCGTGCTTCCGGCACGCGGCCTTTTCAGCCTCTGGATCGGCAACTGCTTTGTTAGCGGCTGCCTTGCTCGCTTCGGCCTCCTCCTTGGCCTTCGCGAGGTCGCCCTTGAGGGCCTCGAGCTCAGTGGCACCAACTGTTTAATATAGAATATCACAAAGAGTTTATACTCATAATCAATTAAAATTATTAGGCTTCTTGACATCTCAATTTTTCAAATCCGCATACCTTGCGTCTCATCTAAACGCTGGTTGACGCGGTTGAGGTCCGCGTTGGCCTCTGAGAGCTTCCGATTTATTTTGGCAACTTCTGCAGCTTGTGCAGTTGCCGCAACTAGTGAAGCCTGTTCAAATGCAAAAGCATACAGTTTAGCTCTATAATATGCTATATTATGGATACTTCATCTGATTCTTTCTAGAATCACATAAAGCATCAGGGGCTACTGGCTATATATGTGCATATAAAATAAATAAAGATCCATAAAGAACATTACATTGCATACCTCGAAGCATGTTAGTAGTCTGTTGAAGGCTTCAATCAGTCCGCCTTTGACGGACTGAATCTTCTTCACCACCACATCCATTATGGCGCGGTGCTCCTCCATGATGGAAGCACTTTGTAGTGCTCCCTCCAGAGGGTCCGGCGCCTCCGGATTAACTGCGGGCACCGTAGGAACAGTTGTATCCTCCCCCGCCTTGGGGGTCTGGTCTTCGAACTCCGGAGCCGCACTAGGCTCCAGATAAGTATTCGGCGGGGCCCCGGATTGTTTGGGCCCCTCGTCTTTGGTCTCCATGGGGAATGTTTCCCCATGGTCAGCGGCAGCCGAGGTGTTACCCTCGGTCACCTTATCACCTGCCCCGCCCCCGTCTCCTTGAGCAGGAGACGCACGTTGGGAGGACACTTCGGTGTCCCCGCAGGCCACGGGCCATGGAGCTCGGGCCAGCGGGTCGCTCTCCGTCTCTCCAGGCGGCAGAGAGTTCCCCTCCGGGAAGGAGGCATCGGGATGTGCTCGGGGAGGGCTGTAGGTCAGCAGGTGAGAAATACATAAAAAGCATTAATATGTTGAATAAACAAAGTGTGGTAATTGATATATCCGAACAACTTACGTTTTGGCTAGGGGCTTCTCCCTAGGCTTCACCACGAAGCTATGTTCGGATGATGAGTCTGAACGGGCGGGGAGGTTGAGCCTCCTCCGGGGTGCGGCCTTGCCCGTGTCAGCAGCGGCCGCCATCTTTCTCCCCTTGCCCTGGGCGCAGGATTCTTCTTCCTCATCATCCTCCTCCTCTTTGGAGGAGAGGATGTTGATCTCCTCGGACTTCGCGTCCACAGGGCGGGGGCCGCTCTTGGCCTCCTTGCTTTTCTTCTTGGGCTTCTTATCTGGCGCCTTGTACGGCGCCAGAACCAGCATCGCAAACAGTTGAGGCGTAGTTGGGTCCTCTGGCAAGGGGGTCGAACACTTGATCCGAACTGCCTTCTTCGTCCAGCTCTGTATATCACATAGAAACTCCAATTCCTATTACCGTTTAAATAAGGAGGGAACATAGGTTCGGCGGAGTTTCTTGATTACCTCTTGTGCGGTACACGCAGTACTGAGGCCAGAGTCTTCGGTTTCCTTTGGCCACTCCTTCTGGCTCTTGAAGAGGTATTTCCAGATCTCTTCGTGCGTGGAGCCGTATAGATGCTTCAAGGGACGGGCTCCTGCCGGATCAAACTCCCATAGAGAGGAGTCCCGGCATTGGCAAGGAAGGACAAGTCGGGCCAGCTGTAACACTCCAAATTTTTGGGTTTGGTTTTTCTTCCAAACTTTTGGTCTTTTGGAAGGAGGGGGTGTTTGATCTTCTCTTGAAATCCTTCTAAAATCTCTTCTGGCCAAAGTTTGTGTGTTATTCTCTAGCTTGATTTTTGGTCTTGAAAGTTTCTTCTTGTGTTAGCTAAACACAAGTTGTTTTCTTAGGGATTTGTTTGATTCTTTTCCCTTCATGATTTAAACATCTTAGGTTTAACCTTGGGCTTATCTTCCTCTCCAACTGTCATCTTGCCATGACACCCAACAGAAATAATTCTCTCCAAGACCTCCTCTTCACCTTAGGACAAGTCTCACATTAATTCCAGTGAGTTTCAACCTTATTGGAATTTTTCCTCTATTTATTTTACTCCTAAAACAATTTATGTCCATTAAAGTGAACCTTGGTGATTTGCAAAGGAGCCACCATGTCCACCTTGTTATTTGTTTCCAAACTAACTTCCCTGGATAGTCCTTAGTACCCACAACCTAGATCCGTCTTGTTTCACTGGTCCATAGTTCAAAATTTTCAAATTTCACCTGCTGCAAGTTTGGACCAGATTTGCAAATTTTGGTGAAATTCATATTTTTCTTCTTCCAAAAATTCTATGAAAATTCAGGCAGCCTCTAGATGCATCAAGAGGCCACTCCACCAAATATCAGCCCTAGAAACATTTCCCACATGCCAGAATCATTTCATCATACACCTGGCGTGCACTGTTTCTGTCAGTTTCAGAAACTGCTAATTGAACTTTGCAGGCGACAGTGCAGTTCGTCAGTTTCGTCAGTCAACAACTTCAATCTTGCCAGTGCTCGGCTTGGATCGATGCTCACTGCACCTCCTTCTTATCCAGTGCGCCGTACGCTTGCTTGGCTGCTTCTTGGCGTCGATGGCGCTCTGGCCCGCCCACACCGGCATCTTTCACGGCGGCAGAACCTTCCGTGGCGGCCGACAGGAGGCATCCTGCGGCACGACGCCGTTTGGCACCGCCCAAGCCACCCGAGAGCTCTGCGTGGCCTTCTCCACTGCCAGCGCATGCCTGCAGCACCGTCACCGTGGCCTGGCGCGCACAGGGCGCGTTCTCTGCCACCGACGTGCCGCATGGCCGTTCCGTCGAGGGCAGACCGTAATCGCCCCTCCCATGCTGAGTTAGACATGGGAATGGAACCAATACATCTCCTAGTCGATGCTCAAGCCCCTAAACCCACCGTCCAGCCACTGCGCCGCCGTAATCGCTTGCCGGACTTATCCCTATTCACGGCAACCGCCTCGGACCGGCTATTTATAGTGCCCCCGAGCTCACTCTCGAGCCCGCACACCTCCACCGTCTCCCTAGACCGCGCCCAGCCTCTGGAAGAGCCTCGAGGGGCCCTTCTTCCTCAACTCCGGCCAACTCCGTCCGCCTCGGGCTCCAGCAACGCTCTCTCCGGTGAGAACTCCTCTGCCGCCCTGGACTCGAGCGTAACCTCCTGGCACCTACCTAAGCCTAACCCCCACTCCAGTTTGACCCCAGGAGCTCTCTCAGACGAGGCCCATGACCACCCGAGCCGCCGTCCGCCGGAGACAGGGTCGCTGTCGACGTGGGGCTCACCGACGGTCAACTCGACCACCCACCGACGCGGAAGAACACCAGGAAGCTGTACGTACCACTCCCTTCCCCTAACTCGCCGTGGATCGGCGCCGGCGACCACCACAGCTTCTGGCGCCGGCGCGGCTGTGTTTCAGCGTTTAAACCCGACGAGTGGGACCCCCTCGTTGGCCTCTTGTTTCCCTCCGAAACATTTTTCTGGAAAGTGCCTTCGGGCAAAGTACGTCTTCGTCTTCAGTTGGCGTACTGCATACCGGTTCGCTTTTCTGTTTTCTATTCTAGCCCCTGGAAACTTTCTGTTTCATTGTAGATGAGTCCCTGGATAGAAACTCTAATGTCTTTTGACTAAAGATGATTTTGAGTTGATTCTTTTTCTGTCCTCTTTAGTTTTCTGTCTAGTTTTTTTTCATATTTATGTGAAAATATTTGGAGCAACTTTCTTTGCACGCGCGGTATTTATGTTAGTATTCGTTTGTTTGAAAACATAGATACCGAAGGACGTGACGGAGCCGCGAACCTCACCGAGTTAGACTCCGAATACTCCAAACCAGGCAAGCATGTTTGAACCTTTGATATGATGGATGTGTTGCATGTTTGCTCGAGTTGTACTTTTCATAGCATGATCCTATAAGCATTTTGTAAGGTTATATTTCTTGCAAGCAAGCTTTGGGTGAGCCCCATATGATAATGGTTGAACCACCTCGATCATGTGGTGACATGATGGGTGGTGTACTGGTAGTGTTGGAGCATGCCAGTAGAGGGTTAACTTAGTATCAGTATGGATCAAGTCATGATCCCGCTCATCTCCTTTCTGGTACTATCATATGCCGTCTGTTATGATTACGGCTAGTCAGTTGCAAACCACTTTCCGAGTACACACCAAGTAGAGGGGCCGGGATGAGGGTTCCATGGCCCTGGATTAAAGCCCGTCATCCGGTCAGGGGGCATGGGTGTTTCCGGTTGGGACCGAGAGGGGGGAACCCCTTAGAGCGTGCATATATAAATTTGATCCCATGCTATTAGAGGTTGTAGCTTCCCCGTCTTAAAGTTTTTCGTGAATGTTGTCACGGGTGATTCCGGACAGCAGGATGTGAAATGGGTGTGTACTGGTCAGTTGGGTTTCTGCTAAAACACCGTAGACGGAACTAGTCCCTATGGCTAGTAGAATCCGTTGGCTATGATTTTATAGTACAAGCTCTGCAGAGTCAAATCTTCCGAGTAGCCATGGTTATGGCCTAGGGTCAAATCTTCCTGTCAACACCGGTGACCATCTCTAGTATATTCTTGATGGTAACAATAGTGGTGAGTTTATCAGATTCATTTTGGGTAGATGAACTAATCGGTTATCTCTGTATAGATTTACTACCTGGAATAATTCACCGTTATATTGTTCTTTATAAGCCCTTTATGTGATGTCGCTCAGACGTTCGACTGTGGCATTCATGTTATTTATTTTCTTTATAAGCCCTTTATGTGATGTCGCTCAGACGTCCGACTGTGGCATTCTTGTTATTTATTTTCATTATAAGCCCTTTCTGTGATGTCGCTCAGACGTCCGACTGTGGCATTCTTGTTATTTATAAGCCCTTTATGTGATGTCGCTCACACGTCCGACTGTGGCATTCTTGTTATTTATTTTCATTATAAGCCCTTTATGTGATGTCGCTCAGACGTCCGACTGAGGCGTTCTTGTCATTTACCTTCTTTATAAGCCCTTTATGTGGTGTTGCTCAGACGCCCGACTGCGGCATGTTTCCATTTATTTATCCTCACGAGGCATCACTCAGACACTCGTTTGGTTTCCTTTTATTTATCTTATGGATCTCGGGAGGATTATCGCCCGACTTCTATATTTACATACAGTACCGTAATATTATTATCCGGTTGCATTTTGCTAGAATACTCATATGCATCATGCTTGCTTTTATTATATCTTAAGTCCGAACGGTCTTGCGAGTACATTCAAAGTACTCACCTGGCTTTTTGATTTGGCCAGATGTGGACGAAGGCGATCTCATGGATGAAGAGTTCAATAGCGAGTCCGACATCTAGTGGAGTCCCGGTCAGTCTCTTGCGATCCTGGAGTTGATCACTGTTATATAACCGCTTCCGCCAACCACCAAATAAATGCATCGGGTCTCACTCTAACACTCGATGAACTGTAGTATATTGGAGTCACGTCACCCACTACACTGTGATATATCCATCACCTTTTTTACGAGTTAGTAGTACGTCACCCTATCATTGGGTCATATCCGCCTTTATGTACTATATTGGCGTACTTGTAATAAAATTATTGAGCAACCTCAGCTCAACCTTGTATAATATTTAGTATTCTCGAATTCTGTATCAGGAAATTGTCTATCGGCAGGAAGTATTCTTCCTTGCTGGTTTAATAAAAAGGTCGGTCTTTCGGTAATTATTTTACTGAAAAATCGGTCCTAACACCAGCATTACCTGAACCACAGTTGTGAGTTGGTAGCCTTTGGAGATCATGCCAGACACACAGCCTTGGAGTGTCGTCACCTCAGTCTGAGACCCCAGTTCGGACTCTTATCGGTCCGGGAGGTTAGCCTCTCCCAGGGTCGAGATCTGGAAGCAGACGCTGCCGCCCATCGAGCGTCGTGGGGCTCGGTGATATAGAACCACTCCTGCTGCCAAACCTTGTTTGTCTCCATGAACGACCCCTTTGGCCAGGTTGCATTCGGGAGCTTGCTTATCATGGCGCCCCGCACTCCGCATGTTTCTCGCCCACCACCTTCGGCTTCACATTGAAGGTCTTGAGCCGTAGGCTGAAGTGTGGGGGAACGCGGAGGAAAGCTTCACACACCACTATGAAAGCGAAGATGTGAAGGATTGAATTCAGGGCTAGATCATCGAAATCTAGCCCGTAGAACAACAGTACCCCCCTAACGAAGGGGTGAAGAGGGAATCCTAGCCCCCTAACAAAGTGTGAGAGGAACACGACTCTCTCACCCGCCTCCGGGACGGGGATCACCTCATCCTGAGCGGGGACTTGGTGCGCGATGTTGGCGGCGAGGTAGCATGCGCTCCGGAGATCCTCCACAGTCTTTTCAGTAACCATGGAGGCCTCCCACTTGCCTCTGGTGCCGGATCTAGCCATTGCTGGGGAAGGAAGTGGTGGTTGAGGAACTGAGAGCTGCGGGCACAAGAGATGAGGATGTTGGGGCTAGGAAGATTATTGGAGAGCTGGGGCTTGAGGAAGGCGTGGGGCTGATGAAAGGGATTGATATCCTTTTATAACATTGTGAATACAGAACGTCCCCCCACTTTAGCCATAAACCTCGCCGATTCCCAAAGCGGTTGTGCGTAATGCGCGGTTTGGATGCTCACGTCACATTGATAAGGATCCCATAATAAGCAGGCACGATCTCCTTTTTGATAAGACGTTCCATTGTGGTTA
Source organism: Secale cereale (assembly GCA_902687465.1). Taxonomy (NCBI): domain Eukaryota; kingdom Viridiplantae; phylum Streptophyta; class Magnoliopsida; order Poales; family Poaceae; genus Secale; species Secale cereale. The sequence goes on from LR738709.1 coordinate 514,153,214, forward strand.
TACCTCAAACGGGAAACTAGGACCAAGTAAAACGGTTCGATATGTTAATGGGATAGACGCGATGCTCCACCAAAAAGTTATCAGTATAGACACACTATTCGTTTTCTTTCGATGCCTTGCCTTGGAGGCTAAGGGTTGTACTAACCATGCAGAGTCGGACACAGTACACTTTTTGCAGAAGATAGTGCCTCGATATGTTCGGAAGAAGGAACCCACCTTGCAATGCCGAAGACAATACCGAAGCTGAACTCATCGTCATCGAAGATAGGTTCAAGGGCTACTGAGGGAGTCATGGATTGAGGGGTCCTAATGTGGCCGGATAACTCGTTCTGGGCCGGACTGGGGGGCCTTGAAGATCTTTGTTGAAGATCGTCTCTCATATCCGGATAGGACTCATGTGTGCGTATAATGGCAGTTTTTAGGTTCGGGTGTAAACTTTCCTTCCTCTGCAAGATGGTTATGTACAAACCCTAGGACCCTCCAGTGCATATATAAACTGAAGGGTTTAGTCCGTAGAGGCTGAACAACAATAGCTATCTCATAGCAATCACCCTGGTTAGACCTCTAGGGTTTTAGCCATTACTATCTCGTGGTAGATCAACCCTTGTAACACATATTCATCAATGTCAATCAAGCAGCAGTAGGGTTTTACCTTTATCGAGAGGGCCCAAACATGGGTAAACATTGTGTCCCTAGCCTGCTGTTACCATCGATCCACATACGCATAGTTTGGGACCCCGTACTCGAGATCCGCCAGTTTTGACACCGACACCCGTCGCATAGTGTGGTGCTCAAAAGCTTACAAAGTTCATGAAGGGGAACAGTACAAGTAAAGTACTACCAGAGTCCTTCAAAGGTGTATCTCCGAAGAAGAGGGATGACAACTCTCGGACGAAATACACGTTGGCCTCGGCGGCCACCATGTCGCAGCTCGGGCCCTTGTAAGTAAGGCCTTCCGCACGGGCTTTTTTTGGCCCACAGCTCCGGCAGATGCACATGACCTCGTACAGCTCTGCGTGGGATGCCAGCTTTTCGCCAATCAAAGCCATATGCCGCCCACTGCCCTAAGAACAATCCCCATTACTTGGCCCTTTGCGGTCTGGGGGCTCGATATGGTCGGACCCCTTAAAGGGGGAAGCCACAAGAAGAAATACTTATTGGTCATGGTCGATAAGTTTACTAAGTGGATAGAATCTAAGCCAGTCAAAACAGCTGAAGCCGGACTGGTGATAGACTTCATATCCGGCGTAGTACACCATTACGGTGTCCCACACAGTATTATTATTGACAATGGCTCTAACTTTACAGCCGATGAGGTGAAAACTTGGTGCCCCAATTTGGGCATCAAACTTGATTACGCCTCTGTATATCACCCTCACGCAAATGGTCAAGTCGAATGGGCTAACGGCATGATAATGAGCGGCATCAAACCCAGACTAGTGTGATCTCTGCAAGAATCAGACAAACACTGGGTCGAGGAACTCGATTCCGTACTCTGGGGGCTGCGGACCACGCCCAATCGCATAACTGGATACACAATTTTTTCATGGTGTACGGCGCGAAGGCAGTCTTGCCTTGCGACATTATTCAGGACGCACCTCGAGTGCGCATGTACGAAGAGAGAGAAGCCGAGCTTGATCGGCAGGACAACCTGGATGGCCTAGAGGAGGAGTGCGATGTCGCGAAGGCCCGTTCCGCGTTCTATCAACAGCAGGCTCGGTGATACCAAGGCAGAGAAGTAGGGGCAAAAACTTACAATGACAGGGAACTCGTTCTACGCCTACCAGAGAAGAAAAAGAACAAGCTCGAGCCCAAATGGGAGGGTCTGTTTATCATAGATGAAGTTCTCACTAGAGGAGCCTATCGTCTTCACAATGCTTCGGACAATCGCTTGGAGCCAAACCCATGGAACGTGGCAAGGCTTCGAAGGTTCTACGCCTAACAGTTCGCACATATACCTTTTTTCTCCTCTCTCCTTCTCTTTCTCCTCTTTGCTATTTTCTATTTTCTCGTTTCTATACGACCTTTTTCAGCATGTGTTCGGATAAACCACACACTTGAAGGGTGTTCATCCTTGAATGTACATACCCCACAATACCTGGGGGCTTCTTTTTACAAGAAGCTTATTATAATTATTTTGTGAGCATCAAGCTCACCATATATATGTGTCGTCTACCCACATATGTCTTTTTTCCACCATTATATGCACCTTTATGACTTATTTTTTTGCTAAGATGGATTGCTTGGCTCTTGTGCTTATGCCCTATGTTCCCGTTTGTTTGGCTAGGGCATAAAGGGAGCACCTCTGCGATTGTTACAGCCGGGTTATCTGGACGTGTACCTCAGACGGGTGAAGTCGAAAGCTAGTGTTCTTAAGGGAATGAATGGTCGGTGAGCAAAAGACGAACTGCCCTTGCTGCAATACAAAATCCCAGATAACAATTTGTACTGTGATCTCTTAGCATCATAACTTCGGTATGCACAAAAATCTGCATACTAACCCAGGGAAATGAACCCTTAATGGAACTATTCTCTCTGGAAGATGTTTCTTACAACCAAATGTAATATAACATAACTCCTCGAACACAACTTGTCTATTCAAGCAACTATGACTGGATTGCCTGGATTCCGAACATACTCGAGTGTTTACCCAGCGTGCAGTATTCAGAAACACTCTGAACCTAGGGTTTCCGGAGGTTGAAGCATAAGGTCTGCCATGACAATCGTTTTATAAATTCGATTGGAGACAAGTTTATTGACAAAAGTACATTACTACTTAGACTCAAAAACTTCTTCTTCCTCTAGACCTTCTAATAAGCTTTCTAGTTTACAATCCTGTTGGGAAAACTTGGCGGCTAACTTCACTTGGTCATACACCAGGTTGACAGCAATTTCATGTCCATCGGATCCTCGAGGTCCGACCCGCGCCATATGATTTGGATCAAGCTCGGTGTACCGTATTTTACCATGGCCCAGGCTTCCCGAGCACCCCCTCGGCATGCCGATATCTTCCATAGCCCAAAATGGCGCCGAGCTCCCTTGAACAAATTCACGAGTTCCTACATACATCCTGGAGGAGAATCGGCTGGCCATAAAGCCTTAGCAATTTTCCTCATTGCCTTCCGTGCTCGCTCATGCACCTTGGGCAGCTCCTGTCGCAGGTTGCCTCGAAATCCGGACACCTCTTCTTCGGGTCGCCCAGTTAACACATCTACAGAAAAAACCTTGCACTACAAAAAAAGACACATCCGTGACATTTTGGGCCGAACGAAACTTTTTTCTGTCATACTTATGACACTGACAAAACACGGTATCGTCATAGATGTGGTGGGGTCCTACTTCTATGACAAAAAATCATGACAGAAAATGGGCTTTTCGTCCTGGGCGGGCCAAAGACGCAACTGCATGACAGTCTTGGGCCGTCCATGACGGAAAAAACCGTGGTAGAAGCAAGGGCGAGGAAAATATCGGGGTGTTCCCAGTTACGGTGGGTGGTCGGGGCCGAGCGATGTGCGTTTCTCTCGTACACGCACGCGTGTGGCTGCGAGGCCTTGGGCTCTAACTAAACCCGAGCGAAGCATTGGGCTCTAACTGAACCCGAGCGATTGCACTGCAGGCTACGCGTTACTGAACCCGAGCAATCGATCGATGGCTGTTAACTGAACCCGATCGAGCGATTCCTTCTCTACTGCTGCTAATTCAAGCTGATCGATGTTGCCTCTACATGAACAGTGAGCGTTGCTGGGGGGGTTGGATGAACAGTTCCCGGTGGGGGTGGCTGAACAGGACCCCGTGGTGTTGCCTCTGCATGAACAGGACCCCGTTCAATCGAGCCGGTTGGGGCTGCATGAACAGGACCCCATGGAGGGCTGCATGAATAGGAACACCCCATGGAGGGCTGCATGAACAGTAGACGGTGGAGGGCTGGATGAACAGTAGCCCGTGGAGGGGTGGTTGAACAGGAGCCCATGGATAGGGCTGGTTGAACAGTAGCAGGTGGAGTAGCGCGCGGTGGAGGCTGAACAGTCAAAGGGGGAGGCAGGAGGAGGTCGATGGTGGATGAACTGTAGCCCGGGGAGGCTGGAGGGGGTCGACAGTGGAGATGAACAGTATCCCGTGGAGTCCCGTTTTGCCATACGCCACACCCCTCCCAATGAACAGGACCATCGTTTCGACCGTAGCGCTCCAACACAAGTCTGTTTCCACCGTTTTGCGGTACGCCACACCTCTCCCGATGAACAGGACCTCCGTTTCGATTGTAGCGCTCCAACACTAGTTTGTTTCCTCCGTTTTGCGGTACGCCACACCCCTCCTGATGAACAGGACCCCCGTTTCGACGGTAGGAGGTCCGTTTCCCCCATTTTGCGGTACGCCAGACCCCTCCCGATGAACAGGATCCCGTTTCGACCATGGCCGGTCGAACACAAGGCCGTTTCCTCCGTTCTGCGGTACGCTAGGCCTCGTTTCCATCGGCTGTTCCGTCCAAGCCCTCCCGATGAACACGACGACGCATTCCTTTCGGACCCAGCCGGTTGGCTCCCCATGAACACGACGACGACGATGTTTCTCCATTCCGACCCAGACATGTACACGAGCCTTGGCCGTACGTACGCGCGAGTAGGTGTTCGAGACCCCGCCCGTATGTACGTACGTGGCCGTATTTAATTTCTTGCACCCTGGCCGTTGTACGTACGTGTACATGCTATGTGCGCGCCTCTGCTACGACACATGCGCGCCTCTACATCGACCAGTATGTACGTACACGTTCGCAACCAGAATGACAACGCTACGTACGCTTCGACCAGGTGGGTGCCGACTATCAGGCACTTCCTTGCGTGCGAAGATGTAGCTGGTGGGTCCCAGCAGTCAGGGGGGCGAATCATTTTTTTTGCCCGGACGCACTTCCTTGCGTGGGAAGATGTAGTTGGTTGGTCCCAGCAGTCAAGGGGAAACGTTTTTTCGCGAAATACGGTGGCCCATCTAGTGGGTCCCCGATGTCAGGTGGAGGAATAATTATTTTGCGCGTAATAAGGAGGCACTTCCTTGTTGCGGCCGTGGACCCAGCTGTCAGGCTCTCCACGTACAGTACTCTTCCGATGGAAGTCGTTCCTTGACCACGTTGACCACGCCGCGCCGAGAGCACCAGGGCGGCGGACGACGGCGAGGCCTAGGAAGGGGACGACATGGAGCCGGGGAAGATGCGGTAGTGGAAGCCCGCGCGGAGAGGAGTGCGAGGGTTCACAGGTTCGGCTGCGGTGTGAGGCTGTCGTCGCCGCAGGGCCTGGCCAGCGGTGGTAATAGTAGGGGCGGTGAGGCCTCTGTGGCAGCACAGCCGGTCACGGGAGGCAGGAGCATGCGGCACGACCGGTGCTGCTTTGGCCGGTTGGAGCAAGAAGACGAGAGGTTGAAGAAGCACTACGGCCGTTGGATGGACATTGTGCCGTCACTGGCGCTAGAATCATTCATATTGACTAAGTTGACAAAGCACTCCGTCCCCGTCAACTTAGTAGGCCCACAAGTCAGCCACCCACCAAGGTGGGTCCCAACTAGAAGGGGGGTATTCATTTTTTTTGTGCGTAATAAGGAGGCACTTCCGGTGGGTCCGAGCTGACAGAGGGGGGAACGTTTTTTCGTGAAATACGTTACCCATCCGGTGGGTCCCAGCAGTCAGGGGGGAAACTTTTTTTCACAAAATACAGTGGCCCGTCCAGTGAGTCCCCGTTGTCAGGTGGAGGAATAAATATTTTGCGCGTAATAAGGAGGCACTTCCTTGCTGCGTCCGTGGACCCAGCTGTCAGCCTCTCCACGTACAGTCCACGTCTGATGGAAGCCGTTCCTTGACCACGTTGACCATGCCGCGCCGAGAGCACCAGGGCGGTGGACGATGGCGAGGCCTAGGAAGGGGACAACGCGGAGCCGGGGAAGACGCGGCTGTGGATGCCCACGAGGAGAGGAGTACGAGGGTTCACGGGTTCGGCTATGGTGTGAGGTTGCCATTGCCGCAGAATAACAGGGGGTGAGTAGAGGGATGCCCTGGCCAGTGGTGGGAGTAGTAGGGCGCGGTGAGGCCTGCACGGGAGGCGGGAGCAGGCGGTCCCACCGGCGCTGGATTTGGCGGCTGGAGCAAGAAGATCAGAGATTAAAGAAACACGACGGCCGTTGGATTGACATCGAACGGTTACATCTGCTAGAATCATTTCTTGACGTATATTATAACTAAAAAAATCTTGCATACGCGTCAACTTAATAGGCCCATAAGTCAGACCATTCCCTCTTTTTTTAATAATTTATATATAGCTCATTGCGACTTCTTATGCAATTTATTGCAGTCCATTTTTTTGGTTGGCCATGGCCAATTTTGCATATTTCTGTGGGTTCCAAACTATTTTTAATACCGAAATGTCAAGCCAGATTTAAAGTACTTTGAAGATATATTTAAATTAGGTTAATGCCTAGTGAAATAGGAATCTGAAAATGTGAAAAAATTTAGAAACTATAAAGTAATTACCAATTCGTCATCTGTTTTTATATTTACAACCAATTTCATATTACTTTAAAGATTTGCAGGCGTCTTGAAAGAGTTGCAGCCCATCAGGGCGTGGAAAAATAAATATGCCTGGATTGGGTATTCTTCAGAAAAAATAAACTGGGTTCATTTTCACAAAGAAAAATAGCTGGGCTAGTCACATGGTGAACATAAAATATAAGCCTGGGCTAGACGGGGCACAGCCAAGTTCAAACCGTGCTCCGTCTCAACAATAACAAAAAACAATACTGCTCGAGCAGCTACGTCCCAGGTGTCAGCCGATCTTGTGTTGTTCTCTTGTCTATTGACTATATACGCTCACAATGTCGTGGGTCCCAGATGTCAGGAAAACACTTGGAGGAAGCATTTTATTTTTCCATACGCTGACATGGTGGGCCCATACTGTCATCCTCTCCACGTACTTCTGCTGATTCCTGTTGTTTGTTGACCATGTTGACAACGCGAGAGGGTGGCGTCGCGGCGAGCGCACCAAAGCGTGCGAAGGACGACGGCGAGGCCTCGGACGTCGGTGTTAACGATTCAGGAGACGGTGGGGCGGCGATGCGTGCGCTGAGGCGCAGCCAGCCGTGGGAGGCAGAGGCAGGCAGCCCCGCCGGCGCTGGTTTGGTTTTGGCGGCTGGAGGAAGACAGGACTAAAGAAAGACGATAGACTGCAAAAGCAGCAGGAGTACTTAGCAACCTTAACTGAAACAAGCAGGGGCACTTAACAACCATAGTTGAAAGCAGTATAAGTACTTATACAGGTTCAACCATACAGAGCATGCCTCGAACAGTGCTACTTTGCCTACTGTTAACGAAGGGTGAGGCCGCCAAGCCCCAGGACAAGGCCCAGGTGCCACCCCGCGCATCCACAACCTTCTGAAAGCGGCTTCATCTCGCAATGTAGTCAATAAACAGGATATTCGCTTTAGAGCCATGGAAAAGCAGGAACATAATCTTCTGTCCTATTCTCCAAGATGGACGGGCCTTCATTATTTGATACCACCCATGAATAAGTATCTTTTCACCTCCAAGGGGAATGGAGTAGGTCGACATAAATATCATGTTGTGACCAAGTGCAAGTCTGACCCGACCATGGTCAGGCATCTATATAAGAACAATAGAACTGGGCAATTTCTGTTTCAAGAAGATCACAGCTGTAAAACTGTGTATAAGCAATAGTTTATGAACAACATATATAACAGAAAACAACTCGTACCATAAGTTTATCAACATAGTTGGACCTGTTCAACGAGTGCTGCAGTGGCACACATATCCCACGTGGCCTTCCACCATTGAAATGCCCCACAAGGACCTCAAGACGATCAATAAAGTGTAGGAACTTGTGGATGTCGTCCCAGTCAACTTCACTGCCATCAGTAACAGCCGAGTTGTTACAGAATAACAAACGAGTAGCCTGCTTAACTCTGAAAAAACCTACACGTGCCACCAATTATAAGAAAATATTAGTTAGAAATAGCATCTTCGTGAGAGATTCGTTGCTACTTCTAAAGTTAAATTGTGATTAGTTGGACAGAATAGGTGGATTAAGAAGTAATCGAGGCAACAAGCAAGAACCAGATACAAAACTAACATGGATGAACAATTGGAACAACGTCGGGGTGGAAGATCGCAGTGAAGCTGAGACCAGGTTCTGCTATTTCCATCAACATTCGTGCGCCAACTTTCAGTCTGTAACACTTGAGAAAGTTTATCTTCGGCCATAAAAAAGCAGTGATCTTCTTGGTTCATGAACCAAACTCGGAACTTGTATCCATGGCTTGTCTTCAATGTGACCATTAAACTGGTGTATTCAGTTATGGCAAGGCCGAGCATCTTGAGTACATGTGTTCTGGCAGAGCAAATAATGCACTGCAGGAAAAATAATATGAGAACACAATGTATTCCCTATCCAAATCTAGAAATAACTTCCTCCTTGACGTCAGTGTTGACTATCGTACTGGTAGTACCTTTTACCCAAATATAGCAATCCAAATTTCCAAATTAGTCGACAACAAGTTCAAAAAAAACCACCCTCCCGGATAGAAAAGAGGATTCTAGGAACATATTGTGTGCGTTCTAAAATCATGTGTTAGGATGAGAAGGAACAAGTGAGGCGTCTCGCCGAGGGCGCAGAAACCCGTAGGGTCCTCGCACTTTGGGCACTACAAATTAAACACACTAGATTCAGTAGGAAGAAAAATGCATCAACGGCGGTGGCTGCCATCCTAGGATTACCCGCGACCAAGGGACTTAGATTTATCGGGGATGGGTGAAGAATTCGGACCTGGTTGTCCATGAGAAAACCCTATGCAATCGCCGAGAGGGGGTTTTCTCTGAACAAGCAGACGATGGAGAAGGGGATTCAGGCCCAGTGAAATATTCCCGCTTCGTCCGTCCAGCTTACTACTAAAGCTGGAAAGGGGGGGCTTGTGATTTGACGACTCATTGGGCATTACTACGGTGCTACGACTGGGGTGTGTCGACCGTGCAGTTGTGCACTCTAATTTCTGCATATGGCACGTGGACCCTGTTGTCGGATGCCCCACATATCAGGGAAAGGAAGTAGAAAGACAGGAGTAACTAGTTACACAAAAAAAATATTTTGACAGAGAGATACTCCCTCTGTAAAGAAATATACAAATCTTTTATATCACAACTTTATACATACAAATTTATATCTAACGGATAGGAAGGAAACTATGGCAATTTTACAAAAAGGTACCCACACACCTCTCCACATTTGCAAATAAGGCCTTCCCTCGTTCATCCTTTTCTCTCACAAGATAAAATACTCATACAAATGCATCTTGATGTTATGTGCAACGCACGGGCATTATGGGGGTTCAGCTGAGAATATAATACTCAGACAGGCTCACGGTTCTGGACTTTGGGCCGCGGACCCACCCTGCATGTTTGGGGACCCATGTGTTCTACCTCAACGCTTTTCATATTGCAAGCGATCGGTATGGTGCTCGTTTTAGATGTTGTCGCAAGGCGAATACACAAAATTGAATAAAGCATGGCAGCTGTTGGAATGAAATCGAACGACAGTTCCTAACCAGCAATGAGAGTTGCAATTCTATCAACGATATACCATGTCATAAATAATTTTGTCGTATAACTTATACACACAGGACACTTGTTTCACCATGCCAGATTATTACATGAAAATCTCTCGTAGGATAGATGAGTTCGGCAGTAGCGTGCTGCTACTGAAGAATTTCAAAGTTCATTTGGACCAGCTCTCCTTGCCGAGAAAGTTCGATTTTGAGATCATCCCCTACCGCAAGATATGATTTAGATTTGAACCTTGACCATCCTTTAGCATCAATCATCATGCGACCATCCTTTGTACTTATGGTATATTGAGTAGGTTCATTCACACCAAGGCTACGCATGGTAAGAGAAACTTGGCCGCTGCCGCCCGGATTGTTGAACGACTCCCTCGTTGCTCTAGGAATTCTTTGTTTGCAAATAAGAAGACATACCCAAACAGTTAGATCAACACAGTGTATCATGCGAAACAACATGGAAAGAAAAAAGAACGAAACACTTGGGCGGCCAATGCTTACCAAGAAGGTGGACATGTCGATTTTTGTAAGGACTTTGGTATATGAAGTGCGAACTGCAGCCCAGTCTGTTGCCGGTGCAATTGCTCGTTTGGTTGCCGCTGCAAGGGCCGGAGCAGATGCAAGTGCAAGTGTTGGTGCAGGTGTCGAAGCCGCTGCTGCTGCCGGAGAAGGTGCTCCTTGTAGAGCTGGTGCCGGTGTCAGAGCAGGTGCCGGTGTCGATGCCCGATCCTCCGGTAGATCAGCCTGATCCGCTGATGCGATCGGTGCCCAATCCTCAGCTGGATCAGACTGAGTTGTTGCCGCTGTCAGTGCTAGAGCAACTGACGATGCTCGATCCGTTTCTGAAGGTGGTACCGATGTGTGAGACAACGGGGATCGTGTCTGGTCTGCTATGATCAACTTTCTAACTTGACTAGGCTTCGTGACCGTGATCCAGTTTTCTTCTTCATTTCTTTTAAACGCGAGAAGGACTAATTGTGGCATTTTGTTAAACCAAACTGCAGTTCATCATAGGGATTGAGCTTGTACTCAGACAACAGACTAATCCAATTTTTCCCAGTAATATAAGTGATGGACAGTGCCTTTGTTACTGACACGACATAAGAAGTGCAACCTGAAAAAATAGCCATCGTAGAGCAAACCAAACGATTTATTCTGTGATGAATGTCACATGGCAAAACCTGCATCGTAAAATTGCAGGAAATGACAGAAAACTTGACATTAAATCAATAAGATTTAGACAGTAAATCAATAAGATTTACTTGATGTGACACGAGTGAATCCTTACCAGGAAATCACTATGTTGAAGTACTAAACAGAAGATTGATAGTCCAACTACGGGTGGCATGCAGGGGCCCGGCCTACTCCCACAAGCAGGACAGTCCAAAGGTCATGAAAAATCATATGGACCGAACATCCATGGAACTAGAAATCCTGGTGGGTGCGATAAACCCTGCAATGCATACAGATATTGGAGTGTAACCATAATTGATAAACCGTCCTCACAAAAAAGATGATCTGGATACTTCAAAATATATAGACTGAATTGAGTGGACAGACATTAACATAGACCGTTCTCAGGACTGACCACAGACCAAAAGCGGCAGTACTAATAAACAATACAGGGTTCACAAACACAAATCAAGTACTAAACAATAGTACTTACTACAGACAAACAAAGTTGCACTAATTAAACTCTGCAGACTATTTCTTGCAACCGACCTACGGGGTGAACCGCGCATAAATGACTAGGCCATGGACTTCGGGAGAGATGTCTACATGCATCATCACCATCTCGACAACCTTGGAGAACCTAACAGAGTGGTCTTTCCACTCATAAACATGATCATGAAAACAGGCCGCATCAAATTTGTTGGGAAGCTTTACAAGACCCACACCATTCGTAATCAAAGGCACAGCCAGGAAATTGTTGTGGTCAAGTACAACCTCGAGAACACGCCTGACAACAATGCTATAGGAAAACACTAGTTCAGGACACGTGGCGACAAGGACACATCAGTTGGATAGTTTAGCAGTAGAACGCATCCTCGGGTCTTCCAGTTCACATGGCATGACTTTGAGAACTTCATCTCCACCGCGGACCTGGTTCTAATTCAAACAGAAACCATATTTTATTACTACCTCCGTTCCGAAATGTAATATGATTTTTAATATTATACTCCATATATGACTACATATACGCACAGAAATGAGTGAACAAAGACACTAGAACATGTCTTCAAAGGCATGAGAGCAGAGGGATTACTTGCAATATCCATAACACAAGTTGCTGAGGCAAATATACCCTCTTCAAAGGTAGCATTGATGTTCATAAAGTTAGGTGAAAGTAATCTATAAGAAATCAGTGTCAACCTCTCGCATGTTTTGGTCAAAAGAAGAATTTAGAACCGTCATTTGGCACACAAAAATCACATGCAAGATCACCTAGAAAGTTGTACTACTAGTACTAGTGCTGCATGTTGGATGAAAAAACACGATCAAGATCGAGAAAAAGATCGTCAAGAAGAGATATTACCCGGACTTTCTTAATGAGGGATCCCGGAGAGGGGGGCTTGGACAGGGCGATGGCTTTGAGCTTGTCTGCGGTAGTTTCGGTGGGTTGCTTGCACTTCTTCGTACCATGAGCCTCGACGGTTTTGTTCAGAGCCATAGACATCGCTTCGGTCGGTGCTCTAGTGTCCATCAAGAAACTGTCAAATAGAAATAAAAGAAAAGAAACCATAATCACAAACCCAAAACAAGAAAAGAGAGGGAGTTATAGGATCAGTCTATGGGTTGCAAGACCGGGCCTTGGCCAGAATCAACATCATTGATGCGCTCACCTTTCCTTCTTTGGGAGAGAAGAACAATGGCAAAAGCAGGTCTGGGTTTTCTTGAAGAAATGAGGAACAAGATGAGGAAGAAGCGAGTTGGGTAGAGAGGAAGCTGAGAGAGAAGAGAGAAATGATGGTTGCTTCGTCCGTCCAACTTACTGCTAGAAAGGAGGGGGCTCTGTGATTTGGCGGCTCATTGGGCATTACTACGGCGCTTCGATCGGGGTAGTCTATCGTCACTCTACTACGGAGTAATTTCGTGCATGGCTGGTGGACCCTGATGCTGGATGTCCCACACGTCAGCGGAAGTGAGTAATTTAGCGCATGGCTGGAGGAGGATCCGCACAGTAGAGCGTGTCCACTGTTTTTCTGAAGAAAAAAATGATTACAACAAGCGTTTCCACTCTTACGACGGAGGAGTGTGAAACACAGCATCCACTTGAACATACACAGTGCTCCTACTACTAGGCATATGCAGTGGTTCATAAGTCAGTACTACATAATCTTGTTGCTACTGTAGTAAGATATGACGACAACAAAAGATGGTGTGCGCATGTCAACTATATGAACAGTAATGTAGTAATATAGTACCGCTTTCTCAATTGTTCGGTCGAGAATGAACGTGAGATCAATGTTAACAGAACTAGGGGTCTACAGCGCACGAAGAGTACGGTGCTACAGTACTCCACGAAACATGAACCATATGAAGCACGAATAGTGTTAGGCAGGGTGTATGAATTGTGCACGGGATGGGAGCAAAAGTTCCCTTCTCAACCCACTTGTGGGTGTTTGGCAGAGTGCATGAAGGGTGCATGAGTCCACACTAGTAGATTAACACAAATACATGAAGAGGAAACAACTACTCCCTCCATCTAGGTGTGTAAGTCATCTTAGAGCAAGTACAATAGTGGGCTTACAGCCTGCTTACATGTCATTTTTGCCTATGTGGAGGAGAGAGAGATGAAAAAGTAGGGGAGTGGGCTCTCATGCAAGAGCCTAGCTATATGCGCATTCCTAGATAAATGCAATAAATATGAAAAAAAATAGAGAGAAGATACAAAAAAGTATTAATGCAATAGCCAACCTTATAGCTCACACTATATGATGGCTATAGATGACATGACGGTTTCTTATAGCCATCAACTGTCTATATTATTAACCATGCTCTTACATTGTGCACTGCGACCAAGGCGGAGAGGAAAACGAGAAAACTTAATGTCTTTTTGCTAATCAATAGCATTGCATGCAATGAACTAACCACTGCATGTCATGTTTATTAGTCTCAAGTCATTGAAAGCATGCACGGCCCTTATTGGTTGATATGTCAAACAAGAAATGGGGAGGGAGTTAATGTACCGTGCCTAAGTGTTTTGGGATTATTTAGTTTTCGTAAGGTGACTTACACACCTAGACAGAGGAGTATATTGAGACATGAATGCAACCAAACCCACCCACACGCTTTGTGCTACAGTGACTGATCTGCACCGTCTGAGTTTGACCCAACGGTCATGTTGCACCGAGACATGGACATGCCCATGCAGAGGGTGCCTAAACACCACCGAAGTCCCTCTGCTTCTTGAGGTGCATGACATTGGTGATGCAGGGGCGAAACGGCTGAAAGGCAATGCAATCTACGGGAAGGCGGAGGGAGCCAGCCGAGGAGCGGGGAATCTTTTGGTTTTCACCATGGTAAAACACCAGTCGACGACTTCTCAAATCTGGGAGCAGTGGGTTTTACAGGCGGAGTCATAGTGACAAATTGCTGTCGTGCCTGCTCCCATCAATCAAAAAATTAAAAATCTTGTCGCGCCTGCTCCCGTCAATCAAAAAATTAAAAATCATGCCGCACTCAAACACCAGAGCAACGTCGCGATGGATATTTAAATTTACCTGCCGGCAAGGAGATAAAAAAGGAGTGAAAAAACAAATGTGGCGGCGGCCTAGCTAATCGGTCGAACTAGCCCAACTAGCTAGCCACCGTCCTTCACTGATGTACTCGGCGGGAAAAGTGGTCTTTCATGATTTGACGACTCATTTACTTGCTTCGACGAAAACGCACGGTAGGGCGTCCCACGTCAGGAAGAATATATGCGTGCACCACCCGGGAGGACCCCGAAACCGTGCGGTAGGGTGTGCCATGTCTCGGCACGGAGGAAAAATGTGCGTGTAAAAATTTACTATATCAGACGTAGTACCTATGGTTCGACCTCGGGACCCAGCCAGCCGGTCGAAAACACCCCACTAGACACACATCTTCATCATGCTAACATGGCATGGAGGATAGGTGTGGTTAGCTCCATCTCGACCAGCCACAACGTCTCTTGTTCTAGGCGATTCTTCTATTTTCCAAGCTTTTTTTTAGTTGTAATAACACCACGGGAAGCTAGCGCCGCTCTTCGTGTGTGCCCGTGCAAATGTTAGACGATGGAGAGAAGAGAGAGATCGCAGACCTGGGACCCACCAGTAAGTGAGCCAACGGTCATGCACGTGTTGACGAGGCACTTCCTCTACTCTACTCTACTCTACGTAATACTGTATAAAATCAAGTTATGGGACAAAGCCAACAACCATTGTGGTTTCAGGCTATCAACTTACGCTTTGTAGTCCAGGTTGCCAGTTCGAATCTCGTCTTTCATATTTGTTAGTTTTAGGTCCAAGTTTGATTATTGACAAGTGGGACCCACGTGTGTTGTTCCGATATTTCAGTGTAGGATGGTTTTTTTTGAACAAACACTTTGCGCGGTTAGACAAGTAACGGCACAAGTTACATGTATTTTGCAAGTTTACGAACAAAAATGACAGCGGCATAGAATATCACATCCACCCCGCAGCTTAGATGCTATGGTGATACGAGTTTTTACACCGTTGAAAGTGAGATCCAATGGCTTGGGAGTAGACTTTGTAATTATGCGCGACTTCCAAACTCTCCAAAGGTTTTTTTGCAAATAAAACATTCATGCCTCGTGTGTGCCACTGCATCTTGGATCCAACGACTGCCCGTTGCTCATATTAGGTGCTCCCCGTAGCTTAATTACCCACTACGGTGATATGAGCATATAGGTCGTATGATCAGTGATCAGATGGCACATGCATAGTACTTGTACTTTCTGCGCAATTCCCAAACTCTCTCAGCCGTATATTGCAAAAACATTCAAACCTCCTATTGTGGGCCGTTAGATCTCCATGAACTCGTATCACCATAGAATTTACGATGCGGGAGCACCTCATATTCTCCCGTGCGAGAAAACATAAGGTGCTCTCGCAACTTGGATGCTACGATGATACGAGCTTCGAGGTTGTTTGATCTGAGATCCAATGGCATCTGAGCAGTCTTTGTGCTTGTAAGCAGTGGTCGAACTCTTTGGGGGCTTTTCTGCAAAAAACCATTCGAACCACCGAGGAGTTGTTGGGTCACAAATCCAACGGCTCCGAAGAGCTTGTATCACCAAAGCATGTAAGGTGTGGTAGCACATGTTATTCTTACATACAGGAGAATATGATGTCCTCCTTCATCTTAGATGCTACTATGATACGAGTGTCGGTGTACTAAGGTAGGGGTACCTTAGTACCCCAACTTGTGCACGGGCAGTAGCAGCTTCCCGCGGCAGGGCTTACCACACGCTGGCCAAAGCCCGCCCCAGACCTTTTTCAAGCCATTCAAGAACAAAGTATTCAAGTTAAGAGACAAGGCCTCGGCAAGAGGAGCTTGCCGGGAAGGCCGCACCAGGCTCAAAGACATCTTTTCAGCACAAGACCCTGGCAAGAGGTTCTTGCCAGGAAGGCCAAAGGATAACACCACAGAAGATACATCGCGGCGCATTATGCGCCCCGGCAGGGCCCGGGAAGCGGCAAGCTTCCGGGCCCGGCAAGATAGCGGCCCCGGCAAGGTGCTTGCCGGGGGAAGCTCACACTGTGTGCCTGCGCTCCAGCTCATTAGGCCACGCGTCGCCCTGGGGCCCTTCCAGGGGCACGTGGCAGATGGCTGTGCAGCCTGAGGGACACGCTGGCGAGCCACGGTGACGAGGCTACCGCCGTGGTGAACGGAGACGCATGGACAGACGCTTTTGGGGTCGACAGCGACGGGCATTCAATGCCCTTGTCCCCCACCGTCAAGGTTAGGTGAAGACCACTGTTCATCCACTGTTCATGCACTGTTACAACTACCACCAAAATTACACTTTTCCCCTCCTCTACGTTGACACCTGTCGGTGACCCCTTTGAGCTATAAAAGGAGGCCCATGCACAACGTAGAGGGGGTTCGATCCCAGAAACTCGTCCACTCTCTCACTCGGTGTAGCTGGTACTGTAGATCTTCAAGCTCCCGAGCCCAAAAACTTAATACAACCAAAGCAGGAGTAGGGTTTTACGCGTCCGCGCGGCCCGAACCTGGGTAAACTGCCCAAGTGCGCTCCTCGATCTGCTCTCCGTGCTCCCTCCGCTCCCTTACCGCAACGTAGAAGGGGCTCCGGTCCCATAGGTGCTCGTGGGAGGATAGTTTCCCCCGACATCTTTGGCGCGCCAGGTAGGGGGCGTCGAGGTTGTGCGAACCTGATCCGGCGCTCACGCGGGCGCATTCTTCATCAACTTCTCCAGCTTCACCAACCTCATCAACAACATCAAGCATGCCTCCAAAGAAGAAGGCTTCGGAGGTCGGAGGCCCATCTGCGTCAATCCCACCGCCACCAGAACCAACGGTTGGTGGAGGAGACGCCGGCGGAAGGGTGGTTGCCGGCGAGGAAACTCACGGCGCCACCAAGTCCAAGGACAAGACGGACGACAGGGCAAACTCCAAGGCCTCGGTGTCCGTGCACGCACCACATCCCTCTCAGGAGGTGGTAGACCAGCAGCGACGTGGTACCGGAGGTACCATACGCCTGCTGGGACCTGGACAGACCGGCGGGTCACGGGACGCTCAAGGCCAACGTCCTGGCACGAGCAAGGCACGGTCGCCGGGACGGGAACATGCTCCTTCTAACACGGTTAGAAGTCCGAGCGTGTCTCGCTCCTCGCACCGTTCGCCACCGTTTCCCTCCTCTCCAGCAGAGGCCCTGGCCAGGGCCCAGCTGCTCCTCGATTTCCCTCCAGCGGCAGACAAGGCCAAAGACTGGAGGGCGACGATCCAGAGTCTCATCGCCTTCGCAAACAACGACGCGCCGCAGCAGCCGGCAACTTCACGGCCTCGGCAAGTCGACCAAGCGAAGGCCGATGGTGACGAGACCGCCGGGGGTGCAACTACCGTGCACTCCCCGCCGCGGAAGCAGAAAACGCCGCCCCGCCGGATCAACGTTGACGACGACTCTACGGCGTCGTCGGATCCGCGGGCTCGCCGTGATCAGCGCCAAGTCCTCGACGACAGGCAAGAAGAGGACGCTCGAACCCGCATCGAGCGTCGACGAGAAGCCAGAAGACAGTCCGATCAGCGCGCTGGGACCGCTGTTGACACGCACGCGCCCGGTGAACCAGGCGACTTGCCGTACGCGGCAGGTTGCCCTGCGCTCACCCGAGAGCTGCGGCAAGTCCAGTGGCCCAGCATGAAGAATTTCAAGCCCGACGTACCCGAGAAGTACGACGGCAAAACTCACCCATCGGAGTTCCTCAGCATCTACACCATCGCGGTGCAGGCTGCCGGGGGACGCGACGAGAAGATACTAGCCAACTACTTCCCGCTAGTGCTTAAGCCAAACGTCAGGTCTTGGCTTATGCACTTGCCGGAGAACTCCATCTCTTCATGGGCAGATTTGTGCCACCAGTTTGTTGGCGCCTTCACGGGCGGCCACAAACCCCATGGCCAGGAGACGGATCTTCATATCCTTGCCCAGAAGGAGGGAGAGTCCCTGCGCAAATACATCCAAAGGTTCAGCCGCGTTCAGCACAATATCCCCGATGTCCACCCTGCCGCAGTTATCAGCGCGTTCCACCAGAACGTGCGTAACCGCCGGATGAGGGAGGAGATGGCCATGACCAAAATCCGGGACGTCAGCGAGCTTTACGCTCTGGCTGACAAATGTGCGCGTGCCGAAGAGGGAAGGAGGCTCCCTGGAGAGGATACCGGCGCGGGAGGAAGAGACAGTGAGGATGCCGCCCCGGTAAGGAAGGGCCGGCGGCGGATAACAGGAAGAAGAAGAATAAGGAGGTACTGGTTGTCGAGCAGTCCGGCAAGGAGGCTCCCGCCAAGAAGACACAGGCTGGTGGTTCCGGCAAGGAACCCGCCCCTGTAGCGGCAACCGACAAGCAGGACGGCTCCGACAAGCAGTACTGCAAGATCCACCGCACCAAGGGCCACGACCTCCAGAACTGCAAGAGGGTAGAGTACCTCGTAGAGCAGCAGAAGGCTGAATACGAGCATCGCGACAAGGAGAAGGCCCAAGGAGGCGGAGGAGAGCCCAGCAAGAAGCGGCCGTTCAATTGCCGGGGAGGGCGCCGCGGCAAGGCCAAGCAGCGGCAAGGAGACAGACCTCCCCGTGGCCGCGACAAGGATGAGGACAAAGACGACGATGAGGACATGGATGAAGGAGACAACAGCGAGCAGGAGTTCCCGAAGGCCATAGAGGTCTTGTGTGTCGATGGGGGCATCTCTCTGCACACTTCCCACCGCCAACACAAGCAGTGGGTGCGGGAAGTGAATGCAGCTGAGCCGCCCGTCGAGTCACGCAGGCTGCTGAAATGGTCCGGCACGCCCATCATCTTTGACCTTGAAGATCACCCTGACCGCACAACAGCGGTCGGTTGCTTGCCGATGTTGGTCTCACCAACTATCCGCAACCTCAAGGTCACCAAGATGTTGGTTGACGGCGGGGCCGGCCTCAACTTGATCTCATCTGCTGTGATCAAGAAGCTACAGATCCCCGACAGCGAGCTCGAGGAAACCGGGTCATTCCAAGGAATCAACCCGGGAAGGAGCAAGCCGAAGGGGAAGATCATGCTGCCAGTGACCTTTGGCGGAGAGCTCAACTTCAGGACGGAGAGGATCACGTTCGACGTTGCCGATATCCCATTGCCATATAATGGGATACTTGGCCGTCCTGCCCTCGCCAAGTTCATGGCAGCTTCCCACTACGCATACAATGTGCTCAAGATGCCGGGGCCGATAAGCGTCATCTCTGTCCCCGGCGACAAGAAGGACGCGCTTATCTGCGCCGACAAGATCTACCGGGATGCAGCAGCCGCGGCAAACAGCAACACACTTGCCGCTGAAGCTCCCGGGGGGAAGACCAAGACCAAGTCCGGCAAGAGCTCTGGGGCCCACTCCGGCAAACGCACCTCTTCGGAGTGCTGCGCTGCCGTCGAGGACGCACCGTCGAGCTCCACCGGCAAGTTCAAGAAAGGAATGGCAGCTCCACCGGCAACCAAGAAGGTGTCCGCCAAGGAGGACGGCACTGGTGGTACCTTCACCATCAGTGCTACACTCGACCCTAAATAGGAAAGCACGCTCGTTGCCTTCTTGCGGGCGAATGTCGACGTGTTTGCATGGCAACCGTCTGACATCCCCGGCGTTCCCAGGAAGGTAATTGAGCACAAGCTTGCTGTTTGTCCTCACGCGCGGCCCCGTCAAGCAGAAGGTCAGGAAGCAAGCTGTGGAGCGCCAAGAGTTCATTGCCGAGGAGATAAAGAAGTTGGTAGCAGCAGGCCTAGTTAGAGGCGTAATCCATCCTACGTGGTTGGACAATCCAGTTGTTGTGCGCAAGGCCAATGGGAAATGGAGACTTTGTATAGACTTCACTGATGTGAATAAAGCATGTCCCAAGGATCCATTTCCCTTGCCGCGTATCGACCAGATTGTTGACTCCACCGCCGGATGTGAGTTGCTTTCATTCCTCGATGCATACTCAGGTTACCACCAGATATTCATGGCCAAAGAAGATGAAGAGAAGACTGCATTCATTACTCCATGTGGCACGTACTGTTTTATACGCATGCCCTTTGGGTTGAAGAATGCAGGCTCAACATTTGCAAGGGTGGTGCACACTGCTTTTGAGCCACAGATCAATAGAAATGTGGAAGCCTACATGGATGATATAGTGGTCAAGAGCAAGAGCAAAGACACCCTGATTCAAGATTTGGAAGAAACCTTCGAGAATCTGCGCAAGATACAACTCAAGTTGAACCCCGAGAAGTGCGTCTTCGGAGTTCCCTCCGGAAAGCTTCTCGAGTTCTTTGTGTCCCAGAGGGGGATTGAAGCCAATCCCGACAAGATAAAAGCCATCGAGCAGATTGAAGCCCCGAAGTGCGTCAAGGACGTAAGAAGACTTGCTGGTTGTGTGGCTTCCCTCAGCAGGTTCATTTCAAAGTCTGCAGAACACGCCCTGCCTTTCTTCAAAATCTTGAAAAAGGCAGGTCCTATGAAATGGACTCCCGAAGCGGAGGCAGCGCTGCAAGACTTGAAAGGATACCTGTCCTCCACTCCAATACTTGTTGCACCTAGGCCACAAGAGAAGTTGCTGTTGTACTTAGCAGCAACCAATCAAGTGGTCAGTGCTGCGTTAGTAGCGGAGAGGGAGGCGGATGAGGAACCCACATCCCCGGCAAGCGAATCCAGCGGCAAGCAGGGGGCTTCCCCGACAAGCTCTGGCCCCGACAAGGACAAGTCTGCACAGGAACAAGGTGAAGTGCGAAGGAAGATGGTGCAGCGCCCAGTGTATTTCGTAAGTTCCCTCTTGCAGGGGGCTAGATCGAGATACTCTGGGGTGCAAAAGTTGCTTTTCGGCCTCCTCATGGCCTCAAGGAAGCTGCGCCATTACTTCCAAGCACATGAGATAACGGTGGTCACTCGCTTTCCGTTGAAGAGGATATTGCAAAACCCAGAAGCAACAGGAAGGATCGTCGAGTGGGCACTGGAACTGTCAAGCTTTGGTCTCAAGTTTGAGAGTACTTCAACCATACAGAGCAGAGATTTGGCAGAATTCATAGCGGTATGGACCCCCACACCAGATGAGGAAGTTCCAGAGATAAGCGTCCCCATTCAAGAGGCAAGTCAAGAGTGGATAATGTACTTTGACGGTGCTTTCTCGCTGCAAGGCGCCGGTGCCGGCGTGGTCCTCCTAGCGCCCACCGTGGGGCACCTCAAGTACGTTGTTCAGATGCACTTTCTCAAGGAGCAAGCGACAAACAATACTGCTGAGTATGAAGGTTTGCTTGCCGGCCTCAGAATTGCGGCCGAACTTGGGATCAAGAAGCTAATTGTACGGGGAGATTCACAATTGGTGGTCCGACAAGTGAACAAGAGTTACCAGAGTCCCTTGATGGAAGCTTATGTTGATGAAGTGAGGAAGCTTGAAGAACACTTTGAAGGCTTGCAGATGGAGCACGTCCCAAGAGCTCAGAATGATATCGCAGACGGCCTCTCAAAGTGTGGTGCAATGAAGTTACCTGTGGAACCAGGAACCTTCGTGCTCAAGCTGACTCAGCCATCCGTTACACCATCAGTTGGGCTAAGCAAGAAGAGGAAGTTGGTCTCCGGCAACTACTTGCCGGCGGATCTTCCCGAAGCCGCCGCCAAGGTCCCCAAGACCAACAACACAGCTGCTGAGGAACAGTCTGCTCCTGCGGACCCAAGGGTCTGTACAGTTGAAGCAGGCGTTCCCGACAAGCCTTGCCCCGGCAGGCTTGCCGGGGAACCCCCAGCTCCGGCAGAGCCGCAGGTTCTTGCCATAGAAGCTGAGGTTCCCGCAGCAGCACTGATACCTTTAGTCCTTGCTGTTGAGCCACAGGCCCCGGCATGGGCACAGCAAATCGTCCGTTTTCTTCAAACTGGAGAACTTCCCGAAGAACCAGAAGAGATAGAGAAGATAACCAAACAGTCAAGTATGTACCAGTTCGTGGACAACGATCTGTACAGAAGAAGACTCAATGGTGTCAGATTGAAGTGCATTTGCCGGGAAGATGGACAGAAGCTGTTGGCAGAAATACATGGAGGCATATGTGGTCACCACATTGGCGCAAGAGCACTTGCCGGGAAGGCATTCCGGCAAGGGTTCTTCTGGCCAGAAGCCCTCCAAGATGCAACTGCACAAGTAACCAAGTGTGAAGCGTGCCAGTTCCATGCCAAACAAATTCACCAGCCAGCTCAAGCTCTCCAGACGATCCCTTTGTCCTGGCCCTTCTCGGTCTGGGGGCTCAACATCCTCGGCCCCTTTCCCCGCGCCGTCTGGGGCTTTGAGTACTTGTACATTGCAATCGACAAGTTCACAAAGTGGCCAGAAGTGGAACCAGCGAGAAAGGTGACAGCACAGTCAGCAGTGAGGTTCTTCAGGTCATTTGTTTGCCGTTTCGGAATCCCTAACAGGATCATCACCGATAACGGCACTCAGTTCACAAGCCGCACCTTCATGCAGTACGTCCAAGACCTTGGCGCTAAGGTCTGCTTTGCTTCTGTTGCTCACCCGAGGAGCAACGGTCAAGCAGAGAGAGCCAATGCTGAAGTGCTGCGTGGACTTAAGACAAGAACCTTCGACAGGCTGCACAAGTGTGGAAGAAACTGGATAGAGGAGTTGCCGGCGGCTCTTTGGTCAATCAGGACGACACCAAATCGAACCACCGGACAGACACCCTTTGCTCTAGTCTATGGAGCAGAGGCAGTTCTCCCCACGGAACTCGTATACGGGTCTCCTCGAGTGCTCGCTTACGACGAGCTCGAGCAAGAGCAACTGCGGCAAGACGATGCATTGCTCCTTGAGGAGGAACGTCTTCAGGCTGCTGTACGAGCTGCTCGATACCAGCAAGCTTTGCGCCGCTATCATAGCCGCAAAGTCAAGGCCAGGAGTCTCGAGGAAGGCGACCTTGTTATTCGGCGTGTTCAGTCTGCCAAGAGTTCCAACAAGTTGACGCCGAAGTGGGAAGGCCCTTATCGGGTGAGACAAGTCACAAGGCCCGGCGCTGTCCGCCTTGAGACCGAAGAAAGCTTACCGGTGAGCAACTCCTGGAACATAGAGCATCTTCGCAAGTTTCATCCATAAGGCGCGGTTGCCGTGATCCGTTCCGGCAACCACCTTTTGTACAAGTCTTGCCGCTGTTGCATGTAAACCTTTGTACAAGGCCGGGCGCAGACCCCGTGCATCAGTAAAACTTTTGTGCTTCGCACTACTTTGTCATTTTCATGCTATTCCCTTTACTTGCATGTATCATCTGACACCTTGTGCAGCACGCATCCCCGGTAAGCAATAATGAGCCGCAAAGCTCCATACTTGTATTTCCTCCTTTTTTGTCTGTCTCTCTGAAGCAGAAGAAGTGTTCCTCGCACACAAGTTTGCCGGGGGGGAAGGAGATAGAGGTGTGGACCAAGTGTTGTTCAAGAAAAGAAAAGCCTTACCGGGAAGCAAACAACCCGTAAAAGCTAAGTTACCAGAATTTGAGCAGTTCAAATTTTTAAGTTTTAGTTGTCTTCCTTGACCAACCACACTTTGTATGAAAAACCTGTGCACGAAGGAACCAACCCGTGGCTAGGTGTGCCCTTACTTTGTTTCGAGCACGCTCAACGGCTTAAGTGAGCTGCGACAAGTGTCGCGCCCTTACTTCATTTTCGAGTTCGCTCAGCAAGCTAAGTGTGCTGCGACTAGCTACGGCAAGGTTTCTTGCCGGCAAGGCCTTTGCCAGCAGGCTGCTAAGAGTCCCGCACTCAGCGCTCGCGGCAAGGGCCCCTTGCCGGCAAGTTTCCCTAAAAACTTAAGGTGAAAAGCATACAAAGTGAAAAGGCTGAGCAAGGGAGATAACACCGCTTAAATTGCCCAAATAAAGGTATATATTACAGAGATAACTTGCCGCTGTTCTAAACAACTACTGCCTATGACTTAATTGGCAGCGGCGAAGGAAGCAAGGTGCCTAATTCCTACGGTCTCCGTCGACCCTCTGGATCTTGCCCACCTTGGCTACAATATGGGCAACTTGGGCTTTCAGCGCCTCCTTGTCAGCTTCGGGCGGCAGGGTCCGGAGAACGTTGACAAGGTTGATCCCGGGGTTGCGGTAGACAATCTTCGACAGCACCCGCTCCATGGTGCCCATGCAGAGCCAGCGCGCCTCGTCGGCCAGCTGCTCGGGGATCTTCTCCCGCAGCCTCGCAAGCGCCGGCGCCACTCCCCTGAAGAACAGACTTAGTTTGGCGTTGTGAGGGAGGTTCTCGTTGGGGGAGTACACGAGGTGCTCCGCCCTCAACGCCATCATCTCCATGTCAATATTGGCGGCGGAGGTGACGAGGTCCTCAGTCCATCGCTCCACCGTCTGCTGGAATTGGTTTTGCGAGACGGCGGTGCTTTCCAGCATGGCCCTCTCGACACGGAGATCGTCCTTCAGCTTCGTCTCGCGGTCCCGGGCAGCGTCAAGCGAATTAGTCAGGGTGGAGACCTTCAGCTCTAGGTCGGCAATGGAGTCCCTGGCATCAGTGAGCTCTTTACCCTTCTCGGAGAGGCGGATTTGCAGCTCCGAGTTGGTGTGGGCATCCTTCTCCCGCTCCACGTTGAGCGCGGTGACCCTGTCTTCGCTTGCCTTCAAGAACAGCTCCAACTGCGACACTCTGGCCTCCAGATCCTTCTTGGCAGTCTCTGCGGCAGCGGCAGCATCCCTCACCTCCCGCAGAGCCCCGCGAATAGCCTGCTCTCGGGCGGTAAGGTCGTCCTCGTGGCTGTCGAGGTCGACCTTCCGCTGGTTGAGCGCCCCTTCCCGCCGAGACAGTTCTTCGGCGACCAGACGCTGCTGCTCCTCGACCTCGGCCTTTTCGAGGACGAATGCTTGCTGCGCCCCGGCAAGCTCCTCGCGCTCCTCCGCCAAGTTCCGGAGGGCCGCCTGGTTGGCGGCGCGGAGCTCCGCGGCGCGTTTCTCCAGGTCAGCACCAGCCTTGGCAGCCAGAGCCTCCCGAGACTCCAACTTCGCCTGCCTGGCCCGGTACAGGGCCAGGAGCCGGCGAAGGAGCAGCTCCTCTTCGGGCTCGTCGCTGCTGCCGGGCGCATCTACAACCTTCAATCCGGCGGAGGCGAGGACTTCTCCGTCAAACGTCTCTCCCTTCGCGGGTGCCCTTGATGAGGACGCCCACGGGACTTGAATGAACACCCCGTTGGCGGCCTCCAGATAAACGCCCGACCCAGGTGCAGTGGCGGAAGGGTCGGTGGCCGGTGCAGCGTCCGGCGCTCCCGCGGCTTCCGGGCCAGCGGTATGGTCGCGGGTCCCTTCCCCTGCCGCGGCGTCGGCAGGTGGGACAGTCTCCTCGGTAGCTGGCTCGTCAGCGCCGACCGTCCCTTCCGCGCGCGCCTCCTCCTCGACGATGGTTTCCGTCTCCATCGGCTCCGGAGCGGGCGGGTCTGACATCAGAAGAAAAAGAAAAGAAAGGTTTGTCAAGCAAATATCCAAAAAGAAGAATTCGAGAAGAAGAAACTACAAGGGCTTACCTGCGCGGGCCTCCTCGATGACGGGGTCCCTCGCCGGGGAGTTATCCCTTGGCGGCGTAGAAGAAGCCCCCGTCAGCGGAGGGCCTCCGGTGCCCTCCCTTGGCGGGGAGTCCGCCCTTGTCGGGGTGCTCGCCCTTGGCGGGGTACTCGCCCTTGGCGGAGTACCCATCCTTGGCGGAGCGCCGTCCCTCGCCGGGGAACTCATCCTTGGCGGGGAGGGTGGAGCAAGTGGCTCGTCGGGAGCAACCTCCTGGTGCTCCTGCGGCTGCGGCTCCACTTCTGCACAAGACAACAAGACATCAGTACGAACAATAACCTCGAGCGCGCCGTCAAGCAGAAGAATAGGGTACCAGACTTACGCTAGGGGCTGCGCTGGGGGCTGCTCCTCGGAGCAGCAGGCTGATCCGACAAGTCTGCCCCTGGCGCGTCTCCTACCGCTGCGGCGGGCTCGTCGTCCTCGATCTCGACCACAGGGATCTTGGCCCTCTTTGCCATCCGCTGGGTCAAGGTCCTGGAAGCCAAAACAAGACCAGAATCAGAACCAAGCAAAAGAAATCAAGACAAAATCAAAGGAAATGAAAATTACTAGTACTTACTCTTCCTCCTCTTCGTCGGAGCTGAGGGCGGAGAAATCAAATCCCGCCTCGGGCGCTCCAGCGCGAGGAGCTGGGGGAGAGGGCTCCCTCGGGCGCTTGGCGGGCTCCGGAGCTGCGGGCTGTGAAGATCCAGCACCGGTCGTCGCTGAGGACCGAGGAGCAGAAGGTACCCCGGGGTCACTCCGGGAAAACCCCCCCTCCGCTTGTCGCTCGGGCACGGGGCGCCTCCTTGGCTACCTTGCTCGTCGTGGTGACGCGCGTCGCCCGGCGCTGAGGTCGTTGTTGGGGCGCCGGCGGCCTCACCGTCTCGACGGCCTTGCGAGTGCGCTTCTTCAGTTGCGGCGGAGGGCTTGGGCTTGGTGGTGGCGGAGAGTTCTCCGAGGACGAGGAGGCGTCGTCGTCAAGATTCAAGGATCCGCCGGAGTCTTCATCAGAATCACCGGACTCGGCCTCCTCCTCCTCCTCCTCGGCGGGCCCGCTGGACTCGGTAGCCTGCCCAGCAGCCTCGCTCGCCCCGGCGACCTCGCTTGCCCCGGCAAGCTTCCCGGCAGGCTCACCGGCAAACTCCTCGGGCGCAATCTTCAGGAGCTTGAGGATTTCTGCCTCCTCAGCCTGGCTCACCGCGTCCGCCGCCTCTGCTTCATCCACAGTGTATCCGAATTCACCCGCAGCTGCGGCTGCGGCGGCCTCCTCCATCCTGGAGGCAATGTATGCTACATCCCGGTCGGTGGTGTCCCGGGTGAGGCCCTTCTTCTCCTCGGCGTTGCGGGGCTTCTCGACCAAGTTGTCGAAGAAGGCTTGCACGGTCTCCGCTGGAGGCTCCAGCCAGGTGGGGACGACTCCATGCGAGTCGCACTCGGGCATCACCGCGCGGATGGAGCTAAGGGTGGTGTTGTTACACAAAGGCACCACTCCCCGGGAAGGTTTGAACCACTCCGGGTGATTGGGGTCGTGCTTAAACAGTTCCCGGACCATCCCCTTCAGCTCCAAGACAGTAAAGTTGTAGTTCAACCCGGGGCGCAGCCTCATGATGTCCGCCGCGTTGCAGAATTCCCAAGCGGGCCTCTTCCTCTCCTGCAGAGGGGCGATGCGGCGGCAGAGGAAATCGGCCCCAACCTCTCCCACAGTCAAGTTGGCGACCCGGAGACGGAGGATCCTAGTCAGGGCGATCTGCAACTTGCTGTCCTCCGGGACCAAATCGCTCCAATCCTTGCCGCGCGCTATTGGAGCTTTGCGCGGCGAAGTAAACTGCTCAGGCTTATCTTCCAGAACCCAGCACCAGTCGGCCCTCCACTCCTCCCACTTGCCGTGGAGCTCTCCTTTCAAGTACGCATCTTTCTTGTTCAATCTAAAGATCCAGGAGATGCCGCCGGAGAGCGGGGATCCGGACTCTACTCTAGGCGTGAAGAAATGGCGGAAAAGAGCTACATTTGGGTGGACCCCAACAAAGTTTTCGCACAGATGTGCGAAAACAGCCATCGTAAGGACGGCGTTGGGGGTGAAATCTAGGAGGTGGAGGCCGTAGGTGTTCATTACATCGCAGAAAAACTCCGAGAACGGAGGGCACAGACCATAGTGGAAGAATGCGGCAAAGTAAAAGTACCCGCCGGGGAACATGTCGATGGCGACGACGGGGAGGACTCTGGAGCGGGGATGAGCCTTCGTCTCCCGCGCCCAGAACAAGTAATACTTGTCCCGGAGCTCCCTCGTGCCGAGCCTCGGCGGGAAGACCACCCTCTTCCTCCGCATGGCTGCTAACTTCGCTGCCTGCTCGGACTTCTCCTTCTTCGCCTTGTCGCCCTTCGCTTTGTCGCTCTTCGGAGCCATGGCAGGGGCGGCAAGGAGGGAGGCTAGGAGGTCGCTGGCGCTGCGGGTGCTGGATGCGGCGGAGGGGGTGGAGCTCGGCTCTCCGTCGACCTTTGCGGAAGCAGAGGGCGACGGGGGTTTCTGGAGATTCAAGGCGCAATGAAGGAATGGAGGGAAACTGCCCCCTGCTTCCTCTGCTTTTAAGGGGGAAGTGGGGGACGTTCCGCATTTCCCATTAAAGAACAGGCCACGATCTCTCCCACGACGCCGCAATTGACGCGTGCCGTTAGGGAGGGATGCGGCGGATACGGCTCGCCGTGGGCCGCGTGTGCCCGTACACTGTCTTGGGCCTGGCCCAACAGCGCTCGGCACCGTGTGTGGCCCAGGCCCGGGGGCTCCTGTCGGTGTACTAAGGTAGGGGTACCTTAGTACCCCAACTTGTGCACGGGCAGTAGCAGCTTCCCGCGGCAGGGCTTACCACGCGCTGGCCAAAGCCCGCCCCAGACCTTTTTCAAGCCATTCAAGAACAAAGTATTCAAGTTAAGAGACAAGGCCTCGGCAAGAGGAGCTTGCCGGGAAGGCCGCACCAGGCTCAAAGACATCTTTTCAGCACAAGACCCTGGCAAGAGGTGCTTGCCAGGAAGGCCAAAGGATAACACCACAGAAGATACATCGCGGCGCATTGTGCGCCCCGGCAGGGCCCGAGAAGCGGCAAGCTTCCGGGCCCGGCAAGATAGCGGCCCCGGCAAGGTGCTTGCCGGGGGAAGCTCACACTGTGTGCCTGCGCTCCAGCTCATTAGGCCACGCGTCGCCCTGGGGCCCTTCCAGGGGCACGTGGCAGATGGCTGTGCAGCCTGAGGGACACGCTGGCGAGCCGCGGTGACGAGGCTACCGCCGTGGCGAACGGAGACGCATGGACAGACGCTTTTGGGGTCGAGGGCGACGGGCATTCAATGCCCTTGTCCCCCACCGTCAAGGTTAGGTGAAGACCACTATTCATCCACTGTTCATGCACTGTTACAACTACCACCAAAATTACGCTTTTACCCTCCTCTACGTTGACACCTGTCGGTGACCCCTTTGAGCTATAAAAGGAGGCCCATGCACAACGTAGAGGGGGTTCGATCCCAGAAACTCGTCCACTCTCTCACTCGGTGTAGCTGGTACTGTAGATCTTCAAGCTCCCGAGCCCAAAAACTTAATACAACCAAAGAAGGAGTAGGGTTTTACGCGTCCGCGCGGCCCGAACCTGGGTAAACTGCCCGCGTGCGCTCCTCGATCTGCTCTCCGTGCTCCCTCCGCTCCCTTACCGCAACGTAGAAGGGGCTCCGGTCCCATAGGTGCTTGTGGGAGGACAGTTTCCCCCGACAACGAGCTTCAAGGTTGTTGGATATGGGATCCAAGGGCATCTGAGTAGTTTTTGTACAAATTGTGTGCAATTCCCAAACTCATCAAGGTTTCCTGTAAAAATATTAAGACATCATGTGAGCTGCTATATCTCGAATCTACAAGCTCCAACATGATATTCTAAGGTATGGGGGCACATGATATTCTCCCGGGGAGGAGGGGCGGGGGTGCACAACCAATCGATGGTTGGGAGGGTGGGGACAAATATAATCTAAACAACCCTAAACAAAGCTTCACAATTTTATTTAAGGTCGAGGGGGTGACCCCCGACAATCATAGCTCCGCCTAATTAAACACAATATTTGCATGTACTGTAGTACTAGACTTAATATTCATGTTTCATTTTCATGTTCGTTTTAAATATTGAATTGAGGACCATGAATGTCTTACATTTTACTCCCTTCGTTCCTAAATATTAGTATTTTTAGAGATTTCAAGTGGAGTGGCACATACGGATGTATATAGACATATTTTAGTGTAGATTCACTCATTTTGCTCCGTATGTAGTCGCTTGTTGAAATCCCTAAAAGACTAATATTTAGGAACATAAGGAGTATTTTTGAATTCGTGTCATACATGCATGGTTTGGAAAAATAGATGCACTATACTTATTGGATTATTGTTGTGTTCGTGTGTGGGTGTCTGTGTGTGTGTGTGTGTGTGGTCATATGCTTGATACATACAAAGTTTTGTCACCTCCATATTGTTCATCTTTTAAATTTGAATTTGCATTGAAAAACTTACCAGGGATACCATGAAATGTGAAATTGACGTTGAGATCACTATATCACAAACTCACTCTAATTTAACAACTCGTCATAAATCAATTACCACGTTGAGATTAGTATTTGCAAGGAAAATACGGGCATTGTAATACACATAGATTCGTTTGGCAATTTAAAAGGTTCCTTTCGTATTCTCGAATGGTAGGACCCAACGGCGTACCAGCCAGACCTTGGCTCGTGTTGATCCTAAAAAAATAAAAAATAAAAAACCGGGCTCGTGTCCTTCTGGTGGCGTGCGTGGTACGCACATTAGGCAACCCCAACCAGTCGAGCCTCCGCGTTTCGAGTCGAAATATCTGGCGGCCAGAATTCCAGCCCTAGGAAATTCTCCTCATGTCCCCAGTCCATAATGACTAGAGATGGACAACAGAGGGATGCTTTAGTAACTAGACAACGTTACCTACCGTGCCGAGCATGGTTCAATTCTCTCGGTCGCCGCTCGCCAAGGTCACCCGTCAACTGCATTGCCTAGTACTACTACTACTACTACACCAGGATGAGCACAGAATTGAGCCCGGTTGTTCGTGCCTAGTACTTGAGTTAATATATCAGGCAATGCACTGGTACAGAGGGATTATCCTTTTGCTCTGCATATATAACTTGTATGAAGTCTAACTAAGCAAAATGTTTGACCAAATCCTTTCTTAAGAAATACAACAAGACAGATGTATGGCTTGAAAATTTGTTGCATGATGCAGGTTATGATATTGTTTCGAATCCTGGATCTTAAATTTCAGAAAATCCAAAAGTGACCATAAATTCTTGAAACTGAGCATGGTCACGTGATATGGCACAAATATTACTTTGTAATTTTTTTATTCAATTTGAGACAAGCTGCTTATGAGAAGTTGCACAAATGAAGAGCCAAGGTATTTTGGAACAAAGACCTGTCACGTTAAGGCGTACGCTTTCACTATTGAAACCATGGGCATTTACATGCCGCCACGAGTCCCGCTTCTCATCGGCAGGTGTCGTCCGAGCAAGCGTGTGAGTCAACAGGAGGCGTGCGAGCAGACTACTGTGCCGGCTGGCAGGAAGGTGTGCGAGCAGACCGCTGTGCAGGCTCACCAGGAGGCAAGCCCTTTGACTAGGCTCCGCCGCCCACCACGTCCCAACTACTCCCACTTTTAATGTCGCCATGCCGCAGTTTAAAATCAACCCCACACTACCCGGTATCGCTACAATCTTCTCTCTTCCTCTCCGATTCTCCTGTCATCTACCTCCAACCAGCCTGACCTAAACGTACGCCATGCCGCATCACGATGGTCTGCACTTAGTCTTCCAGTTTCCTGAGGAAGACACCCAGCCGGAGTCTCAAGAACATAAGACGCTTTGGGACGGGCTTGAACTGGCCTTGCGGGAAGACGCCGCGTCTGTCCCCACTCCTGTCCTGGTTCCCGTCGCCCCGACTGCGCCAGCGCCCATCCCCGTGGCATTGATTGGCTGGGAGCCGCACATTGTCGCCGAGCTTGATGCCACGGGGTTCCATGAGGTCCCCGCCGACTTTCACGTGCCCGTGCATCTGCCAGTGCATGCGCCAGCACGTGCACTGACGCGCACGCCCGTGCCGGTGCCCGTGCACCTGCCAGCGCGTGCACTGACGTGCGCGCCCGTGCCGGTGCCTGTGCGCACGAATGTCTCCACCGCGCCGTTGACAGCGCCTGTCCCTGCGCGGGTGCCAGTGCCCCCCTCAGTGGCATGAATGGCCGTTGTCGACCGCTTCCTTGCACCAACGCCAGTCGCCTCCTCCCGCCAGTTGACTTGCTCCGAAGTACAGAACATTTTGGCCTTCCTTGAAGCTAGGCCAACGTCCAGGAGTACGCCAACAAAGGCGCAAGGCGCCGCCGTCGCCGTCGATCAGTGGCCCGACGACACACTGAAAGTGTAACTAATCCCCGGGTGGTTTTGGTAATTAATAACAACATATATATCATTGAACTAATATTATCTTGAGAATCATTTCAGAGAAGTTCGATGATATGGGTATGGAAATGTCTGAAGAAGTGGACCCCTCAAAATGCTAAGACAAGCATTGGCAAAAGCTCAAGACTCCATTTTTGGTTTAGTGATCAAAGATCACATTGAGTCCATAGGAAAAGCCAATACTATTAAAAGGGGATGAGGTTGTGTTAATGTTCTTGTTGCTCAAGTGCTTGGTGATCTAACTCCCTCAACTATCAGCACTATTCACTACTTAACACAAACCCTAACATCTCGGTCACACCGATTTCTCCAACTCAGTCCCACCGAGATGAACCACTTCAGTTGTTTCTCCAAACCCTAGCTTCTCGGTCAAACCGATTCTGAGTTTCGGTCTCACCGA
>LR738709.1:514189576-514201117 GCA_902687465.1 Secale cereale
GCTAAAAGCAACATTTGAATGTAGATAGTACGAGACTTAATATCGATGTTTCAATTCGATGTACATTGTAAGATTTGAACTGAGGACCATGCATATGGGTAATTATTTCGAGTTCGTGCCATACTAGGTTTTGAAAAGTTGACATTGACTCGATTTGTTGTGCTATTTTGTAGGTCATATGTTTGAATCCATCCAAAAGTTTTCTCACTACCATGGTGTTCATCATATACATATGAATTTGTATTAAAAAAGTAGCATGGATACAGTGAAATGTGAAATCCACGTTGGAATTGGAGATCGCTATGTGACACATACTCTAATTAAAATAACTAATTATATGACACACACTCTAATCCACGTTAGTGTGGATACCGTTTCGATTTTTTTCAAATAACTCCTCATTAATTAATTTATAGTATCTCGTTTCGAATGACTAATTATTGCAAGGAAAACACGGGCATGGTAATACACACAGACTCGTTTGCAAATGAAAGAAGATTTGTTTGCATTCTCAAATGTAGGCGCACCAGGCAGACCAGGGTCGTGTCATGGTGGTCGCGTGTGTCGCACGGACACTTAGCACCCATCCACCCACGCCTCTCCCTCCCTCCCTATAGCGACCACGATTCGAATGGACCGAAGTCTCTGTGTTTCAGTTTCATCCCTGGATCTGTAATGCTGACACACACAGTACTTGAAGGATTTATAACAGAGTGGCAATCACACACCTATTACATCGAATGTCTCCAAAGAGAACTTATTACAAAAGTCTATGGATTAAGGCCATCTAACAAAATAACAGCGGAGGGCTTGGAAGATAAGTGAGTCCATCAACTCCAATGGCATGGCTGAGTGCATGACAAACGACCTAGCATGTCTTACTCCTTGTCTGAAAAGTCTGCAACGTGATATGTTGCAGCCCGAAACGGGTCAGCACATGGAATATGCTGGCAAGATAACACAGAAGAATGCAAGTAACAGAATAAAGGCTATACTATATGCATATTTGGCTGGTGGAGGCTCTAGGGTTAAAGTTTTTGTGTAAAGCCAATTTTTTCCTACAACAAAAGAACAGATTTTATTTTAACTATCATGGTAGTTGAAACATCATTGAGAAGGTACCTCCAACTCAATCCCAATTAAATTAATCGTTAACCCAACAAATTAATATTAAAGTGATGAGATCAACCAATAATTCAAGTACCAGATACTCAAGATTATCCATAACCGGGGACACGACTAATCATGATCAGTCTGTACACTCTGCAGAGGTTTGTGCACTTTTCCCACAAGACTCGATCGCCTCCGTTTGGTTTCTCGCACTGCATGGTGTTTGAGAAACGGATGACCGAGACACAGTCTTTCCGAAGAGGTCCCCTTAACCGATAAATAGGCCGGTACACCTAAAATCCCTCTACATTTGCTAGCCCATCATGGAAAGGTTTCCCGCAACTTACTCAACTATGCCAGAGCCCATAATGGCATTGTGGCTGCACACAGAAGTTTCTAGCATGAATAGTTTTATGATCCCTTTGAGCCTGGGTGGCGTTCCATAGGACAATCACACGGAAACCCCGGGATTTCCTAGGTCAACACTGGATACCCCAGGTGCCCTGCAACCAATCCACACAGATGTGTATTCAACTAGCCACCTTAAGTTGAACCCTTAATTAACAAGTCACGTCTGTCATGGATTTCACTCAAACCCAAACCACGTCTACGAGCATAGCATAGCAACCTAAGCAAAACGTAGAAGTAACTCCCAAGGGTTTGAAAATAATGCAGGTAATAGGTTCTACCTCAAACTACTTCCCAGTCCCACAAAGTAAGAGATCCTACTCATGCAATGTGTGAGGGTTTGATCTAATGCATAAAAACTGGGTAATAAAAGGGTATGATCAAAGTGTTACTTGCCTTGCTGACGATTCGCAAAACCTAGAGACTCGTAGTAGCACGCTTCACAATCTGGGTATTCTATCGCAAGCAAACAATGGCATACAGAAGCAATCAAGCAAAGATGCACAAACAAAACTCCAAAAGATAAGATCTAACCAGAAAGTACAACTTAAGAACTCCGATTCGCAAAAGAATCAAATTGAAAGAAGCAACGAAACTCCAACTGCGAAAGAAATGAGATCCGATTGCTAATTTGGTCGAGGGTCAAATTTTAAAGTAGCAAAACTTTGTTCAAGTTGGTTAAACGGAAAGAGGGTATCGAGATGAAGATCTGGGATTTTGAATGACCTGATTCCGACTCTCGACCGAAAAGAAAAATGAAAAACAAGATCAGGGCAGAAATCTCGATCGAAATAATCGCGGATAAATACCCCAAAAAAGAAAACTGATGAACAGGCTAACGAACGAACGTTCGCTGTCTGCGGCTAACGGGCGAACAACGTTCGTTAAGACGAACATACGGACGAACGTCCACTAAATAACTAAACCGGAGAAAAACAGATCTAACAAAAAAACGGATCTAGGGTTTCTAAAAAACCAATCGGTTCTTTAAGAAAAACCGACGGCGGCGGCGGCAACTACCTCGGGAAAAACGGCGGCCGCTCCGGCGAAAGTCCGGCGGCGGCAGCGGCGGTGGCGGCGCGGCGAGGTGCGGCGCGGCGGCGGCGGTGAGGGGCGGCGCAGCTAGCGGCGGCGGCGCGAGGCGCGGCACGACGGCGCGGCTAGCGGCGGCGCAGCTCAGGCGGCGGCGGCGCTAGGGCAGGGGCGGGGAGGCTGGGCTTGCGGGGCTCCGGGCTGGCGCTTATAAAGGCCCGGCTAGGAAAGTCCTAGCCGGTTACGGCCCAGAGTCGGTTCCCCTTTTTTTTAAACGAGTCCTGATGTACGAAAGTTAACAAAAGAAATACTAAACAGACTCCAGAAATCACTAAATAAATTTTCACCGTCCTCTAATAATATTTAGGACAAAGTGAACATTTTTCCCGGACCTAAATGCAATTTTGAAAGACGCGCATTTTTCCTATGCAAATAAAATCGCAAATAAATCCGAAAAAAAATACCAAAAGTGATTTTAATATTTTTCCTCCAATATTTCTATTATTTTGGAGAAGTCATATTATCTCCGCTCATATATTTTATTTAGAAATATTTTTAGGAGAGAAAATAATTAAAACCAACGATATCCTCGTATCGGTATTCGAGTAAACTCAAATACGAAAACGGTAGAATTCCCAACTCTCTCCGTAGGTCCTTGAGTTGCTTAGAATTTTCGAGGATCGCCACAAACAAAAAGCAAAGAAATATGCAATGCAGTATGATCTATGTATACCATTCCAAATTGAAAATTTGGGATGTTACAAACCTACCCCCCTTAGAATGAATCTCGCCCTCGAGATTCGGCTTGGCTAGAGAACAGGTGTGGGTGGTCCTTGCGTAGATCATCCTCTCATTCCCAGGTGGCTTCTTCCTCGGTGTGGTGACTCCCCTGAACTTTGCAAAACTTGATAACCTTACTACGGGTGACTCTACTCGAAAATTCGAGAATCTTAACAGGCTTCTCCTCATAAGTCAGATCACTATCCAACTGAATGGCTTCAAGGGGTACTGTGTCTCTAAGCGGGATATCGGCCATCCCCGCATGGCATTTCTTAAGCTGTGAAACGTGAAACACACCGTGCAATCCTGACAATCCTTCGGACAACTCCAACTTATAGGCAACCTCTCCCATGCCTTTCAAAACACGGTAAGGTCCCACAAATCTAGGGGCTAGTTTTCCCTTAAATCTGAAACATTTAACTCCTCGCAGAGGTGATACTCTCAGGTACGCTCTAACTCCGATTTCATAGGCTATCTCCTTGCGCTTGGAGTCGGCATAACTCTTCTGTCTGGACTGAGCTACCTTCAATCTATCTCGAATTAGCTTAACCTTCTCTTCAGACTCTTTGATCAAGTCTGGTCCAAACAACTGTCGGTCTCCAACTTCATCCCACATTAACGGTGTTCGGCATCTCCTTCCGTACAATGCTTCGAACGGTGCCATCTTCAAGCTGGCCTGGTAACTGTTGTTGTACGAGAAGCCAGCGTAGGGAAAATTATCATCCCAACTAGATCCATAATCTAGCGCACAGGCTCTCAGCATGTCCTCCAGAATCTGGTTGACTCTCTTCGTATGTCCATCGGTCTGAGGGTGGAAAGCTGTGCTGAATTCCAGCCTCGTTCCCAAAGTTTGGTGTAGCTGATGCCAAAACTTTGAGGTGAACTGTGTTCCTCTATCTGATACAATGGTCCTTGGAACTCCGTGCAGACATACGATCCTGGTCATGTATATCTTGGCCAACTTCGCACTGGTGTATGTGGTTTTCACGGGGATAAAGTGGGCTACTTTGGTCAAGCGATCCACTACTACCCAGATTGAATCATATCCCGATTTCGTCCTGGGCAATCCGGTGATAAAATCCATGCCAATCTTCTCCCACTTCCATTCGGGTATCGGCATAGGCTATAGCAATCCTGCTGGCTTCTGATGCTCTGCCTTTACTCTCTGGCATACATCACATACGGCTACATACTCGGCAATATCCTTCTTCATTCCCGTCCACCAGAAACGTTCCTTCAAATCCATATACATCTTGGTGTTTCCGGGGTGTATCGAGTATGGCGAATCATGTGCTTCTTGTAGTATCAACTTCCTGATCTCTAGATTGTTGGGCACATAGATTCGATCCTCAAACCACAAGGTGTCGTGCTCATCCTCACGAAATCCTTTGGCTTTTCTTTCACTCATCCTCTTCTTTATCTCAGCAATTTCTTTGTCATCCTTCTGGGCTTTGCGTATCTTCCCCATCAATGTTGACTGAACTTCCAACGTTGCAATGAAACCTCTAGGAACTGTCTCCAAACGAAGCTCCCTGAGATCTTCTGCTAACACCTGGGGTAATCCCCCGTTTACTAAGGCATTTGCATAACTCTTCCGGCTCAGAGCCTCTGCAACAACATTGGCCTTTCCTGGGTGATAGTGCAGCTTCATATCATAATCCTTTATAAGATCCAACCATCTCCTCTGTCTGAGGTTCAGCTCCTTCTAAGTGAAAATGTACTTCAAACTCTTGTGATCCGTGTACACATCACAACGATTTCCAATAAGGAAATGTCTCCAGGTTTTCAGTGCGTGCACTACAGCTGGTAA
Source organism: Secale cereale (assembly GCA_902687465.1). Lineage (NCBI taxonomy): Eukaryota > Viridiplantae > Streptophyta > Magnoliopsida > Poales > Poaceae > Secale > Secale cereale. The sequence continues at coordinate 514,194,717 of LR738709.1, forward strand.
CTCCAGATCGTGTGTCGCGTAATTCAACTCGTGCGGTCGCAGTTGACGAGATGCATAAGAAACAACTATTCCGTCCTGCATGAGTACTCCTCCAAGTCCAAAGCGTGAAGCATCGCAGTACACTTGGAAATCCTTGTGTATATCTAGAAATATCAGCACTGGGGCTGTCGTCAACCGTTTCTTCAACTCCTCGAAACTTTCTTCGCACTCTTCAGTCCAATCGAACTTTGCCTCCTTTTTCAACAACGTCGTCATTGGCTTTGCAATCTTGGAGAAATTTTCTATGAATCTCCGATAATATCCCGCGAGTCCAAGAAAACTGCGGATCTCCCCAACTGAAGTGGGTGCCAACCATTCAGTGACTGCCTACACTTTGACGGGGTCCACTGCTATACCCTCTCCTGATATAACATGCCCTAGGAATCCAACTTCCTTCAACCAAAACTCGCATTTGCTAAACTTGGCATACAGCTGATGTTCTCTGAGTTTCTCCAAAACCAAACGCAAATGCTCTGCATGATCCTCTTCGTTCTTCGAGTACACCAAAATACCATCAATGAATACCATGACAAACTTATCCAAGAACTCCATGAACACCTTGTTCATCATACTCATAAAATAGGCGGGGGCGTTAGTCAATCCAATTGACATAACCGTATACTCATACAGCCCGTACCTTGTGGTGAAGGCTGTCTTGGGTATATCCTTCTCTCAGATCTTCAATTGGTGGTATCCAGATCGTAGATCTATCTTGGAGAATACTTTCGCTCCCTGGAGTTGGTCGAACAAATCATTGATCATCGGGAGCGGGTACTTATTCTTAATAGTCACTTCATTAAGTGCACGATAATCAACGACCATTCTTAAAGATCCATCCTTCTTCTCGACCAACAGCACTGGGGCTCCCCAAGGTGATGAACTCCGGTGAATAAAACCTTTCTCCAATAACTCCTTAATCTGCTTCTTGATCTCCTCTAGATCATTCGCTAGCATCCGATATTGTCTCTTCGATATAGGTCCAGTGCCAGGCAACAGCTCAATCAAAAACTCAATATCTCTATCCAGTGGCATGCCAGGTAGCTCCTCTGGAAAAACATCCGGATAATCCTTTACTACCGGCACTTCCTCCTGAACAACTCCCGTGAGAGAATGTACTTGTGTCCGTATAGGCGAATGCCTAGATACATACTTAATCCTTTTTCCCTCCGGGGTGGTAAGCAAAATAGACTTGCTGGCATAATCGATGTTCCCTCCATACATCGATAGCCAATCCATACCTAATATCACATCCAATCCTTGTGACTCCAAAACTATTAGGTCTGAGGGGAAAACATGGCGTCCTATGGTCAATGGCGTCTGAAAACATCCTTGATGTGCCATATACTCTGCTCCGGGTGAACTTACTAACATGGGGGTCTTAAGAACGTGGGTGGCCATCCTATGTCTATTCACGAATCCCCTTGAAATGTATGAATGCGATGCACCAGTATCGAAAAGAACCATTACGGTAAATGACTTAACCAAGAACTTACCGACAACAGCATCTGGTTGCTCTTTAACCTCCTCCACTGTGACATGGTTCACTTGTCCTGTGTTGAACGGGTTGGGCTTCTTTCCGGCGCTTCCACTGTCGTTCCCATTCTTAGCTTCAGGGCACTCATTGGCATAATGTCCATTCTTCCCGCAATTGTAACAGGTGACGTGGCTCAAATCCTTCTTGGCGGGTGTGGACGGGGTAGAGCGACTCTGGTTATTATTTGCTCCATTCCCATTTCCATTCTTAGAGCCATTGTGGTTGTGGGAACTTCCTCCAGGGTGGGTGTGGCTTCCATGGTTATGAGTATATCCTCCCGAATTCGGAGTGAATCGAGGCTTCTGCTGGGCTCCAGAATTATTCCTTCCTTGTCCATACTTCCTCTTGCGACTCTCAATCTGCTGCTGCTTCCCTTCAATCATAAGAGCTATATCTACCAACTCCTGGTAAGTGTTGAAGGTTGCCACCATCAACTGTACGCTCATCTCATCATTTAGCCCTTCCATAAATCTCTCCTGCTTAGCGGCATCTGTGGCCACATCATCTGGGGCATAACGAGATAGGGTACTAAAATCATCTACGTACTGGGCCACAGTACGATTTCCTTGGCGCAAGTTGCGAAACTCCCGCTTCTTCATGCTCATAGCTCCAGTTGAGACATGGGCAATACGGAAAGCTTGCTAGAACTGATCCCAAGTGACATTGGCTATAGGAAAAGTGGTTGTGTAATTCTCCCACCATGCTGCGGCTGGTCCGGATAACTGGTGTGCGGCAAATTGCACTTTCTCAGCATCCGGGCAATTTGCGGTGGTCAAATCCCTTCCAATCTTGCGCAGCCAGTCATCAGCAACTATTGGTTCAATGCTGCTAGCAAACACCGGTGGTTGCAACCTTAAGAAACGTGCCAGGTTGTCCACGGGTGGCGGTGGTGGAGGGTTGTTGTTGTTGTTCTGGTTGTTCTGAGTGTTCTGGACAAGAAGTTGCTTCAAAGTGTTCTGCTACTAGATCAACTGTGTGAGCTCAGGGGGAAACTCAAATCCGGGCTCATGTCTTGGAGGCATCTGATGGGTGTAGACGGAAGATATTAGAATAGAACTGAGGTCTAAGGGAAAATCACTACCCATATGCACATGAGACAAACACAATCATATCACACCAATCAATTTCAAGCAAGGTCTTACAAGGATCTAGCTAACGTTACAAATGTGCTCTAATACTACTTTGTGGGGGAAAACTACTAGTCATAGGGCGGTCATCCAGAAATTTTGATCGGCGGATGATTCCATAATGTCTGCTCCAGCTTCATCTTCATAGTCTTCGTCATTACTATCATTGGGGTCTGAATCCGTGTCATCGATGATGATGTAATCTTCAGAACAAATCTCCTTGGGTTCTTCTTCCTCTTCCTCTCCTCCTGGTGCTGGATCTCCCATGAATACTCCTATCTTCCTTGTCAAATCATCATTCTTCTCCACTAGTATCAACATCTCCTCCTCGTATCCATCACGAGTAGACTTAAGTTCTTCTTCTAGCTCCAAATTCCTGTTTAGTGCCTTCTTCAAATCTATCATCCCTGCGCACATCTGGTGCTCCTATCGTCGAATGTGTTGGTTTAACTCCTGGATGAACGCTGCAATGGACCTGTCCTTCCGGGTGCTAATCATGTCCCAACACTCATCTCGGCGTCCACAAATCTAGTAGATAGTGTCCTTCAGCTCCTACTTGTAGACTTCTCTGATCCTACCCATAGTGATGTGGGCTGCCATACTCTTTCCTAGGCTCCAGGTTGGTGCATCAAAAGAAAACTCTATTGGCTCAGTGGATAGTGTGAAGGTTGTCCCGGGAATTTGAACTTGAATGCTCCATCACTCCTCTTCTGGTAAAGTGGCAGTGTAGGTCCCGGTAAAGCTTGGTATTCCTATGTTCAGGTACCTAGTGACTTCCTTCAAGTGTCGTCCAAAAGGTGTGTCTTCATCTGGTTGAGTGAACTTGTTCCTTGGGTCCACCATCCTAAAGAAGTAGAAAATGGCGAGAAGTCAGAAATGAGTAGAGAAGAGTGACCTAGGGTTTATCTTAGTGGTCGTGTCCTACAATCAGCGTGTGCTCTGATACCATCTTGTAGCGACCACGATCCAAATGGACCGAAGTCTCTATGTTTCAGTGTCATCCCTGGATCAGTAATGCTAACACACACAGTACTTGAACAATTTATAACAGAGTGCCAATCACACACTTATTACATCGAATGTCTCCAAAGAGAACTTATTACAAAAGTCTATGGCTTAAGGCCATCTAACAAAATAACACCGGAAGGCTTGGAAGATAAGTGAGTCCATCAACTCCAACGGCATGGCTGAGTGCATGACAAACGACCTAGCACGTCTTACTCCTCGTCTGAAAAGTCTACAATGTGATATGTTGCAGCCCGAAACGGGTCAGCACATGGAATATGCTGGCAAGATAACATAGAAGAATGCAAGTAACAGAATAAAGGCTATACTATATGCATATTTGGCTGGTGGAGGCTCTAGGGTTAAAGTTTTTGCGTAAAGCCATTTTTTCCCTACAACAAAGGAACAGATTTTATTTTAACTATCATGGTAGTTGAAACATCATTGAGAAGGTACCTCCAACTCAATCCCAATTAAAGTAATCAATAACCCAACAAATTAATATTAAAGTGATGAGATCAACCAATAATTCAAGTACCAGATACTCAAGATTGTCCATAATCGGGGACACGGCTAATCATGGTCAGTTTGTACACTCTGCAGAGGTTTGTGCACTTTTCCCACAAGACTCGATCGCCTCCGTTTGGTTTCTCGCACTGCATGGTGTTTGAGAAACGGATGACCGAGACACAGTCTTTCCGAAGAGGTCCCCTTAACCGATAGATAGGCAGGTACACCTACAATTCCTCTACATCTGCTAGCCCATCATGGAAAGGTTTCCCGCACTTACTCAACTATGCCAGAGCCCATAATGGCATTGTGGCTGCACACGGAAGTTTCTAGCATGAATAGTTTTATGATCCCTTTGAGCCTGGGTGGCATTCCATAGGACAATCACACGGAAACCCCATGATTTACTAGGACAACACTGGATAGCCCAGGTGCCCTGCAACCAATCCACCCAGATGTGTATTCAAGTAGCCACCTTAAGTTGAACCCTTAATTAACAACTCACATCTGTCATGGATTTCACTCAAACCCAAACCACGTCTACGAGCATAGCATAGCAACCTAAGCAAAACGTAGAAGTAACTCCCAAGGGTTTGAAAATAATGCAGGTAATAGGTTCTACCTCAAACTACTTCCCAGTCCCACAAATTAAGAGATCCTACTCATGCAATGTGTGAGGGTTTGATCTAATGCATAAAAACTGGGTAATGAAAGGGTATGATCAAAGTGTTACTTGCCTTGCTGACGATTCGCAAAACCTAGAGACTCTTAGTAGCACACTTCACAGTCTGGGTATTATATCGCAAGAAAACAATAGCATACATAAGCAATCAAGCAAAGATGCACAAACAAAACTCCAAAAGATTAGATCTAACAGGAAAGTTCAACTTAAGAACTCCGGTTCGCAAAACAATCAAATCGAAAGAAGCAACGAAACTTCAACTGCAAAAGAAACGAGATCCGATTACTAATTTGATCTAGGGTCAAATTTTACAGTAGCAAAACTTTGTTCAAATTGGTTAAATGGAAAGAGGGCATCGAGACGAAGATCTGGGATTTTGAATCACCTGATTCTGACACTCGAGCAAAAAGAAAAAGAAAAACAAGATCAGGGCAGAAATCACGATCGAAATAATCGTGGATAAATACCCCGAAAAAGAAAACTGACGAACAGGCTAACGAACGAACGTTCGCTGTCTGCGGCTAACGGGCGAACAACGTTCGTTAAGACGAACGTACGGACGAACGTCCACTAAATAACTAAACCAGAGAAAAATCGATCTAACAAAAAAAACGGATCTAGGGTTTCTAAAAAAACAATCGGTTCTTTAAGAAAAACCGACGGCGGCGGCGGCAACTACCTCGGGAAAAACGGCGGCGGCTCCGGCAAAAGTTCGGCGGCGACGGCGGCAACAGGCGGCGGCGGCGCAGTGGTGCGGCGGTGGCGGCTGCAGCGGCGGCGGCGCGGCTAGGTGCGGCGTGGCGGCGGCGGTGAGGCGCGGCTAGCGGCGGCGGCGCGAGGCGTGGCGGCGGCGGTGGCGGCGCGGCTCAGGCGGCGGCGGCGCTAGGGCAGGGGCGGGGTGGCTGGGCTTGCGAGGCTCCGGGCTGGCGCTTTTAAAGGCCCGGCTAGGAGAGTCCTAGCCGGTTACGGCCCAGATACCGTTCCCCCTTTTTTTTTTCTTTTTCTTAAACGAGTCCTGACGTACGAAAACTAACAAAGGAAATACTAGACGGACTCCAAAAATCCCGAAATAAATTTTCACCGTCCTCTAATAATATTTAGGACAAAGTGAACATTTTTCTCGGACCTAAATGCAATTATGAAAAATGCGCATTTTTCCTATGCAAATAAAATCGCAAATAAATTCGAAAAAAAAAATACCAAAAGTGATTTTAATATTTTTTTTCCTCCAATATTTCTGTTATTTTGGAGAAGTCATATTATCTCTGCTCATATATTTTATTTAGAAATATGTTTAGGAGAGAAAAATAATTAAAACCAATGTTATCCTCGTACCGGTATTTGAGTAAACTCAAATATGAAAACGGTAGAATTCCCAACTCTCTCCGTATGTCCTTGAGTTGCTTAGAATTTTCGAGGATCGCCACGAACAAAAAGCAAAGAAATATGCAATGCAGTATGATCAATGTATAACATTCCAAATTGAAAATTTGGGATGTTACAC
>LR738709.1:514201194-514213701 GCA_902687465.1 Secale cereale
CAAAAAAAAGGACGAGGACAAAAAAAGTTTGCGCTTCCACGTTTCGGATTGAAATATCTGGCGGCCCCAATTCCAGCCTTGCAAAATCTCCCTCCTCCACCGTCCCCTTCCGCACCGAGATTACTCAAATCCCTAATTCGCCGCCAACCCAAGCGAAGTTTGAATCGCCCCTCGTCTCGTCTCTTTCCCCACCTATGTGCCGGACGACGACGATGAAGACGACGGTCGCGCTTCACCACTACACCGGAGCTACCTCATCTACGCCCTCGTCCACCGCACTGGGTGGTCCACCGACAACGTCGGCCGCCGCAACCGACGTGCCTCACAGACACCGACTTCCACCGCATCAGGTGCGCTTCACCGACGCCGTCTCCCAGCTAATCGGGGCTACTTCACCGAGCACATCGTCGCGCCTCCGCCCCCCAAGGCCGCTGGAGCTTCACCAACAGTCTCGTCCACCGCATCGTAGCGCTCTGCTGCCACTCAAGATCTGCATCCGTGCACGGCCAGCCAACGCCAGCGCATCACCCTCAACGGCTCTGAAGTGACCCACACTCTAGCTAGGCGAGCATGCCCAAACGCTGGCCCGAACTACGTATCCACACATCACTCCCTTGTGCACTGCTCCGACAATGATTGGATATCCTTTCACTACTCTCTTAGCTTACACGCCTATCCAACTCTGACTTTAACTCTTATTTCTTCTGGAGATATCATCTGAAACAAGCAAACCATTTTTTAGCGAAGCATGACGGCGCTACGGGATCTGGTACACATCCTGCATACCCGTATAACCTTGTAAGTATCTGTCCTCCGGTACAACAGCAAGGTCGATTCCTCTTATTTGATCAGCCATTCGCCATGTCAAAAATGCAGAGGGGGATGCAAGGAGCACAAGGCCTGCACATCCAAGCAAGTGGTAACATGGACTTGTACATGGAACATCCCAAGCGCAAGCAGAGCTGCAGTGAGCCTGTACAACGAGCTAGCGTAAGTCCCTGCATTTCATTTAATCGGTACTGGCATTCATGTATGATTTGTGTGCAGTGGCGGATCCACGAATTCAAGTTACCAGGGGCGAACATTTAACTTAAAAATTACGAAGGCACTTGCACTCCGGAAATCAACATAACTTGAGAAATGTGAAGCTACATGCACTTTGAAAACCAGCTAATGATCCAAAGTAGTTCAGATTATAAACACTAAATGATGCAAGCACCAAAAAATTTGGATAGGCTAATGATCCCATATCAATCGACAGCAGGAAAAATCCTAATTCATCCGCTTCAGCCTCCAGTCTGGTTCGCTCCTAACCTAGCCGTCGCTGGACAGACCGACACATCACTTCCTCGCGCCCTCGTTGGAGGGCGGTCGCTGGGTTTCAAGCGAACGGAAGGACAAGAAGATGAAGATCCAACCCTGGGTGTAGCCTCCTATAGGGCCTTCCTTGCACTTGTGTTGTTGGCCTATCCAAATTGAAACATTTTTCTTCATTTTTTACATTGCCTGCTCATGCGTTGGGACGAACAAAACTAGCCTGGGCCAACCTGGACGACTCAAACTAGGTGCACACTTTCGAGCCACCCGAGGCGGCCGCCCATACCAGCCCCTATGGTGGTGTCGCCCCTTTTGCGTGTATGATAGGGGTAGTTAAAAATATTCTAGTGGCGCTTTTGATTTACCCACTGAATGGTCGAATTGTTTGTTTCTATGAACTGCGTTTGCCAATAATGTGAAGGATGCTAGTCTTTTCATCCTATTGTAGATTGCTTAGATCTCGACATGCCAAAAGTAATCGCATAAAATATAGAGTAAAGGCAAGTGTGATGTGTGTGGGTACAACTAGTCTGACTAAACATCCTCATATAACATATCAAGGACGCACCATCTTACCAGATTAACTATTCGACTTACCAATGCAGTGTGGGAAGAAAGAAGTATTGGGACTGTGTATCCAAGCAATTGATGTCATGGACTCCTTCGTACAACCTTGTAAGCGAAAAAGAAGTTGCAGTGTGCCTATACAAAGAACTAGCGTAAGTTCAGTTACCTGCTTCTCGGAATTTTAGTTAGCCACTTATTGCAAAATTGTTCAATTACGTTGTTTGGCTTAATTTAGTTTGCTACTGATTACATAATGCCACAGCCTGTTAATCCTATTATAGACTGCGCCTACCTATGTGTTTGATACTTACTGTTAAGAATAACCTGTTTGCCTGAACTTAAATAGCTACTTGTTTGTTTAACTGCTTTGCTTCTGCAACAACGGGTTACAATGATGTTAATAACTACTTTTCAGCATCGAATTGAAACTCTTTAATTCCTTGTTTGTTTAACTGGTTTGCTGTTATAAGTCCCGGTTGAGATGTTTTGCTAACTTCAACTTTTCTGAATCCAATCAGAACTTTAATGGCAAAACAGGTTAGCCCAAGATCAAAGAGCGAGGTCCCCATGGACGTTGTATCATCCCACAGCGGTGGCACCGGCCCAATCGTGCATTATGAATTGCCAACTGCTGATGCTCTAGAGGCTAAACTAGTGGTAGAAGGAGATTCTGCTTCTGCACTTAGATATGAAGTCGACATGTTGAGGAAGCAACAACACAATTAGTAGCAGTACTCAAGACAACCATTAAATATTTGGTGGATTTCAAAACAAAGCAAGCTAAGACTGACCACATTGTTAAGGTCCTGAAGGAAAAAAGGAAACTAAATTCCCACTTGGTAAATCATAGGTGAAATGTTCTTTCCATCATTGAATAACCTTTGTGTTGTTTGTTCATGTAATCAATCAAACCATTTGTTTTAGAGATCATGTAATAATTGTTTTCTGTTTTTTGTTTTTTTGGTTTGTAATTTTATTTGAGCACTAGTATGTATTAATTGATAAGACTCGGAGACATCTCATTTTGGTTGTTGTGCCAGACCTACAAATATGCCAATCGGGCTGAATGTGCATTCAGCAATAATAGTAGTATAGATGGACCATAAGTGGCACGCATCGGAAAGGGCCAAGATGTTGTAGTAGCTTGGCTAAAAAAGGATGTTGTTGTAGAAAAGAAAAGTACGGCGGCCTAGCATATGTATGTTAGTTGATATTATTGATCCATATACTCTATAAGTGTTTATATGTCTGTTAGTTCTGTACATTCTTGGTCGATTGACTCGATATTTGAATCGTGATACATCACTTGTGTACATATCTAAATGGGAGTACACATTATGTTGCGTGTGACATTTGAGTTGGACATGAAGTGCTCCAAATATTCGAATTCACCTTAAACTGGATTCTAGCTTCTGAATTTGAGTATCGACATTTGTAAACCATATTCATATATGTCACTGGAATACATCTTTGTTGTCCTTTTGAAGATATATAAAAACACATAGAATGATTTATAAAGATTCGTATAGGAATACAAAATGGATTCGAATTTAGTTGCCAGGGTAAACGTGGATGCTTATTGTCCCGAAATTCGAAAGAAGCGGCAAAATGTCCACTCCCACGTCGGCTGCCTGAAGCCAAGTGTTTGGGAGATGGAAATTACTGTCTACCCATTACACGGACAATCCATCGGCTTGATTTCCACTTCTCTAAATAGGGGTAGGATAGTAACTTCAATTAGACGTGACACGACCGCCTATGAGCCCATTCAGACATGGTGGGCGCCAAACATGGGCGGCAAAACACATTTGATTCAAGCTCGTCCGAAAGACCTCTTTTTCTCCTTCCATTTCCCCATTCATACACGGTGGGCGGCAAAACAAACTCGACTCGGCCGAAATCGATGTAGGCAAATATTTTCAATAGGGGCAGGTTTGTAACTTCACTCAGACGTGACACAACCGCCCTACCTGTCAACCCCATTCATACACCATGGGCGCCAACCATGGGCGTCAACCACCCTCTCCTCGTCCGAAATCGCTCTGGGAAAATATTGGCGAGATGCGAGATTACCGTCGTATCCCCAACCGACGAGACGTCCAAATTTTAAACGGCTGCTAAGTTCGTAACTTTCCCATATTTCAGACAGGCGCGTCCCAAAAACATGGTTCCCTATACCTCTCCCTCCATTTTCCCATTCATACACCGTCCGCGCTAGAACACCATCCCCACACCAGCCTCCGTCTGCCACCCCACACATCGCCGTCGTCCTCCACCACATCCATCGTCGTTGTCCTCCACCACATCCATCGCCACAGTCCTCCACCATGCCGGAGTGCTTACCAAGACCGCGTCGTACACTGCTAGAGATGGACGTGTCTCATCCACGGCGACGGACCAAGAGCCTTGCATCATCTCCTCTCACTTCATCGGCGTCGTCGTCCTCTTTGCCGGGGACGGTCACACGACCTTCTCTTCCACCGCAACGGGACTTATCCCCCGATGCATCCGTCTACCGTCACGGATATGCTTCAATGCCACTGGCAGCCATCGCACCCCCGATGCCTACATGACGCCGCAAGAGAGGTGGTATTTCATATCTCCTCAACTTTTTGATCTCAACCAGAAAATAGATCTTAACTTGGTTACTCTACTTTCTTTTCAGCTCTTAGAATTTTGTTCTTAGTTCGAAGCAAGCAATGGTTACTAAATACCATTTCTCCGGTTTCCCCCTTTTATGATCACTATATGATCAGAATACGTGCTTCCTGTCATAATAGCACTGCTCGACCCATCAAGCTAAACAAGCTTAGTTGTTCAAATACGAATCTGATATTATTAAAACAGATTCATTTAATTCGTCAGCTAAATGTTCCTAAATTAGTTTCGAAAATGCATGTTCGCCGCTCGGGTGTGTATCTCTACGGGGTGCCCATGGTGGGTCGGCCCACCCTGGGATTTTGGGTCATCCCAGGCCCCGATTCCCCTCTGTTCTGCTGCGCGCTTTCGATCTCTGGAATACAATCTGCCTACTTGCTTTGTGTCGCACTACCAGCACTCCACCCTTGAAGCTAAACATTATGCCACTCATAATTCCTTAGTTTATTTGTTTGAATATGAATTTCATATGATTCTAATGTTCCTACTTCAGTTTTGAAATGTGTGTCTGCCTGTTATAGAGACATAAGGGGTTTGTATTTCTGTGTTTGGTCTGGTCAGCACGGTTGGGGTGAACTTTGCATATGCAGGGGTTTATAGGGAGACACTCTTCGAGTTGAATCCGCAATGCATTCCATAGATAATCTGACTACTTTTTATGTTTTCATGAATCTCAGATTCTGAAGAGCATCATAATGATTATGAGCTTGCGCGCATGAATAGAATAAAGCAGAACAATGCCATGGCTGTCAACCTTGGCATTAAGGGACTGAAATCAATTCTGGATGCAATGCAATGCAAATGCTCTCCACCCCAGATTCATGCTCAGAATATGATCCTAACAGTGATTCTGAGCTAGAGGGAGATCTAAGTCAATGTAGCTCCGCAGTGGAGGAGTCAGAGGAAGATGCCCTATCTTATTCACCCATCAAGGTGCTTGATCTAACTTTCCAAGGTTATATTTGTCGCACATATCTTGCAACTGATGCTTTGCATTGCTTCTACTTTGTTGAACTGCCATTAGCTTAGTTTACACATCATGTATGTGAATACGTGCTGCCTATTCATTTTCAGTACATATTCCATCTGTCATCATACCATATTTATCCATTCAAATGTTGTTCTTGTGTATCAGACGTTCAAAAGGAAGAGGGTGATTGCTGATCGTGGAAGAGCACAAGCAAAGTATTTGGAAAAGGTAGTGGCACCTGATAAATCAAATAGCCCATTAGGTGTAGTTGCAATATCACTTGACCCACAAAACACCCCAACTCTAGCAGACTCTAGCCCTACTACACTGGTCATTTCTGATGCCCCAAGTCAGCAAACCCCAACTGCAGCAAACATTATGATTATGCCAGTTGACATAGCACCAGCTCTACCACGCAAATCCCCCATTCCAGCAAAGAGTACACCAAATCCAGTTGCCAAATCCCTTTTCGAACCAGAGAGAGCCCCAATTGCAGCAAATAGGACCCCTATTCCATTTCTTCCTAGCTTAGAAGACAAAGCTTATATTGTTGTCAGGAACTTTGTGCGCATCTTTCCTTCATGGAAAGATTATACCGCAGACACAGAACAATTTCCAGTCTTCCTCCGCAACTTACGCGTAAGTAATGTACTAATGTTATTCATGGTTATTGTTTCATATGTTTCTGCAGACAGAAGACACAAGATTTCATTCTTTTAAATAGGCGAGGACCAAACTGGATTGTAAAGATGAGCAAGGGTTGGTTGCGCTTTTCAAGCACTCGTTGATGAAGTATCGTTCCTACCTGAGGCAAGCGCACTTCGATGGCAAGCCTCTAAACAAAATTTCTGTAAAGTCTCTGGTGCTACATTTATCCGACGGTGACTGGAATAATCTTGTTACACATTGGTCTCGACTGCAGCATAAGGTACTATCTATGATATCACATCACAATTTGAACTACATTTCTGCATTTGCCTTAACGTCTCACTTGTACAAAAACTGTCGGGGGAAACTGTCCGCCACGAACACCTATGGGACCGGAGCCCCTTGTCTGTGCGGTACGAGGGCGGAGGGAGCACGAAGAGCATATCGTAGCGAACACGCGGGCAGTTTTACCCAGGTTCGGGCCGCGGTAGACGCGTAAAACCCTACTCCTGCTTAGTTGTGTATTGAGTTGGAATGCTCGGGAGCTTGAAGAAGCAACTACACCGAGCGTATGAGTGATCTAGGTTCCGAACCCCCTCCACGTTGTGCGTGGGCCTCCTTTTATAGTGCAAGGGGTCACCGACAGGTGTCAACGTAGGAGAAAGGGGTAAAAACGTAAAAGAGGTGGTAGTTGTAACAGTGCGGGAATAGTGAAGCTACAGTGCGTGAACAGTGGTCGCTACCTACTTTGACAGTGGGGGACAAGGGCATTTAATACCCGTCGCCGTCGACCCCAAAAGCTCCCGCCCTTGCGTCTCCGTCTGCCACGGCGATGGATCCACCACCGTGGAGTGCCACCGTGTCCCCCAGGCTGCACAGCCATCCGCCACGCGTCCCTGGATAGGCCCCAGGGCGACGCGTGGGCCGATGAGCTGGAGCGCGGGCACACAGCGCGACTCTCCCGGCAAGCACCTTGCCGGGGTCTTGGTCTTGCCGGGCCCGGGAGCTTGCCGCTCCCCGGGCCCTCGCCGGGACGCATATAGCACCGAGGCGTGTCTTCTATGATGGAATCTTCTAGTCTTCCTGGCAAGCTCCTCTTGCCAGGGTCTTGTGCCAGTGAGGTAATCTTGAGCCTGGTACGGCCTTCCCGGCAAGCTCCACTTGCCGGGGTCTCGATCTTCTGTTTGGCATACTTTGTTTTTGAATGGTTTGATATGGAGCAGGAAGGTCTCCGGCGAGCGCGTGGTAAACCCTGCCGCGGGAAGCTGCAACTGCCCGTGCACAAGTTGGGGTACTGAGGTACCCCTACCTCAGTACACCGACAGGAGCCCCCGGGCCTGGGCCACACACGGTGCCGAGCGCTGTTGGGCCAGGCCCAAAACAGTGCACGGGCACACGCGGCCCACGGCGCGCCGAATCCACTTCCGTATCCGCCGCATCCCCCCGTAACGGCACGCGTCGATTGCGGCGTCGTGGGATGGGACGTGCCCACGTTCTCTTAATGGAAAGGGTGAAACGCCCCCCCACTTCCCCATAAAAGCAGAGGAAGCAGGAGCGATTCCCCTCCTTGCGCTTTCATTGCATCTTCTTCTTCCTCCAGAGATCCCTTTGCGCTCCGCCTCCACACCTTCGCAGCCGCCGTCTGCAACTCCGGCGTCGCCGGGCTCTTCGTCCCCCTTCCTCCGCCGCGTCCGCCATGGCCCCGAAGACCGACAAGGCGAAGGCGGAGAAGGCCAAGAGGGAGAAGTCGGAGCAAGCGGCGAAGCTCGCCGCGTATCGGAAGCGGAACCTCGTCTTCCCGCCGAGGCTCGGCGCGCGGGAGCTCTGGAACAAGTATTACTTGTTCTGGGCCAAGGAAACCAAGGCGCACCCCCGCACTCGAGCTTATCCGGCCGCCGCCAAGGACAACTACCCCGGCGGGTACTACTTCTTCGCAGCCTTCTTTCACTGCGGTCTTTGCCCTCCTTTCTCTGATTTCTTTTGCGACGTCATGCACACCTACGGCCTCCACCTTCTTGACTTCACCCCCAACGCCATCCTCACAATGGCGGTTTTCGCACACATGTGCGAAAACTTCATAGGAATACACCCAAACGTAGCGCTGTTTAGGCACTTCTTCACTCCTAGAGCAGAGGCCGGCGCCCCCCTCTCCGGGGGAATTTCTTGGGTATTTCGTCTGAACAAGAAGGAGTCGTACTTGCCGGGGGAGCTCCGCGGCAAGTGGGAGGAATGGCGTGCGGAGTGGTGCTGGATCGTTGAGGACGAGCCGCAGCCCTTCACCGCGCCGCGCACAACGCCCATCGTGCGCGGCAGGGATTGGAGCGAGCTGGACTCGGACGACATCAAGCTCGACGTCGCCCTCGTCCGGATTCTTCGTCTTCGGACCGCCAGGCTGTCCGTCGCTGAAGTAGGCGCAGACTTCCTCCGCCGCCGCATCGCCCCTCTCCAAGACAGGAAAAGGCCGGCCTGGGAGTACGGCAACCCAGCGGATATAATGAGGCTGCGCCCCGGGCTGAACTTCAACTTCACGACGCTGGAGCTGAAGGGGATGGTCCGGGAACTCTTCAAATATGACCCGGCCCACCCTGAGTGGTTCAGACCTCCCCGGGGAGTGGTGCCCCTCTGCAACAGCACAGCTTGTGATCCTCTCCACGCCATGATGCCCGCTTGTGATTCGCACGGCGTGGACCGCACGTGGATTCCGCCCAAACCCATAGACGTCCTCAACTTCTTCGACAACCTCGTGGAGGTGGCGAAGAACAAGGATGACATCAAGGAGCACACGCGGGACACCACCGAACAGGAGCTTGCATACATGGCTTCTCGGGCTGAAGAGGCCGCTGCAGCCGCAGCGGCAGGAGATTTTGGATATACGCCTGAAGAGGCGGAGGCTGCGGATGCGTCCTGCCAGGCGGAAGAGGCGGAGATCCGCAGACTGCTGCAACTTCCTCCCGACGCGCTCGCCGGGGTCCCCTCTCTGAGGCACTCCGGGATCCACGGAATCGTGGCCGAGGCCGCGGCAAGGGATGGCGCTGCCGGAGGGAACAGAGGCGCCGCGGGGAGCGGAGGCGCCGGAGGGAGCGGAGGCGCCAAAGGAAAAGAGGCCGCAGCGCAGGGCGCTGGGCCCAGCGAGCCAGCCGGGGAGGAGGAGGAGGAGGAGGCCGAGGACTCCGACGGATCTACGGAGCTCTACGCCGACGACCTCTCCTCGTCGGAGACCTCCCCGCCCCCGGCAAGCCCAAGGCGGTCTCCACCGAAGCGTCTCCGCAAGACGGCGACGGGAGAGAGGGCGCAGGCGCCCCGGCAACAACCAGCTCGCCGGGCAGCTCCCCGGGGGAGCCAAGCTGCGCCGGGGGCGACCGGCGCACCAGCCACAGCGGAGGCGGCCCGCGCGCGGGCCACGACGGAGGCGCCCCGCAAGCAGGCGTCGAGCCGACAGGGGTCTTCTCGGAGCGGAGCAGCAGCAGCTCCGCCCGCTCCTCGGGCTCCGGCTACCACAGGGGCTGGGTCTTCGCAGCCCCCAGGCCCAGGGACCGCCAAGCGCCCGAGGGAATCTTCATATTCCACTCCTCGTGCAGACGCGCTCCAGGTGGAGTATGACTTCTCTGCCTTGAGCGAGGACGACGAGGAGGATCAGGAGTAAGAATCCAAGATCTTACACCTTCTCAAGTTTCGTCTTGATTATTTGTTGATGCTAATTTTGTTTGTTGCTTTGATTTCAGGACCTTGGTTCAGCGCGTGGCGAAGAAAGCCAAGGCGCCTGTGGTCGAGATCGCGGAAGGCTCGGCCACCGCGGCAACTGGGGACGTGCCGGAGCCAAGCCTGCCGGACCCGAGCGCTGCTCCGAGGAGCAGCCCCCAGCGCAGCCCCCAGCGTAAGTCTGGGCTCCAGCCTTCCGCTTGTCGGGGTGCGCGCTTGGAAATTATGTCTTGTTTCAATATCTTGATGTCTTTGTCTTGACTTGTGCAGAGGTGGAGCCACAGCGGCAGGAGCGCCCGGAGACCGTCCTTGAGGAGCCGCAGGCCCCGCCGTCCCCGCCAAGGCCGAACTCTCCGGTAAGGGAGAGTGCTCCGCCAAGGGCGGGTACTCCGCCAAGGGCGAGTACCCCGCCAAGGGCGAGCAGCCCGGCGAGGGCGGCCACTCCGCCAAGGCAGAGCTCCTCGGCGAGGGAGCCCTCCGCTGATGACGTCCGCCAAGGTAAGCTCTATAACTTGTCTTCTTGGCGTTGTCTCTTTTTGGATTTTCGCTTGAACTTCTTTTTCTTCTTCTTATAGATCTTCCTCCCCCCGAGCCGATGGAGACGGAAGTCATCAACATCGAGGAGGAGGAGGGCGCGTAGGGCGGCGGCGGCGACGTCCCTGTCGCCGAGGACACGGCGAGAGCCGCCGAGCCGGCCGCGCAGGAGACCGCTCCGGCTGCGGACGCAGCGGCCGGGGAGGGGGACGGCGACCGCACCACCGACCCAGAGGCGACGGGAGCATCAAGTGCTGCGCCGGCCGTCGACCCCTCCGCCGGCAAGGAGCAGGGCTACTATCTTGAAGCCCCCAACGGCGTCTTCATCCAGGTGCCGTGGGGTTCTTCGTCGCGAGCTCCCGCGGAGGGCGAGGCATTTGATGGAGAAGTCCTCGCCTCCGCGGGCTTGAAGATCGTCGAAGCGCCCGGCGGGAGTGAAGGGCCCGAGGAGGAGAAGCTGCTTCACCAGCTCCTGGCCCTTTACCGGGCCAGGCAGGCGAAGCTTGCTTCCCGGGAAGCCCTTGCCGCCAAGGCCGTCGCGGAGATGGAGAAGCGCGCGGCGGAGCTCAGCGCCGCCAACCAGGCTGCCCTCCGCGAGGTGGCGGAGGAGCGCGAGCGACTCGCCGGCGAATATCAGGAGTGGGTGCTGGAGAAGGCTGAGGCCGAAGAGCAGCAGCGGCTCGCCGGGGTGGAGCTGTCCCGGCGAGAAGGAGAACTCGCCCAGCGGAAGGTCCAACTCGACTCCCATGAGGAGGACCTTGCCGCTCGGGAGGAGGCCCTTGGCGGGGAACAGAAGGAGGCGAAAGCCGCCGCGGTTGCCGCGGAGACCGCCAAGAAGGAGCTTGCCGCCAAGGTCGCGCAGCTGGAGAAGTCGCTGAAGGTGAGCGCGGAGAAGGTCGCCGCGCTCATCACGGAGCGTGAGAAGGACGCCCACACCAATTCAGAACTCCAGGTGCGTCTTTCTGAGAGGGGCGACGAGTTGAAGGCCGCCAAGGACTCCATCGAGGACTTGGAGTTGAAGGTCTCTACACTGAAGGATTCACTCGACGCTGCCCGGGCCCGGGAGACCAAGTTGAAGGAGGAGCTCCGCAAGGAGCGGACCCTAGTGGACAGCGCCAACAAAGCGGCTGAGCTCTTCCGCAAAACCGTTGAGGTATGGACCGAGGACTTAGTGTCTTGTGCGTCCAACATCGACCAGGAGCTGCTGGCGTTGAAGCTGGAGCACCTCATCTACTCCCCGGATCCAAACCTCCCTCACAGCGCCAAGCTCAGCCTCTTCTTCTGGGGAATCGCGCCGGCCCTTGCAGATCTGCGGAAGAAGATCCCTGCGCAACTGGCCGAGGAGACGCGCCTGCTCTGCACGGGAACCTTGGAGCGCGTGCTGACGAAGATCGTGTACCGCAATCCCGGTATAAATCTCACCAACGTTCTTCGCAGCTTGCCGGCTGACGCGGACATGGAGGCTCTGAAGGAGCAGGTCGCCCACATCATTGCCAAGGTGGCTAAGATCTCCAGGATCGAGGGCGACCGCGTAGATTAGGCCTCCATTATCTTTATCTCTTTTTGTTGCCGCATATGATGTCATGAACTCATTAGTCCATTGCGACAAGTTATCCTTTGTAAGATATTTATCTCATTTTGATCAATCAGTGCAATGTTATCTTCCTTGTCTTAATCCTTGACTTTGTATGTTTTTTCACCCTACGCTCCCGGGGAGCTTGGCAAGGGGCCCTTGCCGCGAGCGCTGAGTGCTGGACTTTGAGCAGCCTGCTGGCCAAGGTCTCACCGGCAAGCAACCTCGCCGCGGCTAGTCGCAACGCACTTAGCTTGCTGAGCGTACTCGGAAACGAAGCAAGGGCGCGACACTTGTCGCAGCTCACTTAAATCGTTGAGCGAACTCGGAAACAAGATAAGGGTGCGGCAAGCTACGGGTAGGTTCCTCCGCGCACAGGTTTTCCATACAAAGTGTGATTGTTCAAGGAAGACAACTAAAAATTTAAAAATTTGAACTGGTCAAATTCTAATAACTTAGCTTTCATATATTGCTTGCTTCCCGGTAAGGCTTCTCTTTCTTGAACAGCACTTGGTTCCTCCTCCACCTCCTCCTTCCCCCC
>LR738709.1:514213711-514240538 GCA_902687465.1 Secale cereale
TTTGAACTGGTCAAATTCTAATAACTTATCTTTCACATATTGCTTGCTTCCCGGTAAGGCTTCTCTTTCTTGAACAGCACTTGGTTCCTCCTCCACTCCCTTTCCCCCCGGCAAACTTGTGCGCGAGGAACGTTCCTTCTGCTTAGGAGGCAAGGAAATAGAAGAGGGAAACAAATATACGGCCTTTCGGCGTGCTAATGCTTACCGGTTACTTGAGTGTTGCACCAAATGCCAAACAAAACATGCAAATAGCAAAGAAAAGCATGCAAAAGGCAATCAGCGCAAAACACGAAAACTTTACTGATGCACGGGGTCTGCGCCCGGCTTTGTACAAAGGGTTACATGCAACAGCGGCAAAGCTTGTACAAAAGGTGGTTGCCGGAGCGGATCACGGCAACCGCGCCTTATGGGTGAAACTTGCGAAGATGCTCTATGTTCCAGGAGTTGCTCACCGGTAAGCATTCTTCGGTCTCGAGGCGGACAGCGCCGGGCCTCGTAACTTGTCTCACCCGATAAGGGCCTTCCCACTTCGGCGTCAACTTGTTGGAATTCTTGGCGGACTGAACACGCCGAAGAACAAGGTCGCCTTCCTCGAGACTCCTGGCCTTGACCTTGCGGCTATGATAGCGGCGCAAGGCTTGCTGGTATCGAGCAGCTCGTACAGCAGCCCGGAGACGTCCCTCCTCGAGGAGCAATGCATCATCTTGCCGCAGTTGCTCTTGCTCGAGCTCATCATAAGCGAGCACTCGAGGAGATCCGTATACGAGTTCCGTGGGGAAACTGCCTCTGCTCCATAGACTAGAGCAAAGGGTGTCTGTCCGGTGCTCGACTTGGTGTCGTTCTGGTTGACCAAAGAGCCGCCGGTAGCTCCTCTATCCAATTTCTTCCGCACTTGCGCAGCCTGTCAAAGGTCCTTGTCTTGAGTCCGCGCAGCACTTCAGCATTGGCCCTCTCCGCTTGACCGTTGCTCCTCGGGTGAGCAACAGAAGCGAAACAGACCTTGGTGCCAAGGTCTTGGACGTACTGCATGAAGGTGCGACTAGTGAATTGCGTACCGTTGTCGGTGATGATCCTGTTAGGGATCCCGAAACGGCAAACAATCGACCTGAAGAACCTGACTGCTGATTGTGCTGTCACCTTTCTCACTGGCTCCACTTCTGGCCACTTTGTGAACTTGTCGATTGCAACGTACAAGTACTCAAAGCCCCCGACAGCACGGGGGAAAGGGCCGAGGATATCGAGCCCCCAGACCGAGAAGGGCCAGGACAAAGGGATTGTTTGGAGAGCTTGAGCTGGCTGATGAATTTGCTTTGCATGGAACTGGCACGCTTCACACTTGGTTACTAGTGCAGTTGCATCTTGGAGGGCTTCTTGCCAAAAGAACCCTTGCCGGAAAGCCTTCCCGGCAAGCGCCCTCGCGCCAATGTGGTGGCCGCATATGCCTCCGTGTATTTCTGCCAACAGCTTCTGTCCATCTTCCCTGGAGATGCACTTCAGTCTGACACCATTGAGTCTTCTTCTGTACAGCTCGTTATCCACGAACTGGTACATACTTGACTGCCTGGTTATCTTCTCTATTTCTTCTGGGTCGTCGGGAAGTTCTCCAGTTTGAAGAAAACGGACGATCTGCTGCGCCCATGCCGGAGCCTGAGGCTCGACGGCAAGGACTAAAGGCTCGAGGGCCGCTGCGGGAACCTCAGCTTCTACGGCAAGGACCTCTGGTTCTGTCGGAGCTGAGGGTCCGCAGGCAAGCTCGCCGGGGCGAGGCTTGTCGGGAACACTTGCTTCAACTGTACAGACCCGAAGATCTGCAGGAGCAAACTGTTCCTCAGCGTTCTGGTTGTTGATCTTGGGGACCTTGCCGGCGGTTTCAGGAAGATCCGCCAGCAAGTAGTCGCCGGAGACCAACTTTCTCTTCTTGGACTGCCCAACTGATGGTGTAACGGATGGTTGAGTCAGCTTGAGCAAGAAGGTCCCTGGTTCCACAGGTAACTTCATCGAAGCACACTTTGAAAGGCCATCTGCAATTTCATTTTGAGCTCTCGGGACGTGCTCCATCTGCAGACCTTCAAAGTGCTCCTCAAGCTTCCTCACTTCATCGACATAAGCTTCCATCAAAGGGCTCTGATAGCTCTTGTTAACTTGCCGGACCACCAACTGAGAATCTCCCCGCACAATCAGCTTTCTGATCCCAAGTTCGGCCGCAATCCTGAGGCCGGCAAGCAAGCCTTCGTATTCTGCAGTGTTGTTTGTCGCTTGCTCCCTGGGAAAGTGCATCTGGATAACATATTTGAGGTGCTCTCCGGTGGGCGCGATGAGTACCACGCCAGCACCGGCGCCTTGCAGCGAGAAGGCACCATCAAAATACATTACCCATTCACTTGTCGCTTCTTGTACGGGTGCACTTGTTTCTTGGACTTCCTCATCGGGTGTTGGGGTCCATTCAGCTATGAATTCTGCCAAAGCTCGGCTCTGTATGGTTGAAGTACTTTCAAACTTGAGTCCAAAGCTTGACAGCTCCAGCGCCCACTCAACGATCCTGCCTGTTGCTTCTGGGTTGTGCAATATCCTCTTCAGCGGAAAGCGAGTGACCACTGTTATCTCATGTGCTTGGAAGTAATGGCGCAGCTTTCTCGAGGCCATGAGGAGGCCGAAAAGCAACTTTTGCACACCAGAGTATCTCGATCTAGCCCCCTGGAGAAGGGAACTTACAAAATACACTGGGCGCTGCACCATCTTCTTCCGCGCTTCATCATGTTCCTGCGCAGAGTTATCCTTGTCGGGGCCAGAGCTTGCCGGAGCAGCCCCCTGCTTGTCGCTGGATTCGCTTGCCGGTGGTGCTGACTCCTCGTCGGACTCCCTCTCCGCTACTAACGCAGCACTAACCACCTGGTTGGTTGCCGCTAGGTATAGCAACAACTTTTCCTGTGGTCTAGGTGCGACAAGTATTGGAGTGGAGGACAGGTACCGTTTCAAATCCTGCAGCGCTGCCTCCGCTTCCGGAGTCCACTTCATGGGACCTGCCTTCTTCAAGATTTTGAAGAAGGGCAGGGCGCGTTCTGCAGACTTTGAAATGAACCTGCTGAGGGCAGCTACACAACCTGCAAGCCTTCTGACATCCTTGACGCGCTTCGGGGCCTCGATTTGCTCAATGGCTTTAATCTTGTCGGGGTTGGCTTCAATCCCCCTCTGCGATACAAAGAACCCGAGAAGCTTGCCGGAGGGGACTCCAAAGACGCACTTCTCGGGGTTCAACTTGAGCTGTATTCTGCGCAGGTTCTGAAATGTCTCTTCCAAATCTTGGATCAGGGTTTCCTTGCTCTTACTCTTCACCACGATGTCATCCATGTAAGCCTCTACATTTCTGTGGATCTGTGGCTCGAAAGCAGTGTGCACTACCCTTGCAAATGTTGATCCCGCATTCTTCAGTCCAAATGGCATGCGTATGATGCAATAAGTGCCACATGGAGTGATAAATGCGGTATTCTCTTCATCCTCTTTGGCCATAAAGATCTGATGATAGCCTGAATATGCATCAAGAAAACAGAGTAGCTCACATCCGGCGGTGGAGTCAACAATCTGGTCAATGCGCGGCAAAGGGAATGGATCCTTGGGACATGCTTTATTCACATCGGTGAAGTCTATACACAGTCTCCACTTCCCATTGGCCTTGCGCACGACGACTGGGTTTGCCAACCACGTCGGATGGATCACACCTCTAACTAGGCCTGCTGCCTCTAGCTTCTTGATTTCTTCGTTGATGAATTCTTGGCGCTCCACGGCTTGCTTCCTCACTTTCTGCTTGATGGGCCGCGCATGAGGACAAACGGCAAGCTTGTGCTCAATTACCTTCCTGGGAACACCGGGGATGTCAGATGGTTGCCATGCAAACACATCGACATTCGCCCGCAGGAAGGCAACGAGCGCGCTTTCCTATTTGTTGTCAAGTGTGGCACTGATGGTGAAGGTACCACCAGTGCCGTCCTCCTTGGCGGACACTTTCTTGGTTGCCGGAGGAGCGGCCATCCCTTTCTTACTCTTGCCGGTGGAGCTCGATGGGACGTCCTCGACGGCAGCGCAGCACTCCGAAGAGGTGCGGTTGCCGGAGTGGGCCCCAGAGCAGTTGCCGGACTTGGTCTTTGTCTTCTTCCCCCCGGGAGCTTCAGCGGCAAGTGTGTCCTTCTCTGCCGCGGCTGCCGCATCCCGGTAGATCTTGTCGGTGCAGACAAGCGCATCCTTCTTGTCGCCGTGGACAGTGATGACGCTTATCGGCCCCGGCATCTTGAGCACATTGTAGGCATAATGGGAAGCTGCCATGAACTTGGCTAGGGCAGGACGGCCGAGTATTCCATTATAGGGCAATGGAATATCGGCGACGTCGAAAGTGATGCGCTCAGTTCTGAAGTTGAGCTCCCCGCCAAAGGTCACCGGCAGAGTGATCTTTCCCTTGGGCTTGCTCCTTCCCGGGTTGATTCCTTGGAAAGAACCGGTCTCTTCGAGCTCGCCATCTGGAATTTGGAGTTTCTTGATCACAGCAGAGGAGATCAAGTTCAGCCCGGCCCCGCCGTCAACCAACATTTTGGTGACCTTGAGGTTGCGGATGGTGGGAGAAACCAGCATCGGCAAGCACCCGACCGCAGTGGTGCGGTTAGGGTGATCCTCAAGATCAAAAATGATGGGCGTGCTGGACCATTTGAGGAGCCTGCGCGACTCCACGGGCGGCTCCGCTGCATTCACCTCGCGCACCCACTGCTTTAGTTGGCGGTGGGAGGTGTGCAGGGAGGCGCCACCGTCGACGCACAGGACCTCTGTGGCCTTCTGGAACTCCTGCTCGCTGTTATCCTCGTCCTCCATGTCTTCGTCGTCATCTTCGTCCTTGTCGCGGCCCCGGGGAGGTCGATCACCTTGCCGCTGCTTGGCCTTGCCGCGGCGTCCTCCCCGGCCATTGAACGGCCGCTTCTTGCTTGGCTCTCCGCCGCCACCCTGGGCCTTCTCCTTGTCGCGCCTCTCGTACTCAGCTTTCTGCTGCTCGACGAGGTACTCGACGCGCTTGCAGTTGGAGAGGTCGTGGCCCTTGGTGCGGTGGATTTTGCAGTATTGCTTGTCGGAGCCGTCCTGCTTGTCGGCTGCCGCTACCGGGGCAGGCTCCTTGCCGGAGCCGCCAGCCTGTGTTTGCTTGGCGGGAGCCTCCTTGCCGGACTTCTCGACGGCAAGCACTTCCTTCTTGCCTTTCCTTCTGTTATTCCGCCGCCGGCTCTTCTTTGCCGGGGCGGCGTCGTCGCTGTCGCTTCCCCCAGCGCCAGCGTCCTCCCCGGGGAGTCTCCTCCCCTCTTCTACGCGTGCGCACTTGTCAGCAAGAGCATAGAGCTCGCTGACGTCCCGAATCTTGGTCATCGCCATTTCCTCACGCATGCGGCGGTTACGCACGTTCTGGTGGAACGCGCTGATAACCGCGGCAGGGTGGACATCGGGGATGTTGTGTTGTACACGGCTGAAGCGTTGGATGTACTTGCGCAGGGACTCTCCTTCCTTCTGGGCCAAAATGTGGAGATCGCTCTCCTGGCCGTGGGGTTTGTGGCCGCCGGTGAAGGCGCCAACAAACTGGTGGCAAAGGTCGGCCCAAGAAGAGATGGAACCTTCCGGCAAGTGCATAAGCCACGAACGGACGTTCGGCTTAAGCACGAGCGGGAAGTAGTTCGCCAAGATCTTCTCGTCGCGCCCCCCGGCAGCCTGCACCGCGATGGTGTAGACGCTGAGAAACTCCGAGGGGTGCGTCTTGCCGTCGTACTTCTCCGGTACGTCGGGCTTGAAATTCTTCATGCTGGGCCACTGGACGCGCCGCAGCTCGCGGGTGAACGCAGGGCAACCTGCCGCGTACGGCAAGTCGCCTGGTTCACCGGGCGTGCGCGCGTCGACAGCGTCCCCAGCCCTCTGGTCTGATTGTCGCCGAGCTTCTCGGCGGCGCTCGATTCTGGTTCGAGCGTCTTCTTGGCGCCGGTCCTCAAGGACCTGGTGCTGGTCCCGACGAGCCCGCGGGTCCGACGATGCCGTGGAGCCATCGTCAGCGTTGTTCCGGCGGGGCGGCGTCTTCTGCTTCCGCGGCGGGGAGTGCACGCTTGTCGCACCCCCGGCGGTCTTGTCGCCGTCGGCCTTCGTCTTCTCAGCTTGCCGCGGCCGCGAGGCCGCCGGCTGCTGTGGAGAATCGTTGTTGGCGAAGGCTATCAGGCTCTGGATGGTGGCCCTCCAGTCTTCGGCCTTGTCTGCCGCTGGAGGGAAGTCGAGGAGCAGTTGCGCCCTTGCGAGCGCTTCTGCTGGAGTGGAGGGGAACGCGGGCGAGCGGTGCGAGGAGCGGGATACGCTCGGACTTCTAACGGCGTTAGAAGGAGCGGGGTCCCGCGCCGGCGCCTTCGCTTTGCTTGTGCCCGGACGGTGGTCCGGGGCGTCCCGCGAGCCTCCGGTTTGCCCTTGTCCCAGCAAGCGGATACCACCTCCTGTGGTATGGCGCGGCTGGGTTGTCGTGTGTTGAGATGGACGCGGTGCGTCCACGGAGACCGAGGCTCGGTCGTCCGTCCTATCCTTGGATTTGGTGGCGCCGCGAGTGTCCTCGCCGGCGACCACCCTTCCGACGGCGTCTCCCCCGCCCACCGTTGGCTCTGGTGGCGGCGGGTGAGACACAGACGGGCCTCCGACCTCCGAAGCCTTCTTCTTCGGGGCCATGGAGCTGCTGCTGGTGAAGTTGCTGATGAAACTGGAGAGGTTGACGAAGAATGCGCCCGCGCGAACGCCGGATCAGGTTCGCACAACCTCGACGCCCCCTACCTGGCGCGCCAAAGATGTCGGGGGAAACTGTCCGCCACGAACACCTATGGGACCGGAGCCCCTTGTCTGTGCGGTACGAGGGCGGAGGGAGCACGAAGAGCAGATCGTAGCGAACACGCGGGCAGTTTTACCCAGGTTCGGGCCGCGGTAGACGCGTAAAACCCTACTCCTGCTTAGTTGTGTATTGAGTTGGAATGCTCGGGAGCTTGAAGAAGCAACTACACCGAGCGTATGAGTGATCTAGGTTCCGAACCCCCTCCACGTTGTGCGTGGGCCTCCTTTTATAGTGCAAGGGGTCACCGACAGGTGTCAACGTAGGAGAAAGGGGTAAAAACGTAAAAGAGGTGGTAGTTGTAACAGTGCGGGAACAGTGAAGCTACAGTGCGTGAACAGTGGTCGCTACCTACTTTGATAGTGGGGGACAAGGGCATTTAATACCCGTCGCCGTCGACCCCAAAAGCTCCCGCCCTTGCGTCTCCGTCTGCCACGGCGATGGATCCACCACCGTGGAGTGCCACCGTGTCCCCCAGGCTGCACAGCCATCCGCCACGCGTCCCTGGATAGGCCCCAGGGCGACGCGTGGGCCGATGAGCTGGAGCGCGGGCACACAGCGCGACTCTCCCGGCAAGCACCTTGCCGTGGTCTTGGTCTTGCCGGGCCCGGGAGCTTGCCGCTCCCCGGGCCCTCGCCGGGACGCATATAGCGCCGAGGCGTGTCTTCTATGATGGAATCTTCTAGTCTTCCTGGCAAGCTCCTCTTGCCAGGGTCTTGTGCCAGTGAGGTAATCTTGAGCCTGGTACGGCCTTCCCGGCAAGATCCACTTGCCGGGGTCTCGATCTTCTGTTTGGCATACTTTGTTTTTGAATGGTTTGATATGGAGCAGGAAGGTCTCCGGCGAGCGCGTGGTAAACCCTGCCGCGGGAAGCTGCAACTGCCCGTGCACAAGTTGGGGTACTGAGGTACCCCTACCTCAGTACACCGACAAAAACTGTTAGCATAAGAACATTCATTCTCAAGGGACCACAGAATCTCGCAACTATACTGCACACTACATTGCTCTTGTGAGTACGTCTTGCCCTGTATGACCATACTTACTTTCATAGTTGTTTGATTATGTAGCATCACTGCACATGTTAGCCTCGTTATCGTCCATTTGGTGGACATTATAAGATCCGTATAGACTCTTACATAAATTTAGAATCAACCCAATGCTTTTGAAGAGGTTTAGCTCTGCAGTCCTCTTATAAGGACTGAGCGTCGTCTATCATTGTACTTACATTAACAGCTACTCCCTTCGTCCCATAATATAAGAACGTTTTGTACAGTACACCAGTGTTCAAAACACTATTGTATTATGGGAAGAGGGATTAGTTCATTGTGTAGCATTCTGCATCTTATCTCCCTCGCCCACCATTTACTAAAAAAGATCAGATCTATATTTAATCTTAGCAAAAAGTAGAATACACAGACAATGCAAGTGCAGAAGTGTAGCCCATTGCTCTTGTCAGTACATTTTGTCCTGTAATGCTTGTACTTCCAGCGATTGGTAGTTGATTATGTAGCATCAATCTGCATCTTATCTTCATTATCCTCTATCCCTTCTAGTATTATCATATCTATAATTACTCTCTACAAAATGTACAGTACAGGCAATGCTTATGAACAAGATTATGTGCTAAAATTCTTGAGTTATCCTTCCCTTGACATGGAGAAGGGCATTATAAAGCCGGTGTTAACTGTTAATGTAAGTCAGTCCTTCTAAAGCCTTTATCCTCAACTGATGTTTAATTTGCTCATACTCCCTATAGTTTACTGCTGTTTAGTTTGCTGTTTCTACCAAAATGCATGTTCGCAAGAACCGTAAGTTCTAAGTTTTACTTGTAAAACCAAATTCCTTATTCATACCATGCACGTTACTCAATAATCCCTATATGTATGCTTGTTTTTGTGGATCTATAATCCAATGTGTGGTGAAGCAGCCCACGTTTGCACCTTGTAATATCTTGTTTTATCTTACTGATGTGGCTGATGATATGAACAACATGCCATGCACATTAACCAAAATAGATACAATGATTTTCTTTGCCCTTCATCTATGCTTGTTATGTTGACATGGTAATCCAGTAGTGTGGTGAAGCTCCCCGCATTATGAACAATGCCAAATTATGCTATTGACATTTTGAACTTACTCTTTATTTTCTAATTTGAAATTGGATGGAATTGACAGCACGGTTATCATCTTTGTTTATACATGTGCAAAACATGTCATCTCTCTACTTTGTTTCAGGGTGATATGCCTGATGGCATGCACAAGTCTGGTGAAGGCTGTGAGACAAACCCAACATATATTGCAGCAAAGAAGGCAAAACATCTTGAAGATAGCGAGACAACCCCAAAGTCTTGTCTTGATGCAGTGTTCAAGTTACTTGAGACTAGCAGTCAGACAAGCTCACAGAACTCGATGTCTGAATCAGTTTGACTTCTTCAGTCCTAAGTTCTAGCAGAAAGGCATTCTGCAACTCAACTTCGACTTGAAGTCCTATCTCTAAGAAAGACTGTGGAGAACACCAATGAGAACCTCATCGCTAAACAGCTACACCTGGAAGCTATAACCGACATGCTAGGCTGGTCTCACAGCCTTGCTCAGCAGCTTGCGCAGCAGTTCCCGCGAAAGGCTAACCTTTCTTGAACTGTCTTGGAAGTGGTCTCGGTTTAGTATTATTTTGTTACGTTGCAATGGTGCCCAGTTTTTGTAATCTGCTTCTTCGTTGCGCGTTATGATCACTGGTGGCGAACTTCGATGCCTAGTGGATGTAATATACCATAAATCCTTTATTGTATAGTGTAGGCTTATTCTTAATTCTTAATAATTACTGCCATCATTCGCTATCTGAAAAAAAATCAGATGTAGTCGACCGGGCCGAAACATTCGCCTCTAATGGGCCTGGTGTTTAACGAGCCACAATTGAGTCGGCCTCCATCTTTCTTGGGCCCGAATCATTGGGGACTTCACACTTTGCGCGAGGCCCACAACTTACACTGGCCTATATTTTAGTTGGGCCTTTTGTGGACCCAGCGCTTAGTTTGGCCCAGGTAGCGTTGGGCCATTAACAGGCTGAATATTGTACAGGCCTGTTACAACCCAGATGAAACCATGGGCCTTTAGCAGGCCGAAATGCATATTGGGCCTCAATTTTCACTAGTCGTCGACGGGCCTTCAGCAGGCTGAAATGTAGATGGGGCATTTTTGGGCCCAGTTATATCACGGGCAGTTACCAGGCCGAAACATATCTCGGGCCTTTAAGAGGCCGAAAGCTTAGTACAGACATCAATGGGCTGAATTATGCAACGGGCCTTTAACAGGCCGAAAGTCACATCGGGCTTAACTATTGCCACCTTTATCACGGGCTGTTAGTGGGCCTGATGTCCTATCGGACCATATATGGCCCATGGGCAGGACGGGCCATTCCCAGGCCGAAAGTCACACCGGGCTGAATTGGGCCCATGTCTACATCGGGCCTCTAACAGGCCGAAAGTCACTGGGCTGTAATTGGGCCCAAATATTCAGCGAAAATTAACGGGCCAGATCTGGCTTTGGGTCGTAAATGGGCCTTTATTAAGCAGGCCGTTATTGGGCTGGCCCACTAGTACCTGAGTAAGTACTACGGGCCTTTGACTGGGCCGGCCTTTTTGACCTATATGGGCCTCTGTTGGGCCGTGCCATGTGTCGACGTATCATAGGCCAAAAGACGTCATGGGACGGAAGTTAAAACGGGCTGGAATTATATTGGACGGCCCAGATGACGCTACTGGGCCTAATCTGGATAGGTCGTAAATGGGCCCTGGATTAGTGGGCTGTAAATGGGCTATATGCGAACAGACCGTTAACAGGCTTGCCATGGGCCGGCCCGCCCCCTTTTGACCAAGTCAAACGGGCCGGCCTTTCACAGGAATAGGCCTCTGTTGGGCCATGCCACGTGTTGATGTATCATAGGCGCTTTGTGTCCAATGAGTGGATGACATATGTCCCAACGGTGAGCCGACAGGTGTTTCCTCCAGCCAATGATGATTTTACACGTGGAAAATCCCCATTGTTCGGGGATGTTAATGGGTTATCGGATCCAAAACCAGACCCGATAGCTTAACGGCGCTCCGTTACGGTGGATGCCACGTGTCGGTCACCCTTGACGAAAGCACTTCTGTGACGCGCGATTTATCATCATGGAAGTGGACACTTCCGTGATGATAATTTTGGTAATGTCATGGAACACTTCTACGACAGCACAGGTATGACTATCTTCATTCTGTTATAAATTTATCATGGATGTACATGCATGAGAGAAAACGTGACCTACTGTGACAAACACGTATCATCACGGAAGTGTATTTTTTTGTAGTGTTGTCAGGGCTTAGCATTAGCAAACTATACGATAATAAGTTAAAAAGGCATATTGAATATGCCGCCTCTCAGATTTATGTTTTCCTTTAAGGCATTCGCAAGTTGGGCTCGCATGTCTTTTAGCTCCTGGTCAAGATGGGTATTGGCATCCGACAAATTGTTCTTCTCAGTCCTGACCCGTGTGAGTCCACGTTCACCAGCGGCTTCTTGCCTTTCGGCATGCGCTTTATCCGCCAGTGAGGCCTTTAATTTCTGTTCCAACTGATCCTATGATCCTTCCATTGCATAAAAAATCAAACGTTTATTCACATAAATGGCACCGGTAGTCGATTATATTTTTCGGACGAAAGGGGACATTACCTGTTGGAGCCTTCTTGGATTTCTTCAGTTCAGCAGTAGCGGCAGCCAGCTGGTTTTGACACTATTTTAGCTCCCGGGATAGCATATTGTTCTTATCCGTGAGTACCTAATTATACATCAATCCTTAAAATCACTTGCTTCAAGTGTTTTCAAGTCTCGGGGGCTACGGATATATGGTTATTAAAATCTATACAAAATGATCCTTACCCGCATATCCTTTGAAAGCTGGTAAGTGGCTCCAGCAAGTCCATCCCGAGCAGCTCGGATATATGCATCCACCAAGCTGAAGGCATTGAATGCCTCTTCAGTAAAGCAAGGATCGCTCATAAGTGCTCTTCGACATTGATGGTTCATTGCACTCTCCACTTCGGAGTTGGTGACGGATACATTATCTGAATCGTCAGAGAGAGGACAATCCGGCATTGCACCCGTACTGGCTCTAGCCATGGAGGCAGGGTCCGGAGTCGGATTAGCGAACGCGTGTCTGGCTGGGTCTCCGGATATAGTCTGGTGGATTCTCTTCCTAAATTATGGCACAGTAGAGAGTGTCATAATTCGATATGTTTGCCATAGGACATATTGAAAACCTTACCTTTTCGATGAAGGTAGGGGCCGGGAGTGTCACTGTCCGCTTTTCTTTTCGAAGGTCCACCTTGTGTTCACATCCCCTCTCTAAGGGATGATCCCGATGCGGCATAACGAGACGAGCGCCGCCTCTTTGAGGCACGAGGCAGTGCAATGGGTGAGGCGTGATGGGGTAACTCTTTTGGAGGAAATGCTCCCTGGGCACTTACATGAGAAGAGGGGAGAAGACTGGGGTAATCGGCCACAATGGCCACCTCTGTGCCATCGTAGCTCGCCTGATAGAGGACACCCTCCTTGAGCTCCACGAATATATCCGGATCCTCTTCAAAACCGGGATCTAGGTCCCGAATATGGTCCTCCGGTTGCGGAGTGGGACTGTCAATTCCCGCGGTGGACTTTCTCCATTCCTATTATAAATGGCCAGGTTAAATCCAACAGGTTGCAGCTCGGGAAGAGGATTGAGAAAGGTTCTGGATTAAAAGCTTACCAGTTAGGAGGGTTGTACATGGAAAAACCCTCCCAACACTTGAGGCGAGTGAATTCCTCTTTCTCTCCTTTATAAAGATCAGCCAACATGGCGGACAGGGCGGCAAAGTTGTCCGGACCCTTGCGACCGCAGCGGGCTGCATCATCCTCCCCGTTATAATTCCACATGGGAAGTCCCCTGCATTGGAGTGGCTGAACACCCCGCGTTATGGAAATCGCCATAACTTCGACTATGGACAGTCCGGATTGGGTAAGGACTTTTATCTTGTCCATTAGTATCTTAACCTCTGCGCTATCCACCTCCTTGAGGCTTCGGGGATGCTAGTTGAGGCACTTCTTTAACGGAGCATCGGAAAACTCGAGAAGGCCTCGTCGGATGGGGTCCGAGAGAACGACATCTTCAATATAAAACCACTCCGAGGGCCACTCTTTGGATGCCTTCTTCGGAGTACTGGATAGGTATCCCTTCCTAGCTATGCGCCATGCATCGGCACCGCACACCTCGAATATGGATCCCTCTTGGGAGCAAGTGACGAGCCAGAATAACTTCTTCCATAGCTCGAAATGGGCCTCGTAGCCTAGGAACAACTCGCAGAGAGCGACGAAGCACGCGATATGCAAGATGGAGCCCGGCGTGAGATTGTGCGGTTGGAGGCCATAGTACTCCAGCAGCCCTCGGAGGAAGGGATGGATTGGAAATCCAACGCATCTTTGGAGAAAGGGAACAAAGCACACCCGCTCTCCTTCTGAAGGGTTCGGGAAATTCTCCGCCAAGGCTTCGCCAGTAAAGGAAGTTAATCCCGCCCGAATGCTGACTAGATCCTCAACGGGAAGATAGCCTTGCGCCTGGAGCTTGGTCAGTTGGGCCTGAGATATAGAGCAGCTCTCCCAATCGCCTTTTTGAGGGCCGTGGGGGTGGGAGGAATAACTAGGGGCGCCAGCCATGGTTGCGTGGTTTCTTGAAGCAAGCTCGAGGGATCTTTTCGGGTATGGAATGACATCTGAGATCTAGTCTCCTTAAATAGACATCTTCAGTACGCTGTCGAGGGGTTATATGTAAAAGTGTTTTGGACCCTTCATATTCGTTTGCCACGTGTAAGCTAAGGCGACTGAAGCATGGAAGCCAAAGAGAATGGCATTTAATGTGAAGACCGAGTTGTTCGAAGAAAACGCCTTGCCAAGACCGAAGACGTAAGGGCCGAATATAGCCCTTCGATTCAGGCACTTTGAAGTATTCGGAGGAGGAACCCGCCTTGCAATGCCGAAGACAATCTGCGCACAGGACACGTCATCATTTAAGCCTGGTTCGGGGGCTACTGAGGGAGTCCTGGATTATAGGGTCCTCGCGCGTCCGGGCTATGTGACATGGGCAGGACTAATGGGCCGTGAAAATACAAGATAGAAGACTTTCTCCCATGTCCAGATGGGACTCTCCTTGACGTAGAAGGCAAGCTAGGTGTGCGGATATGAAGATTCCTTCCTCTATAAACCGACCTTGTGTAAACCGGAGGAAGGAATCTTCATATCCGCACGCCTAGTTCGCCTTCTACGTCAAGGAGAGTCCCATCCGGACACGGGAGAAAGTCTTTTGTCTTGTATCTTCACGGCCCATCAGTTCAGCCCACGTCACATAGCCCGGACGCCCGAGAGACGTCTGCATGACAATTTATTGCCACAGAAGCCTCGTCTCTTTTGGTCTACATGTAAGCTAGGATTAACTCTAAGGCTGTACAGCCTGTGAAAGCACATGGTTTTGATAGCCAGTCTGGCTGTGCTTTGGTGAGCCGGCCAAATAATTCTTTGAGATTTTTTTTGGATTTTTCTTCTGAATATTTTGGGTTTGTGTCCCTTAAAGATTTTGCCTACCAAAAAGCGTTTTAAAAAAATGCAGGCCATGCAGCCCTGATTATATGACTCATATTGGAGTATTTTGGGTGTGGTAGCCCACCCTGGCTAGGTAATTTGAGTCGCTAGCATGCCTTATCAAAATCAGGTGATCACAAATATTTGGGATTGGCATCCTTACTACATCTGGTGATATGACCTGACAGTACCAGTCAATGCTACATGTATGTTTTCCTGGTTATATGACTATGCGAGGTTTGGTAACCCACCCTTGTTTTTGGCATTGAGTCGCCAGGATATATGTTACTCACATCTTGTAAAGGACATGCAAAATTCTCAACAGAAATATAAATACCAGCATGGCTTATGTAAGCACACGTACCAGCCATGTCATAAACATCTAATCAGTGGTTCAACGGTTAAAAGCTAACATGCATGATAGCATGAAGGATCATTGTTTTTAAAAGCTACTCTATTACAAGGCTATCATACGCCCATCAGTTCAGAGCAAAGTGTTTTTCGGGAGAGGAATTTTCATGCTCTAGCCTGAGAGTCGCCTGGGTCATCCTTAATTTTCTTCTTGACGACCTGATGACTCCGGGTCATCCTGCTCCGGCTCTTCTTCTTCGCTCATCTAGAAGTCAACCATGGTCCAATCGATGCCAGTTAAGGCCTTGAAAATGGCTTCGTCATTGATAATTGGGGACGGATCAATATCAGGGGCAAAACTATGCTTACGCATTGGAGGAGTAAGATTCACAACTTCATAAGTCGGCGCTCTGATCCTGGTGTTTTCCATATTGTAAGTTGGCTGATACTTAGACATGTCGCACTCCTCAGCCAGTTTGCATGCCAGGGGGCGCATTTCCTTCACACACTTTGCAAAATCAGCTTTGTCAAAAGGTGATCCGTCTGCTTTCAATCCAGGATAGCCGGTGCCCATTACCTGGGGATCTAACTCTCCTTGCCATGCTTTGGCCCGGGTGAGTGCAGTAATAGCACCAGCACGGGCGGCTGACAATTTCACCTCTTCAATTTGTTTGGGCACCATAGATAGCTTGTCCAGCACCATCCTGATGAGAGTCGGCGGCGCCTTTCCATTGGAAATAGCCACAAGAGCCCATTGAGTGCCTGTATAAAGTTGTTCCACCAAGGAATACATGGCTTTCTGCTTAGAATCATGTCTTGACCAAGGTTGGAGCTTCTAGGGCCTGTGTGGCAAGGTTACATATAAGTCGCCAAACGAGTTAAAATAAATAGAATGGGGAATTACAGATCAAGTGATACTTACCAAATATAGCGGTTGTCATCTATGAGATACGACGTTTTAAGCCGGACAGCTCTGCAGCGGTTTCCTTCAAGGAAGATTCAGCAGCTTCTGCCCTTTGCAGTAAGATGGTTTTTTCCTTCTCCCAGGCGGCTCTGTCAGTGGAAAAGCTGGTTTTGAATTTTTTGTTCTCGTCCAAGATAAACTTAAACTTGGAACTAACTTTGCGAGTTTTAGACTCTTGGCGTTTGAGCAAGTTTTTCAGCTCAACCAATTGCGAGTCATTCAAGCTTAAAATGTCCTGCAAGTAAGAATTGAAGACCATAAGTATAGTTCAGAATGGATATCAGTCGGGGTAAAATAAATACGTAAGTCCCAAGAACATTGCAAGCAATACACTTGGCACTTGGGGGATAATGTATGAGGAAGCTCTTTTCAAATTATATTACTGAAGACCCGGCTCATCTTAATCAGATAAGCCAGACCTTGAGGGCTATGAGAGATTCTTTTTTGACAAAAGGATATCATTGAAGACCCGGCTCATCTCTATCAAATAAGCCGGCCCTTGAGCGCTATGAATTGAAGCTATCATATGGACGTAATAAAGATGACCCGGCTCATCTCTATCAGATAAGCCGACCCTTGAGGGTTATGACTTGAAGTTTAAAATCGCATACTGATAAAAGTCTTAGCCATACTCAACAGATTTTTTCCTATGGATAAGACTTGAGGGCTGGATAAATGTATATATGCATGAGAATAATATGTTCACACCTCATACTTCTGTCGCATCCTTTTAACCAGGTCGGCCTCCAGGTCGCGACTGGTATGCAGATGGCTCAAATAGCCAGAATACAGTTGATTGACATCCAAATTCGAGTAGCTTGCAAGGTCAAGCTTATTTGTGTTCTTCTCGACTACAAGTGTTTCATGTTTGGCAGAATGCTTGGCAAGCATCGTAGAGGCTCCAGGCGGCTTAAAAGTTGATCATGTGATAAGCACATCCTTAGTATGGTCATCAGTAGGGTTCTTGGTAGGAGAGAGCGGTTTAGGACTTGGCGGGTCATGGGTGATTGACGGTTTATCATTAACAGTTGAGGCCGGATCAGCTTGTGGAGGCAGCTCATCTTGCCGTTTCTCAGAATCTTTAGGGTTTTGAATTTGGGCTTCGTCAGCTTTGGATGTATGTCTCTCTTGTTTAGCAGTGTCAAGAGCTTTTGAAGACCCGGCTGCCTACTGTTTCTTACCTGTCTTGGCCCTAGCCCTATGATGAAGATAATCAAATTTGATAAGTATGAAATGGAAGTAATTTATTCAGTAAATATTCATACTTACGCTGGGTTAACCACACAAGTGGGAAGCTGCGTCCTCGTAGAGTCGCAGAAGAGTGAGATGTTTCCTGGTACACCGAGTCAGACTGATTAAGAGGTTGCCGTATGAGGCCAGATCGTGGGAAAGATAAGTAGGACTGTGAGGCACCTCATGACGATGTTTGCAAGCCGCCAACATGTTTGGTAAGCCAGCCATGAGCTCTTCTTCACCGCTGTTCCGGGTGCTGCATCTAGACTCGTGTTGTTGTTTCTTCAAAAGAAATTTTGGGTCTAAGTAAGCAAGAGGATGGGAAAACCATACTTTCCTGACGACCCGCCGTGTTTTCTCGCTTGGCAAGGTTTCTGAGTCGGAGGAGATAGGGATTACCTCAACACCATCAGCTTGGCTTGTCTTCGTTTCCTCTTGAGGTGAATCGGCATCAATAAATTGCATAAAAAGAATATCAAGTGAATCAAGTTCTACCTCTGAATCGTCTAGTTCGATCTGCTCTTGAGCCGTGGGCTTCTTAGGATGACCCGGGCTGCGACCGGTTGTTTTGACCCTTTTTGCTGGAGCAGTAGTGTTTGGTATCTTTTTTTCCAAAAAGGAGAGTCGGTCTGGGTGTGTATGAGCAATAAGATTAAAACTAGAGAGGTTGACAAAACAAGTCATATATATGCAAGGGTACTTACAGTTGGCAGTGGGTTAAGAGTATTATAAGGAGCTAGGCCCGTATTGCGGCAATTTGCCAATGACTCGCCAAGGAGCGACTTGACAGTATCATTGATTTCCTTCTCAGTTAACTCAGTGGGATTGTAGCACAGTGGATCTTTGGTATCTCCAGTATATGTGCACATTAAGCCGGGGCGGCGGCTTAAAGGTATAATTCTCCACAAAACCCAGCAGCAAACCAGATCAATTCCGGTTAAGCCATTCGCAATAGATCGAATCTTTGAAAGAGTGGAAGAATAAAGATCATGCTCCGTGGAAGTCATCGGGCCCGGTAATGGGCCACTGGTGGGGAGCCGATATGGATGATAACCCGGGAGGGGGTTTTCTCCTTCTAGAGAGATGTCCTTGCAATAAAACCAGGTAAAATTCCAGTCCTTAGGATGACTTGGCAGGGTGGCTGATGGGAAGGTCACATATCTCCGTCTTTGAATTGAAATGCCTCCGAGTTCAAGGCTAAGCCCATCGGACATCTCAATTTGGCGGTTGATGTAATAATAGTCTCTGAACAGATCTATAGAAGGCTCTTTACCAAGGTATACCTAGCAGAACACTTGGAAATTGCATATGTTGGAGACGGAATTGGGACCAATATCTTGAGGATGAAGGTTGTACAAATGTAGCACGTCCCGAAAGAATTTTGAGTTGGGCGGAGAAAAAACGCGGAGTAGATGATCTGTAAAAACTACGACCTCGCCCTCTTGAGGTTCAGGAGGGCATTCAGAACCTGGAACCCGCCAATGGATGACTTCTTTGGCGGCTAAAATGCTCATGGTCATGTATTCATTGAGGATATCTTCAGTGACCTTGGAGGGGATCCGATCGCAAGTTGTGGGAGCCTTGGTCATGATGAGCCGGAAGTAATGAAGCTATGAACAAGAAATAAATACAGTATATTCAATATTGTAGTATAGAGCCGTTTGCAAGTTCTAAGTTGGCCAGAGGCTGGCGGGTCCCAATAGCATTTTGTAAGACGATGTATACGGCACGGCAAGTCAACAGTTTATAAAGATGGAAGTGCTAAAAATTCTGCTAAGTGTTTCATAAACAATTTTCACATATTACAGCTATATTTATGGATCTACGACAGTTCAGAAAAGAAAAAACCTATTTCTAAGCCTAAAACGGTTGTGGAAGAACTAGTGTGTTGAAAATGAATCTCGTAGGAACAAGATGGATCTATGATGAATAGTGGATGCTAAAACTACTTCCGCGTGACTTCTGTATTGCATTGGGATTCAAATAAGCAATATGATGGATGAACTGCGAGTGGGCACGGCGAACGCCGAAGAACACCGATGAACTGAGGAACTAAGGAAAACCTAATGTAGATTGAAAGTAAAAAAGAGGCGAGTACTTGGTGATGTTGATGGACATCGGAAGGACTCTGCGGTTCTCTGGTATGTTAGGTCGATGCAGCAGCTAGGTTGGCACTGCTAGTGAAGGTTGACACCGGCACTAGAGCTCGTGTGGCGACGGCCAGCGCGAGGAAGATGAAGAAGAAAGAGGAACGGGGGTAAAAGTGAAAAAGCCCCCCCCCCCCGTGCTTATTTATAATAGAAAAGGAGAACAGTAAAATGGCAGGCACAGAAATCGAGGAGGGATGATCATTATCTTAACAACAAAAGTGCCTCGATTCTCGAAATGGTTAATTGGTACAAAGATCCGCTATGACGCATGGGATTTTTCTGAACTTAATGATGTGACGTCACCTTTCGTCATGGAGGGTTGTAAAAATTTATTAGTTTAAATGCTGACAAGGTTCAGGAGGTTCGCCAATTGAAGGATGAAGATTTACATGAACAGGTTCAAATCAAACTGGGCCTAATGTTGGGGATATAGCCCCTTGGTAACCCGCCCAGGAGGGGCCGGGTTACACTGTTGGCGGCTTATACATGAAGAAGGCTCTGGAGACCCAAGAAGACAAAGTAAGAAGACGGTGACTTACAGAAGCGGGCTTGGTGGTGGGCCATGACACGGAGGCATGAGCCGCCATATGTTGGCTTGCTTGCTACGACAAGGCAAGATAGAAACCAAGCCGGTCACATTGTGTGATCCGGCTCGGACTCTTGTAAGCTACCGGACCTTAGCCTGTGTACATAAAGGTGAGACCCGGCGGCGGCTTAGGATAGAAAACAATTGATTGAGAACTAGGTCAAGCAGATTCGCTCCCTTGTAATCGAGACTCAAGCAATACAATCAGAAGCAGGATGTAGGCTTTTACCTCATTGTGAGGGCCGAACCTAGGTAAACACTTTGTGTCTTTTGTCCCGTTCAACCCCTTCAAGCTAACCTACGTTGCGATGACTCCACACCTAACTCCTTTCACTAGGGCATCTGCCGTGACAAAACCACAACAGGGCGGAACTAGGTATCTAGTTTGCTTCATGATTCATGAAATTCATTCTTTCGTGCTAGCTTGAGCCCTTTAATTAATGATACTATGTTCCTCTCTTTAAGGCAGGATGCAGTAAGACGAAGGTGCCAGAGGTGTTCGACCTCTATGCCATGGCCCATACTACCTCGTACATGAAGGCCAAGGCATTCTCTGCGTCAGACCTCGATCATCCAGAGAACTTCACCAACATTTCCTCCCACAACAAGCTCGTGAGGTACAGAGATGAGGGTATGCGAGTAAAGGGGAGGACTTTAACCCGAGCCAGCAGTTTGATCCAGAGTTGGTGATGATATCTGGTAACGGGAGGCCCCATGGCTCGATGGCCATTGGAGATGGACTTATACGTTGTCCTCACACTCTCCCATAGATCAAGGCGTGGCAGACAAGCTCCAGTCCTGAGATAAGGCCTCGTCCATGGCCATTCGAGCTCGCCATCGAGGTAAGTTATACGGACTCAGGTATCTTTCCTCCATTACATTGTGTGCGTGGCCATCAATGATTATAATGCTAACGAGGAGTGGTGTTGCAGGCTTCTCTTTAGAAATAGAGAGATGCAAACAAGGCGCTTCTAGAGGAAAGGGACCAGCAGGCGGCGGAGAAGGAGAGGGAGTTGGAGGAGAGGACGGCTAGGTTATTGGAGGCGGAGAGGGCACGGAATGACACGGCTCACCGGGCCATGTACGAGCTCCTCGTGGTAAGTTTCTTCTGCGTATTAGCCAAATCATGCATGTAGTGTTTGTTTCATTAGTAACTAATATGACTGACTCGTCAAAACCAAATGTGTAGTCTGTGTGCGAGAAGACTGGTCAGACCCCTCCGTCGATGCTAATCATTGGTCCGGGGACCACGATGAGTTTCATTTGAATGGTCATTAGTTACTAGTCTTAACATTTGAGTGTCACCATGCTAACGAGACATTGCAAATGATCTTTGGTGCAGCATAACTCCAGACAAGCATCACACGATCCTTCTCTAGGTGGTACCAACACGAGCACCCCCGGTGCTTCACCTCCGTGATGACGGTAAGTTTTCTCTAGTGTTTTGCTTAACAAATGCATAATGACCTATACTTAGATTTATTTAGTTCATTTATGACATAATTAGCTTACTTAGGTCAAAATTGCATAGTAACCTTGGTTAGCTCATAAATGTCATATACTTAGCTTATTTTTCTCACTATTGGAATCAGTTCGGTAGTGAGTTTCATAAACTACATGTTAAACATGTTATGTGTTTACAGGCAGACTTTGCCATAGCAGAT
Source organism: Secale cereale (assembly GCA_902687465.1). Lineage (NCBI taxonomy): Eukaryota > Viridiplantae > Streptophyta > Magnoliopsida > Poales > Poaceae > Secale > Secale cereale. Next base: position 514,235,172 of record LR738709.1, read on the forward strand.
AGATACCAGTAGTGAGTTTCATAAACTACAAGCCGAAAGACATCGATCAGCTGTGTTGTGACAAGAGGCCGAAGGACTGAGGAAGTCCCTCGAGAATTCACATGCATACTTGCTGGTGCAACAGCAAGTGTTGGAGGATTTTAGTGCCAAACAAGAGAAAACTAATAAGTTGGCTAAGCTTATTGCCAGCATGGTGGATACCCATGATAACGTTTCTTGAGCTCTTCTGAAGTAGTTTCAGTTCTGGACCAGTTTTGCTGCCGCGTTTATTTGCACTGGTGGCTAATTTAGATGTCGAGTGTACGTAATATGATGTTTTGTTGTTCCCTATATTTTCACTGGTGGCAAACTTTGATGCCCAATGGATGTAATATGTGTAATAACTGTAACAGTCTAGCATTAGTAGATTGCTTATATATTTCCTTATTGTCTTGTTTATTTGTTTGCTTGTAGTCACTGCATTTCTTTTTCTGCGGTTTTATAGTGTCCACAATAACCATGGGCTACATACGGATCGTGGTAACCATGGGCCTGCTACCTGTTGTAGTGACCATTGGCCTCCTATGGGTCGTAGGATCCCTGGGCCACACACAGGTCATACTATTAGTGGACCAATAATGGACCACAATATGGGTCGTAAACGGCCCAACATCAGAATTTTACGTTTATGGGCCCAACCTTAACGGGCCCTTAACATGGCGTATGTATCACATGCTTAATTCTATCGATAGGAAAAACGAGTCATTAATGGGTCAGAATACTAAGGGGATGAAAAGGCCCAATCGGTTAATGGGCCACAAACAGGCCGACTGTAACCTTGGGCTAAATTTGGCCCATTAGCGGAACATGCCAGTAACATACCGAAAGTAATCAATGGCCGAAAATGAGCCCAAGAATATTTGGGTCGTAGAAGGCCAAAAGATAACACAGGATGGAAATGGCCCAACTGAATCATGGCCCTTAATGGGTATAAAGCAATTTACTATTCATTATGGGCCAAAATCACCCCAGGCCGTTAAAGGGCCAGGAGATACAAAAGGTCTCATATGGGCTGAAAGATGGCATGGGCCATACATGGGCCAAAAATGACAACAGGCTGGAATTATATTGGACTGCCCACATGACGCTACTAGGGAAATTTCAGAAAGGCCACAACTGGCCGTGATTTACCAGGCAATAAATGGGTTATATGTGAAAGAGCCATTAATAGACTTTCCATGGGCTGTCCCGCTAACTTTTTACCAAGTCAAACGGGCCAGCCTTTTTAGCCTAGATGGGCCACTGTTGGGCCGTGCCATGTGTCGGCGTATCATAGGTGCGTCTCATCCATTGGATGGATAACATCTGTCCCAACGTGGAGCTGAACCGTGAATCCATCAGCCAATGTGAATTTTACATGGATAATCTCCATTGGTTCGGCATGTTAATGGGTTATCGAATCCAAACAGTAACCCGATAGTTTAAAAGTGACCCGTTACGGTGGATGCCACATGTTCGTTACCCTTGACGACAACACTTTGATGACACATCACTTATCATCACGGAAGTGGACACTTCCATGATAATAATTTGAGTATTGTCGTGGAACACTTGTATGACATCATCGGTATGACTATATTGATTCAGTCATAAAATCATCAGGGATGTACATGCAGGACTGAAAACGTGGCTTGCTGTGACAAACACATATCATCACGGAAGTGTTTTTTTATAGTGGTGGCTCTGTCCCGCCAACAAAACGCATCCGGGCCAGGAAAGAAGGGTATAGGGTTCCCCTTACCGTTGACAACAACACAATGAGCGTCATAGATTTTGACCAATGTTTATAAAATTTGAGCAAGGCTAATGTGCACTATATTTTGAAACTAAGGGAGTAATAATTCATATGTGGTTTAGTTTATCATACTATGACAAGTATGTGGTTCGAAATATAATTTGTTCAAACACCAAGCTATTGCATGGAAATCTTGTTTGTTTCCTAATGAAGCTTATGATTAGAAAAAATGGATCGAGTACAAGAGACCTGCCAGCAAGTAAGAGATATGTGACTTGGGAAAAATTCTACACGTGCTTGGCATTTATTCTTCCTTTTCCATTCTTCAGATTTCATAACCATTTATATTCACATTCTTACTTCATCAGATAACTTTTCTAATTTCCTAACCATGTACAATCAAATATGTACTTCATATAATATATGTGTCTTGCCTAATACAATGACCGACTAGTGCACGTGTCACCCTGAACTAAGTTTTGATGATTTGATCGACGGAACAATGTCTGCAAGACTCCATCCATATGTACATGGTCCCATGCTACAGATGCATGAAATGTCACAAGATCTCAATGAAAGAAGAGTTCGAGTCAATCCACAAGAGCTTCTCCCCGGATCCAGGGTATTACGGCAGGGACCCTAGCGCCTGAAAATTCGGCAAGCAGGCGCATGACATTTCGTACGACAACAACCACATATGTGTCATGGAAAGGCTGGGCATGCCGTGGCCACCGCCAGAGATGGAGCGGCTGGTGATTATGTAGAGTGACCTATCCAAGATGAACAACTACTACTTGATGCCGAACAGGAAACGAGCATGGGCCAGCAGCAACTTGGACAAGTTCCTCCAAGAGAACTTGGTGTACATGGCATAGTTGTGGGAGTCAAAGTTCTGCTTCATCACCCCCAAGATCGTTAAGGAGACTAGGGGAAGAGCTTACTGTGGAGGGACGCAAGGACTGAGAGGGAAAGGGTCGAGGAGATGCATGTGATGGATTCTGATTACTGCTTCTATCCGAGTGGCGGCTACAGTAAGTAGCTATGTTGGAAGTATGAACTCTATGGATGCCATTGTGTCAGACTGGGGACTCAACAATGTGATAGTTCTGCATCACAATGTTTGATCCTAGTTTGTTTTGAGTGTGGTTGTTAATTAATCACTCTCATATTTTTAATAAAATTGTTCACCTTCGTTACACATGCCTCTGTATACACATGTAACATTTATAGTAAACAAATTTACATTTTATGTTTACGTCCCATTTATGATAAGAAAAATTACTTTTGAAGTGTCCATCACATATATAGTCAAAACTAAATAAAATTGACCAAGTGTGCATCACTTTTATAGTGAACTAATTTACTATTGATGTCCGTATTTCTAAGTTATGTCCGTGACCTCAACAAAGTTATTTTGTATTTGTTGTAGTCCTATGATTCACAATCTTAACCATGGATGTATTTCTTAACATAATATATGAAAGCATTTCTCATAAAAAAATCATAAAACTTTGGAGGCATGTGTGTAGTAGACTCATTCGTGAACAATACAGAAGGTCCTCATCGGTAGTGTGTACTATTTGGTATTCATGCCTTCTATTTAGAATAGTTAACATTTAGATCTCACCACATAGATTTACAACATAATAAATGTCTAAATCCTGTAAAAATGTGATAGCACCAAATATGATCAATAAGACCAATTCATTGGTACCAACAAATCCATTATTTTCAATAAAAATATTTCTTGTCACATCAATAATGCTAGTTAAATGATGAAATCCTCTCTGTCGAAATTATTGCAACTATATTTTCTAAATAAAAACAATTTGATTGACACCAGTAAATCTGATCAACAAAACTATTACTTGTATATGTTTGCACCACCAATAAATATGGCCATGTATAAATCATATCTCTAGAGTATATTACATTCTTTTTATGGAGAAATGACTGAAATTACAATTTCCTACTACTTCCTCATCTCATGAATAGACACCATTATTTACATTAACAATTAATTGATGCCTCCACCCTCTTGCTATTTACCAACAGAAAGAGTGTTTGAAAGTATACTTCTTCCGTTCTTTATAAATACCACCTGATCTACCTCAACATTAGTACCCCAGACTATCATCATTCTATCTCCCACCTATTAACCACCACTGTGGACCTAAATCATGTCCCAAAGTAATTCACCCCAGGAATGATGGCTCGTGAGGTAATTCCACAATCCGATTGTGGTTTCCTTCTTCATTTTAGTTTTTTTATCTTCTGACCTAGGTCGAGATCTAACATATTTATGTCCAAAAAAATTCTCTATGTTTATTAATAATATGATCGTCTTTGTTTATAAAAAAAGATCAACCATAAAAATGAATGCAACCAATTTTTAGAGAGATTTTTGAGTTTAGACTGCACTACTACATGCTAGTCGATTTCTTTGGTATGCTTCGGGGGACCTTACATTGTCCTACCAAGGCCTCTTGATATTATTATAAAACTTTGTGCATGCTTGGCTTTGAGCTTTTTTCCAATCATTCCATTGAATCTATGGACTCAGGGTTGACTAGGGTTTCCTCGACGCCGCCACCCCCTCCAACCTCTCTCTCTCATGTTGCTACCCGAGGTGGTCACCGGGAAAGTTTGCGTGGTTGGCAGGGAAGGTCGTGGTGAGGTGTTCGCTGCTTTGTTCCCTAGTAGAGGACCCTGTACACCAAGGCAACGGCCCTAGATGGCGAGGTCGCGTGCATCTGATGTGCTAGATAGCTTCCTCGGGTACACGGGTGGTGAGGATTTTGCTGATTATGGTCGCAGCCCAGGTTTCCCCCCTCTCACTCTAGATCTGAAGGTCGAGATCATCTTCTCCTCAACTAGACGGCTTCCTTGGTTACCCGGATGGTAAGGATTTTTCCTGGTTGGGGTTGCGACCTAGATTCCCCCCTTCCACTCCAGATCTGAAGGTCAAGCTCATCTCCTCCTCAACTCACCACCACACCAACACTATCTGTTTTGCAGCATTGGTAGCTAGATCTGGTGGTGTAAGCTCGAGTCCGGGGAAACCCTTTGTTGCTTCTCTGCAATCGCAACGTGCTTGTGTGTGTGTGTGTGTGTCTGTGTGTGTCTGTGTGTGTGTGTGTGTGTGTGTGTGTGTTTATTTTCTCCCTAGAGGCGCTACTGAGGTCTCTCCTCTCCACCCTCACCCGGATCCCTAACAAAAGCCCACAACCAGTTTCGGGTTGGGCAGCGGCGGTGCCTTGTCTGTTATGACCTCCTTGTACCGTATGTGGTCTTCTGGCTCTTTGAGAGAGTGGCGCTATGGTTGTTCGGCACTCCCCAGTTCTGAGTCCAAACATTAGTTTTTCTATGGAGGTTAGCAGTTCCACCTAATATTGACTCTTGTTTCGATCGCTATTCTTTCGTGGAAAGGTGTGTGGTTGTGACCCACCGACTCCGCATCTCCGAGCCGGGGTGTAAGGGGATAGGGTTACCCTTCCCGTTGACAACGACAGAACAAGCTTTGTAGATTTTGACCAATGTTTATTAAATATGACCAAGGCAAATATGCACTGTATTTTCAAATGGGGGGGGGG
>LR738709.1:514240628-514253158 GCA_902687465.1 Secale cereale
TAACAATTCACATGTGGTACAATTTATCATACTACAACATATATCTGGTTCAAAATATGTTTTGTTCAAACACCAAGCTATTGCAAGGAAATGGTGTTTGTTTCCAAATGAGCCTTATGATTAGGATAAATTGATGGAGTATGGAAGGTCTGTCACCAAGTTGGCGATTATGAACTTGAGAAAATTCTACATGTGTTTGGCATTTCTTCTTCTTTTTTTCTTTCTTCAGACTTCATAACCATGTACATTCATATTCTTACTTCATCAGATAACTCTTTAAATTTCCTAGCCATGTACGTTCAAATACGTACTTCATATAATTTGTTCGTCTTGCCTGATACAAGCAACTACTAGTGCACGTGTCACCCTGAACAAACTTTTGATGATTTGATAGACGAAACAAGGTTTGAAGGACTCCATTGGCATGTACACGGTTCGATGATACAAATGTGTGAAATAGCGCAAAATCCCAATGAAATAGGAGTTCGAGATGATACACAAGAGTTTTGCCGAGGACCCATTGTTGTACGAGCGAGACCTCGGTAGCCCGAGGACATTTCATATAGCAGCGGCCGCATCTGGGTCATGGACAAGTCGGGTATCCCGCGACCGCCACTATATACGGAGTGGCTAGTGATCACGTAGGGTGACCTATCCAAGATGGACAACTACAACTTGCTACCCAACGTGAAACGACATGGGCCGATGGAGACATGGAGAAGTTCCTCCAAGAGAACTTGGTGTAAATGGCAAAGCTGTCGGTGTCAAACTTTTGCTTAGTCACGTCCATGAGCATTAAGGAGACCGTGGGGAAAAGCTTACTATGGAGGGCTGCCAAGGTCGAGAGCAAAAGTATGGAGGAGATGGACATGCAGGATTCTGATTAGTGCCACTATCCGAGTGGCAGTAGCAGCAAGTACATACTATGGAAGTACGAACTCTATGGATGCCTCTATGTCATGTGTGGTGCTTGATACTATGATAGTTCTGCATCATAGTGTTTTATCCTTCTTTGTTCTTAGTCTGGTTTGTAAGCACTCTCATGTGTTGAATAATTGTTTTTACCATCATTACACATGCCCATGTATATTCTTGCTTAGGACCTCACTCGCATCTTTTAAAAACCAAAGTCTTGATGTGTATGCCACATTTATAGTAAACAAATTTACTTTTTATGTGTGCACCACATTTATAGCCAACAATAAATAAATATAAGCAAGTGTACATCACATTTATAGTGAACTAATTAGTTTCGATGTCCTACTTTCTAAGTTATGTTCGTGACTTAAACAGAGTTATGTTGTAGTCATTGTTCTCATATGGTTCATCATATTGAGAATGCATGTATTTCATAACAGAAGATATTAGAGCATTTTTTGCGGATATTTTTACATAAAACTTGGAGGAATAGGTCCTCATCAGTAGCGTGTACAATTTGGTATTCATGTCTCGCCGCAATTCGTTGATGCTAATAAATCCATTAGTTGTCGACAAACATATACCTCATCACATACATAATGTCAGTTACATGATGAAATCCTCTCCTACACCATTAGTGCTACTATATTTTCTCAATAAAACAATTGATTGACGCAAATAAATCATCTCAACAAGAATTATTACTTGTATAAGTTTACACATCCAAAAAAATGGCTATGTATAGGTCATATCGCAATAGTAAATTACTTTCCTTTTGGTGTAAAAATTGGTGAATTCACAATTTTCCTACTACTCCATTATCTAATGAATAGACACTGTTTTATATATTGACCATTAATTGAGGCCTCCACACTTTTGGTATTTACCAATAGGGAGAGTATTTGCAATTATACTTCTTTCGTTCTCTATAACTACTACCTGATCTACCCCAACATAAGTACTCAAAACTATCATCATCCTACCTCACACACATTAACCACCACCATGGACCTAAATCCGTCCTCAAGGTTGTTCACCACATGAATGATGGCTAATGAGGTAATTCCACAATTCGATTATGGTTTCGTGCTTCTTTTTAGCTTTTTCTTCTACATTGATTAATAATAGGATCATATTTCTTTCTAAAAATGGATCAACCATAAAAATGATTGCAACAAGTTTTCTTGAGAGATATTTTGAGTTCAAATTGGACTTAGTGGGTCGTCTTTCGATGTTTCCAGGGCCCTCACATTGTCGTCCCATGGCCTCTTGATATTATATGCAATTTTGTGTGTCCTCGGCTTCGAGCTTTTTCTGATCATTCCATTGAATCTGGCGATTCAGGGGCGGCTAGGGTTTCGCTGATGCTTCCACCATCTCATTCCCATGTCACCAGCCGAGGTGGTCACTAGGAAAGCCTGTGTGGTTTATGATGAAGGTCGTGGTGATGTTCTTGCCACTTTGTTCCCTGGTAGGAGGACCCTGTACACTGAGGCAGCAGCCCAAACGTCGAGGTTGCATGCACCGGTTGTGCTAGTTGGCCGCTTCCTCGGCTACACGGGTGGCGAGGATTTGGCTGGTTGTTGTTGCAACCTGGATTTCCCCCTTCTGCCCCTAATATGAAGATCAAGCTCATCTCCTCCTCACCTCATCCCCCCACACTAGGCATGTCTGTTATGCGACCATCGTAGCGGGATTCGATGCTGGCTGCGGCTGGTGGTGTAGGCTAGAGTTTCGGGAAGCCCTTGGTTGGTTCTCTAGCCATCACTACTAGGAAAAGGGCTATAGATGATATGGCCACTAATGGTGCACCAGACACTTGGTGCGCCACTACTATATAGTAATGGCGCACCGTGAGTTGGTGCGCCATTAGTGTGGTAGACACTAATGGTGCACCAGACCCACGGTGCGCCATTAGTAACAAATGTTTTTTTCCAAAAATACTAATGGCGCACCATGGCAGAGTGCGCCATTACTAGTTTAACTAGTAATGGTGCACCTCCAACACAGTGCGCCACTACTTTTTTTTTTGCAAAACTACTAATGGCGCACCTCAAGCTGGTGCGCCATTAGTAACCAGGGTTACTATTGGCGCATTTGTTGGTGGTGCGCCATTAGTAACCTGGGACCAGCTAGATATTTTGGACAGCCACACCTACCCACTCACTTTCCCCACTTCATTCTCTCCACCTCCTCCTTCAAGCTTGTGTCGGCTGTCTCCTCCTCCTCACCTCATTTGCACCATAGATTCATCAAAATTAAGTTGTTAAATTACCTTTTTTTTTGAGAGGTAAGTAAGGGGAAAGCTATCTTTATGTTGTAGATCTACATTTTTTCTCCCTCGAGCTCCGACAACCGTGCACATGCACTTTTTATGGCCTAGCTAGATCTATGTATGTTTGTGGTGTTGCATATATGTTTGTGTTTGCAGGTACCGGTATTTGAAATGCGATAGTTGCCAATATTTAGCCGAAATGTTGATTCATTTCTGTTTCGGCGAGAATTTTGGCACTATGCATTCTTTTTGGTCCTATTTTTAGGGAAAGTCATGCCAAAAAATTTCTTGGTTCTAAAATATCGTTTTGCTCTACCCCGCAGGCGACCATGGTCCGCACGATGACCGAAGGCATCGTGAATAGGTTTTTGAGCTCCGCGAAGGCTGAGATGCTTCAAAAGAACGAGATGGAGATAAGATGTCCGTGTCGAAGATGCAAGCTGAAGAGCCTTATTGCGGACCCGGATTCCGGGCAGGTGCGGGACCACCTGCTCTTGCATGGTTTCATGGATGGCTATCGGTGGCAAGGTGATGAAGATGACTATGAAGTAGTTCATGGCCGGGCAAGAAATGAGGAAGGGCAGCAAGACAACCACCGCGGCGAGGGCGGGCGAGAAGACGAAGAATCTCTAGGACATGATCACGACGGTGATGCTGTACACAGTCATCATGTAGAAGATGCCAAACATGATGATGAGGAAGATCAAGATGAAGGGCATGATCATGATCTAGATGAAGATGCCGGAGCAGACGACGATGGATGCTGGGTGCAGGACCCTCATATTCAAGAGCTGCTTCTCAAGCAGACGGATAATGCAAGAGCTGTCGCCCGAGAGAAAGCCAAGCTGGATCAACTGGAGATAGACGCGGTTACTCCATTGTATGAAGGACTCGGCCCGAGGATACTCGCCTGAAAGTAACGCTCATGTCTCTGGAGATGAAGGTAAAACACAAAATGACCGACGCATGCTTCGACGAGAACATGTCATTCTGGCACGAACATCTTCCCAAGGGGAACAAGTGCCCGACCAGTTTCGAGGAGAACATGTTTTGTCGAGAACATGTCATACAATAATAAATTTTACTTTTGAAGTGTCCATCACATATATAGTCAAAATGAAATAAAATTGACCAAGTGTACGTCACTTTTATAGTGAACAAATTTACTATTGATGTCTGTATTTCTAAGTTATGTCCTTGACCTCAGCAAAGTTATTTTGTATTTGTTGTAGTCCTATGATTCACAATCTTAACCATGGATGTATTTCTTAACATAATATATGAAAGCATTTTTCATAAAAAAATCATAAAACTTTGGAGGCATATGTGTAGTAGACTCCTTCGTGAACAATACAGAAGGTCCTCATAGGTAGTGTGTACTATTTGGTATGCATTCCTTCTATTTAGAATAGTTAACATTTAGATCTCACCACATAGATTTACAACATAATAAATGTCTAAATCATATAAAAATGTGATAGCACAAAATATGATCAATAAGACCAATTCATTGGTACCAACAAATCCATTATTTTCAATAAAAATATTTCTTGTCACATAAATAATGCTAGTTAAATGATGAAATCCTCTCTGTCGAAATTATTGCAACTGTATTTTCTCAATAAAAACAATTTGATTGACACCAGTAAATCCGATCAACAAAACTATTACTTGTATATGTTTGCACCACCAATAAATATGGCCATGTATAAATCATATCTCTAGAGTAAATTACTTTCTTTTTATGGAGAAATGACTGAAATTACAATTTCCTACTACTCCCTCGTCTCATGAATAGACACCATTACTTACATTAACAATTAATTGATGCCTCCACACTCTTTCTATTTACCAACACAGAGAGTGTTTGAAAGTATACTTCTTCCGTTCTTTATAAATACCACCTGATCTACCTCAACATTAGTACCCCAGACTATCATCATTCTGTCTCCCACCTATTAACCACCACTGTGGACCTAAATCATGTCCCGAAGTAATTCACCCCAGGAATGATGGCTCGTGAGGTAATTCCACAATCCGATTGTGGTTTCCTTCTTCATTTTAGTTTTTTATCTTCTGACTTAGGTCGAGATCTAACATATTTATGTCCAAAAAAATTATCTATGTTTATTAATAATATGATCGTCTTTGTTTATAAGAAAAGATCAACCATAAAAATGAATGCAACCAATTTTTAGAGAGATTTTTGAGTTTAGACTGCACTACTACCTGCTAGTGGATTTCTTTGGTATGCTTCGTAGGACCTTCCATTGTCCTACCAAGGCCTCTTGATATTATTATAAAACTTTGTGCATGCTTGGCTTTGAGATTTATTCCAATCATTCCATTGAATCTATGGACTCAGGGTTGACTTGGGTTTCCTCGACGCCGCCACCCCCTCCAACCTCTATCTCTCATGTTGCTACCCGAGGTGGTCACCGGGAAAGTTTGCGTTGTTGGCAGGGAAGGTCGTGGTGAGGTGTTCGCTGCTTTGTTCCCTAGCAGAGGACCCTGTACACCGAGGCAGTGGCCCCAGATGGCGAGGTCTCGTGCATCCGATGTGCTAGACGGCTTCCTCGGGTACGCGGGTGGTGAAGATTTTGTTGATTATGGTCGCAGCCCAGGTTCCCCCCTCCCACTCTAGATCTGAAGGTCGAGATCGTCTTCTCCTCAACTAGATGGCTTCCTCGGTTACACGGATGGTAAGGATTTTCCTGGTTGGGGTTGCGACCTAGATTCCCCCCTTCCACTCCAGATCTGAAGGTCAAGCTCATCTCCTCCTCAACACACCACCACACCAACACTATCTATTTTGCAGCATTGGTAGCTAGATCTGGTGGTGTAAGCTCGAGTCCGGAGAAACCCTTTGTTGCTTCTCTACAATCGCAACGTGCTTGTGTGTGTGTGTGTGTGTGTGTGTGTGTGTGTGTGTGTGTGTGTGTGTGTGTGTGTGTGTGTGTGTGCGCGTGCGTGTTTATTTTCTCCCTAGAGGCGCCACTGAGGTCTCTCCTCTCCACCCTCACCCGGATCCCTAACAAAAGCCCACAACCAGTTTCGAGTTGGGAAGCGGCGGTGCCTTGTCTGTTATGACCTCCTTGTACCGTATGTGGTCTTCTGGCTCTTTGAGAGACTGGCGCTGTGGTTGTTCGGCACTCCCCAGTTCTGAGTCCAAACATTAGTTTTTCTATGGAGGTTAGCAGTTCCACCTAGTATTGACTCTTGTTTCGATCGATATTCTTTGGTGGAAAGGTGTGTGGCTGTGACCCACCGACTCCGCACCTCCGAGCCGGGGTGTAAGGGGATAGGGTTACCCTTCCCGTTAACAACGACACAACAAGCTTTGTAGATTTTGACCAATGTTTATTAAATATGACCAAGGCAAATATGCACTGTATTTTCAAATGGGAGGGGTTAACAATTCACATGTGGTTCAATTTATCATACTACAACATATATCCGGTTCAAAATATATTTTGTTCAAACACCAAACTATTGCAAGGAAATGGTGTTTGTTTCCTAATGAGCCTTATGATTAGGATAAATTGATGGAGTATAGGAGGTCTGTCAGCAATTTGGCGATAAGGAACTTGAGAAAATTCTACGTGTGTTTGGCATTTCTTCTTCTTTTTTCATTCTTCAGACTTCATAACCATGTACATTAATATTCTTACTTCATCAGATAACTCTTTCAATTTCCTAACCATGTACGTTCAAATACGTACTTCATATAATTTGTTCGTCTTGCCTGATACAAGCAACTACTAGTGCACGTGTCACCCTTAACAAACTTTTGATGATTTGATAGACGAAACAAGGTTTATAGGACTCCATTAGCATGTACACGGTTCGATGATACAAATGTGTGAAATAGCGCAAAATCCCAATTAAATAGGAGTTCGAGATGATACACAAGACTTTTGTCGAGGACCCATTGTTGTACGAGCGAGACCTCGGTAGCCCGAGGACATTTCATATAGCAGCGGCCGCATCTGGGTCATGGACAAGTCGGGTATCCCGCGACCGCCACTATATACGGAGTGGCTAGTGATCACGTAGGGTGACCTATCCAAGATGGACAACTACAACTTGCTACCCAACGTGAAACGACATGGGCCAATGGAGACATGGAGAAGTTCCTCCAAGAGAACTTGGTGTAAATGCCAAAGTTGTCGGTGTCAAACTTTTGCTTAGTCACGTCCATGAGCATTAAGGAGACCGTGGGGAAAATCTTACTATGGAGGGCTGCCAAGGTCGAGAGCAAAAGTATGGAGGAGATGGACATGCAGGATTCTGATTACTGCCACTATCCGAGTGGCAGTAGTAGCAAGTACATACTATGGAAGTACGAACTCTATGGATGCCTCTATGCCATGTGTGGTGCTTGTAACTGTGATAGTTCTGCATCACAATGTTTTATCCTTCTTTGTTCTTAGTCTGGTTTTTAAGCACTCTCATGTGTTGAATAATTTTTTTCACCATCAATACACATGCCCATGTATATTCTTGCTTAGGACCTCACTCGCATCTTTTAAAAACCAAAGTCTTGATGTGTATGCCATATTTATAGTAAACAAATTTACTTTTTATGTGTACACCTCATTTATAGTAAACAAAATTACTTTTTATATGTGCACCACATTTATAGCCAACAATAAATAAATATAAGCAAGTGTAAATCACATTTATAGTGAACTAATTAGTTTTGATGTCCTACTTTCTAAGTTATGTTCGTGACTTAAACAAAGTTATGGTGTAGTCATTGTTCTCATATGGTTCATCATATTGACAATGCATGTCTTTCATAACAGAAGATATTAGAGCATTTTTTTGCAGATATTTTTACATAAAACTTGGAGGAATAGGTCCTCATCAGTAGCGTGTACAATTTGGTATTCATGTCTCGCCGCAATTCGTTGATGCTAAAAAATCCATTAGTTGTCGACAAACATATACCTCATCACATACATAACGTCAGTTAAATGACGAAATCCTCTCCTAACAATTAGTGCTACTATATTTTTCAATAAAACAATTGATTGACGCAAATAAATCATCTCAACAAGAATTATTACTTGTATAAGTTTACACATCAAAATATATGGCCATGTATAGGTCATATCGCAATAGTAAATTAATTTCCTTTTGATGTAAAATTTGGTGAATTCACAATTTTCCTACTACTCCATTATCTAATTAATAGACACCGTTTTATATATTGATCATTAATTGAGGCCTCCACACTTTTGGTATTTACCAATAGGGAGAGTATTTGCAATTATACTTCTTTCGTTCTCTATAACTACTACCTGATCTACCCCAACATAAGTACTCCAAACTATCATCATCCTACCTCACACATATTAACCACCACCGTGGACCTAAATCCATCCTCAAGGTTGTTCACCACATGAATGATGGCTAATGAGGTAATTCCACAATTCGATTATGGTTTCGTGCTTCTTTTTAGTGTTTTCTTCTACATGATTAATAATAGGATTATATTCCTTTCTAAAAATGGATCAACCATAAAAATGATTGCAATAAGTTTTCTTGAGAGATATTTTAAGTTCAAATTGGACTTAGTGGGTCGTCTTTGGATGTTTCGAGGGCCCTCACATTGTCATCCCATGGCCTCTTAATATTATATGCAATTTTGTGTGTCCTCGGCTTAGAGCTTTTTCTGATCATTCCATTGAATCTGGCGATTCAGGGGCGGCTAGGGTTTCGCTGATGCTTCCACCATCTCACTCCCATGTCACCAGCCGAGGTGGTCACTAGGCAAGCCTTTGTGGTTTACGATGAAGGTCGTGGTGAAGTTCTAGCCACTTTGTTCCCTCGTAGGAGGACCCTGTACACTGAGGCAGCAGCCCAGACGTCGAGGTTGCATGCACCGGTTGTGCTAGTTGGCCGCTTCCTCGGCTACATGGGTGGCGAGGATTTGGCTGGTTGTTGTTGCAACCCGGATTTCCCCCTTCCGCCCCTAATATGAAGATCAAGCTCATCTCCTCCTCACCTCATCCCCCCACACTAGGCATGTCTGTTATGCGACCATCGTAGCGGGATTCGATGCTGGCTGCGGCTGGTGGTGTAGGCTAGAGTTTCGGGAAGCCCTTGGTTGGTTCTCTAGCCATCACTACTAGGAAAAGGGCTATAGATGAAATGGCCACTAATGGCACACCAGACACTTGGTGCGCCACTACTATATAGTAATGGCGCACCATGAGTTGGTGCGCCATTAGTGTGGTAGACACTAATGGCGCACCAGACCCACAGTGCGCCATTAGTAACAAATGTTTTTTTATTTTTCCAAAAATACTAATGGCGCACCTCCAACATAGTGCGCCACTACTTTTTTTGCAAAACTACTAATGGCGCACCTCAAGCTGGTGCGCCATTAGTAACCAGGGTTACTAATGGTGCATTTGTGGGTGGTGCGCCATTAGTAACCTGGGACCAGCTAGATATTTTGGATAGCCACACCTATCCACTCACTTTCCCCACTTCATTCTCTTCACCTCCTCCTCCAAGCTTGTGTCGGCTGCCTCCTCCTCCTCACCTCATTTGCACCATAGATTCATCAAAATTTAGTGGTTAAATTACCTTTTTTTGATAGGTAAGTAAGGGGAAAGCTATCTTTATGTTGTAGATTTACATATTTTCTCCCTCGAGCTCCAAAAACCGTGCACATGCACTTTTTATGGCCTAGCTAGATCTATGTATGTTTGTGGTGTTGCATATATGTTTGTGTTTGGAGGTACCGGTATTTGAAATGCGATAGTTGCCAATATTTTGTCGAAATGTTGATTCATTTCTGTTTCGACGAGAATTTTGGCACTTTGCATTCTTTTTGGTCCTATTTTTAGGGAAAGTCATGCCAAATTTTTCTTGGTTCTAAAATATCGTTTTGCTCTACCCCGCAGGCGACCATGGTCCGCACGATGACCTAAGGCATCGTGAATAGGTTTTTGAGCTTCGCGAAGGCCGAGATGCTTCAAATGAACGAGACGGGGATAAGATGTCCGTGTCGAAGCTGCAAGCTGAAGAGCCTTATTGCGGACCCGGATTCCGGGCAGGTGCGGGACCACCTGCTCTTGCATGGTTTCATGGATGGCTATCGATGGCAAGGTGATGAAGATGACTATGAAGTCGTCCATGGCCGGGCAAGAAATGAGGAAGGGCAGCAAGACAACCACCGCGGCGAGGGCGGGCGAGAAGACGAAGAATCTTCAGGACATGATCACGACGATGATGTTGTACACAGTCATCATGTAGAAGATGTTGAACATGATGATGAGGAAGATCAAGATGAAGGGCATGATCATGATCTAGATGAAGATGTCGGAGCAGACGACGATGGATGCTGGATGCAGGACCCTCATATTCAAGAGCTGCTTCTCAAGCAGACGGGTAACTTAAGAGCTGCCGCCCGAGAGAAAGCCAAGCTGAATCAACTGGAGATAGAGGCGGTTACTCCATTGTATGAAGGATGCAGGCCCAAGGATACTCGCTTGAAAGTAACGCTCATGTCTTTGGAGATGAAGGTAAAACACAAAATGACCGACGCATGCTTCGACGAGAACATGTCATTCTGGCACGAACGTCTTCCCAAGGGGAACAAGTGCCCGACCAGTTTCGAGGAGAACATGCTTCGACGAGAACATGTCATACAATAAGAAAATTTACTTTTGAAGTGTCCATCACATATATAGTCAAAACTAAATAAAATTGACCAAGTGTACGTCACTTTTATAGTGAACTAATTTACTATTGATGTCCGTATTTCTAAGTTATGTCCGTGACCTCAACAAAGTTATTTTGTATTTGTTGTAGTCCTATGATTCACAATCTTAACCATGGATGTATTTCTTAACATAATATAGGAAAGCATTTCTCATAAAAAATCATAAAACTTTGGAGGCATATGTGTAGTAGACTCCTTCGTGAACAATACAGAAGGTCCTCATCTGTAGTGTGTACTATTTGGTATGCATGCCTTCTATTTAGAATAGTTAACATTTAGATCTCACCACATAGATTTACAACATAATAAATGTCTAAATCTTGTAAAAATGTGATAGCACCAAATATTATCAATAAGACCAATTCATTGGTACCAACAAATCCATTATTTTCAATAAAAATATTTCTTGTCACATAAATAATGCTAGTTAAATGATGAAATCCTCTCTGTCGAAATTATTGCAACTATATTTTCTCAATAAAAACAATTTGATTGACACCAGTAAATCCGATCAATAAAACTATTACTTGTATATGTTTGCACCACCAATAAATATGGCCATGTATAAATCATATCTCTAGAGTAAATTACTTTATTTTTATGGAGAAATGAATGAAATTACAATTTCCTACTACTCCCTCGTCTCATGAATAGACACCATTATTTACATTAACAATTAATTGATGCCTCCACACTCTTGCTATTTAACCACAGAGAGAGTGTTTGAAAGTATACTTCTTCCGTTCTCTATAAATACCACCTGATCTACCTCAACATTAGTACCCCAGACTATCAACATTCTGTCTCCCACCTATTAACCACCACTGTGGACCTAAATCATGTCCCGAAGTAATTCACCCTATGAATGATGGCTCGTGAGGTAATTCCACAATCCGATTGTGGTTTCCTTCTTCATTTTAGTTTTTCATGTTTTGACGTAGGTCGAGATCTAACATATTTATGTCCAAAAAAAATCTCTATGTTTATTAATAATATGATCGTCTTTTTTTGTAAAAAAAAGATCACCCATAAAAATGAATGCAACCAATTTTTAGAGAGATTTTTTAGTTTAGACTGCACTACTACCTGCTAGTCGATTTCTTTGGTATGCTTCGGGGGACCTTCCATTGTCCTACCAAGGCCTCTTGATATTATTATAAAACTTTGTGCATGCTTGGCTTTGAGCTTTTTTCCAATCATTCCATTGAATCTATGGACTCAGGGTTGACTAGGGTTTCCTCGACACCGCCACCCCCTCCAACCTCTCTCTCTCATGTTGCTACCCGAGGTGGTCACCGGGAAAGTTTGCGTGGTTGGCAGGGAAGGTCGTGGTGAGGTGTTCGCTGCTTTGTTCCCTAGTAGAGGACCCTGTACACCGAGGCAGCGGCCCCAGATGGCGAGGTCGCGTGCATCCGATGTGCTAGACGGCTTTCTCGGGTACACGGGTGGTGAGGATTTTGCTGATTATGGTCGCAGCCCAGGTTTCCCCCCTTCCACTCTAGATCTGAAGGTCGAGATCATCTTCTCCCCAGCTAGACGACTTCCTCGGTTACAAGGATGGTAAGGATTTTCCTGGTTGGGGTTGCGACCTAGATT
>LR738709.1:514261333-514279791 GCA_902687465.1 Secale cereale
CCACCGCCAAGCACCCCCATTTGATGATATTTTCAAATAACAAATTTGATGACAGTTTTTCATATTCATAAAAAAATTATTACTATTTTTATAAAAAATTATTACTGTTTTTATAAAAAAAATATTACTGTTTTTATAAAAAATAGCAACAAATAATAATAATAATAATAATAAACATACTAATGGCACACTGCTCGGGTAGTGCGCCATTGCTATCTAAAAAAAGATTTCTAGTGGCGGACGGCTAGGGGGTGCGCCATTGCTATCAAAGAAAAAAGATTTCTAATGGCGCACCGCTCGGGGGTGCGCCATTAGTAAGCTTCCCCCGTAGCTCTAACTGCGTCGTCTCTACCTCAGTCCGGGCACGGGGTGCAGGACGACGACCGCCGCCGACCCGCAAAGCACGTGGCCGCCGGCCTCCCCACGACCAACCGAGGCGCCCAGGAGGACCGCCGTCGTCTTCTTCTTCAACTACGAGGACCCGGACGAGCTCGGACGCCCTCGAGCCATCCCTTCGACGCCGCCGCCGCCGCCAACCCCGACCCCGACCCCGACCCCTCCGGCGGCCGGCCACGCCCGCCCAGGTACCTCTCCTCCTTCCTCCTATAGTAGATTGAATTAATGTGCCCTGCAGATTGGATTTCCAGTTCCTCACTATAGTAGATTGGTCATCTGTTGTTGTTATTAAGCAACAGTCACACTGCAGTGTACTAGCTGGATTCTTCTTCTTCTTTGGCATGGTTTGCGGTAGTTTCTTTCTGGTCAAGAGGTTAATTAGCAGTGGTGTGATAAACTTTGATGCTTAGGATAAGTAGAAACTTTGATTCAAGAGAGAAAAGGTGCACACTTAATTTGCATGTGTGGTGAAGACTCAAGAGGAAGGGTGCATCATCATCTCAATCTTCATCCATAAAATTCTATTGTTGTGGGTTCAGAACTTCAGATTATTGTGGGAGTCGCATAAGCATTTTGTTCCATCTTCTTCTCTGTGATGGATGGATGGATTGATTTCCATGACACTGACTCTATGCCCTGCACTTGAAATTTTCTCCCTGTCAGTGTTGACTCGAGACAGTGACATGCAGAGGTTGACCGAGACTTGGAACATTCCATTGCTAATTTCTTGTATCCATTTTGTAGATAGGAATATGGAGCACTGATTGGTAGCAACAGAAAAGTCGTTTACAGATTAGGTAGGGGGTCTAGTCACAAGCACAACTGCTGCTGCGGTCTATCTGCAAGTTGCGGATAGTACTTGAACTGAATCTCACAAGTGCAGTGCGACAGAGGCAGCTGGTCCATAGTAACTTTGTACTAGCTGGCAAATTACAGCCCAGAGGAAAACCTATGGCCCAGTGATACTGCCTGCAATAGTTTTGAGGAACTAGAAATTTGCCAGTGTACTAGCTGGCAAATTAATTGTCCATAGTAGATTGTGATCAGCAACAGCTTCTTTTACTAATTTTCATGATCAGCAATCCATGATCAGCAACAGTTTCTTTCACTAATTTTCAGTTAACAGCAATCCATGATTTTTTTTCAGCTAAAACTATTGATGATTTTTTGTTGGGTGACCTATTAGATCTGGAATGGAAGATCACATAAGTTAAGCTGATTTTTGTCCATATGAAAGCAGAGGACCATATGGTATGTGGCCTTTTCATCCATATGAAAGTAGAGGCACATTGTGGTGCTAGTTTGCTGGGTTACGTCTCCGACCATCGTGTCGTGATGATTTTGCAGGTACCCCGAGAGGCCCTTGAGTTTTCCGGAATGTCGATTAACTTCCGTTCCAGCAAATTCGGGTACTCCATATGTCCTATTTTCAGCAAAGGTCATGCTGAAATTTTTCGTGAATTTTAGCATGACATTGCTAAAAATAGGACATATGGCGTACTTGCGACTAATGCATGGGCCGGGGTATCTTAGTACTTAATTAAGTAGGATCAACTGCCTCTTGTGTTATACATATAGAAGTGTGATATGTTTACTGTCTCTTGGTGTTTGTCCTTAATTAAGTAGGATCAAGAATTAAGTAGGACTAGTTCTGAATAGCTTCTATCAACGGCTGATATGTTTACTGTCTCTTGGTGCCTCGGCATATATATCAGTCAACCTAGGATGCCTCGGCATCGCTAAACCCTAAATGATGAAAACTCAACTTAGCATTTAGGGTGCCTCAGCATCGACAAACCCTAAATGATAAAACATTGGCTTTTAGGGTGCCTCAGTGTCGATAAGAACCTAAATGATGAAAGCTTAGGTTTTTAGGGTGCCTCGGCGTCGACAAACCCTAAATGATAAAGCCTTAGCTTTTAGGATGCCTCGGTGTCGAAAAACCCTAAATGATGAGACCATGATAATTCCTCACAAACCCTAAATGATGAGATCATATTCCATGACAATAACCAACTTTTTGACAAAACTTTTTTCCTATTTAGAGCGAAACATGGCCCACAACGATGAGGCCGGCGGTTCGGGCGGCAAGGCATTCTGGGAGCTGTCCCAGGAGATGGAGGAACAACCTCACCTCTATGAGGACGTCGCGAAAGACACCGATCCTGACACCACTGATGGTGCCGCCGAGGATGACACCACTGATGGTGCCTTCGGGGATGACACCACTAATGGTGCCGCCGAGGATGTGTAATGCCCAGGATGGGACTATACCTCCTACGTGTCGAGGCATGACTTAAAGGTATAAGCCCATTCTGGAATGATCTCAAGTTTGGTATCTTTGCACGACTCATGTAAAAGAGGGATTAAATTGCAAAAGGAGATAGTTGGCTTACACTCGCCACTTCACACAATACATTACATAAGCAAAACATCATTCAAAACATCACAACCCGACTACGGGTGAAGATCCAAAAGAAAGATACCAAAACAAAACATAAAGCCACAGGTCCGAATCGCCCCTAGTATAAACCACTACTGATCGTCGAAAATGTCACAAGCATACGGTCACTCTCTTCATCGAGCTCCCAGTGAAGTACTTGAACCAGCTCCTGCATCATTCTCGGCTGAACCTGCATCTGGTGTTATAGTATCTGTGAGCCACGAGGACTCAGCAATCCCATAACCATGGGTATCAAGACTAGAAAAGCTTTATGGGTAGGAAGAGGTAAAGTGGTGAGGTTGCAGCAGCGGCTAAGCATAATATGGTGGCTAACTTACGAGTACAAGAATAAGATGAGCATCTACGCAAACGGTCGCAAACTAGTAGTGATCGCTAAAGATCCTGAACTACATACGAATCAAACATAACCCCACCGTGTTCTCTTCTCAAAGTGAAAAGAGACAGACACGGTTACTCACACAGTTGTGTGTTTTACTTCGGATCCTCTGACAAGTTTTCTACAACCGGACATTAACAAATTCCAATCTGCCACATAACCGCGGGCACGGCTTTCGAAAGATTATAACCCTGCAGGGGTGTCCCAACTTAGCCCATCACAAGCTCTCACGATTAGCTGAAGTGATAAATATAATATCATCACCCCTTATCTTAGGGAAATCCGATCAGGCTCGGCATCCCGGTGCACAAGACTTTTCGACAATGGTAAAACAAGTCCAGCAAGACCTCCCGGTGTGTCGACACCCTGATAGTAGCCGCGCGTATCTCGTCTCAGGCCACAACCGGATGGGCGATGCTACGAGTAAAACCAATCCTCGAGTTTCCCCATGGTGGCCCCGCAGGCTCCCCGTTTGGGACCAACACCATCAGCACTGGGCCCCTGCTATGTAGAAAGAATCATCGGGTAGCGCTAACTCCCTATGCAATTTTAATTAATTAATTAAGTTGTTATTATGAGCAAATTAAAATCAATGTTGGGCCTTGCTGGAGGAGTTTTATTCAAAGTCGAACTGTCAAGGGGTCCCCATCCACCCATCGTGTAAGGAACGCAAAATCAAGGAACATAATGCCGGTTTATCGGCGCCTAAGGTGGCATGAGTGGAACAAAACACCGAGCAAAAGGCCAAGCCTTCCACCCATGCCCAGTATATAGGTGTGTTAATAATAATTATAGATATTGTGATATTCCAACAACAAGTTCCCTCCTGGAATGAACTTCATCTTCACCTGCAACTAACAACGCTATAAGAGGGGCTGAGCAAGCGGGTAACATAGCCAAACAGTGGTTTTTCTAGGAAGGTTTCAAAGGTTAGAGGTTTCATGGCAACAAGGAGAGGCTGACAATAATGATGGGTAGCGCGACATATAACGATAGCATCGAGACAACTAAGAAAAGGCAATGATAGTAAAGGTATCCAAGGGTATGATCATCTTGCCTGGGATTCCGAGAGGAAGGAGAACGGGTCCATGAAGTAGACGGAGCAACATAGTCGAGCGAATCCTCACAACTCCGGAACGAACCCGAAGCTAACGAGGGAAGCAAACCGGAAAGAAACAAGCAACACGGTAAACACACAAGCATAAGCATGTCATGATGCACAAGCAAGCACGATGCATGTCATGTTTTAATATGCATGTCATGGCAAAGTGCACAAACAAGACTACAAGTTAAGTGGAGCTCAATATGCAACGAGTTGCATATTGACGAAACACCACATGTTATTTATTTAGTTGACTCTCGTTTATTTACAAGACAAGATTAAATGTTTGTTAACATGGCAAGAGGTGAAGCAAAAACAAACTAACTATCTAGGCAATTTAAATGGGGGCGGAAACAAGAAACAACAATTCCGGAAAAACCCTATGTGCATATTTTGAATTTGGGACTGTTCTTCCTATTACACCATTTTAATGTTGTTAAACAGCAAAACAAGGTGCACCATGTTATTCTACACATTTTTCTACCCCATTTACATATAAAGTTTATTAAATTTGGAGCTATGGTTATTTAGTTATGAAAAAAAACATTTTAACATGACATTTGAGCAAAATTTTAAACAAATAACATTTTAAACAGGGGTGAAAGAGGCAAATTATTAATCTACACAAAATTCTGAGCATTTTACATAAATAAAGTTTTTACATGTGATGCATGGTTATGGAATTATTAATGCATGAAACTTGAGGGACTTTTCTGCAAAACTGTAAAACACTGGATAATTAGAAATTCGTCCAGAGCAGAAAAATATAGATCGGGCGGAATCTGAAGCAGTCCACTGGGCGGCTGGCTGCTCACCTAGCTGGGCCAGGCCCAATATGACGAGGAGGGAGGCTGAGGCTGTCTGGGCCTTGCAGCCGCGGCTGTTAACGGGCGCGGTCGATGCACCCGACCCGATCGAGCGGAACTGCGCTAGCGCCTTCAACTTCGCGTGCGAAGCAGAGCAGCGGTGGCTGAGGCGCGTTCGATGCGGGCGCTGGAAGCATCGACAGCAGGGCGAAGCAGGGAGGCCGACGGGGCGCTGGGCCTGGTCAACACACGCAGACGACGCGCGGTCGATGGCTCGAGGCGGGGTGTCGACCTCCTGCTCGAAGAAGAAACAGAGGAGGAGGCGGCCGGACTTGGGGCGTCTGCCTGGAGGAGCTTGGGGGCGGCGAACTTGGTGGGGAGAGGCCTGGAACGCAGGGAACCTCCAGCGGAAACACAACCGCAGAGAGGTGACTGGAGGCGGCGAGAGTCACAGACGACGGGGACGAGGCCGGCTACTCCCGTGGCTTCTCCGGCAGGTGAACGCAGTAGGGAGGCGCGGGGACAAGCAAAGGTGGACGGTGGCTCTGGTCGTGGTCTTCGGTGGCGGCGGCGCTCGACGAGAAGAGGCAGGAGGAGCTTGGGGCGCGCTGGAGAAGGCAGATCGAGGCGGGGCTCCTGGCGCCGTGCTCGAGGATCGAGCGCTTGCTCTCCTCGGGTGCGCGGATGCCAGGCGCAAGGCATCTTCAGATCGGGAGCTCCTCTCTCGATCGGATTTGGAGGAGGAGGGAACGGCGAGGTGGATTGTGCTCGGGGTCGCGGAGAAGGAGCTCGGGCTCCTGTTGGTGGGTGGAGGAAAAAACGAGGGAAGGGGATCCCGAGGTGGATCGAGACCCGGCGGCGCGATGAGGACAAACCCCCTAGAAATTAGGGTTGGGTTGATTTGATAGGTGGTGGTCTTATATATAGGTAAAGGGAGGGTTTGGATCGTCCGATTTAGATCGCACGGTCGGGAATAAATATGCTAAGGAGTCCAAATAAGAAAACAGAGATATTTTTGGGGATGTTTGGGGATGATCCGGATCCAACGGTAACGACTGCTCGGGTCGGGTTCGGGACAGTTTCGGATGTGCAGTCGAGGGGGGTAAAAGTGGGCTGGTTAGCGGGCTGTGTAGAAGGCATCGGACTGAGACGAGAGAAGAGAGAGAGAGAGATGGCAGCCCGGCAACAGGTTTCAGAGCACTGAAACGTCCGACAAATAAACCGACTATAATGCCGCTATATGTTTAACGGTTGGCTATCAAACAGACTCCGAATGCGATGAAATTTGACAGGCGGTCTACCTACGCTATAATAAGACCGCACGCCAAGTTTCATCCCATTCCGAGAACATTTTTTGGCCACTTATAAAATAAATATTCGGAGGTGCCGCGGGCGCGTGCGAGTGTGTCTGGACTCAGAACGGACAACGGAGAGAACTGGGGGGAACCCGAACGAATGCAAGTTTTGAAAACATGCTGATGAAATGCACATGATGACAAGGCAAAGTGCAACACGCAAGCAAATGACATGGCAACGATGACGAATAACTGGCTGACACCTGGCGCATCGGTCTCGGGGCGTCACAACTCTCCCACACTAACAGAGGATCTCGACCCGAGATCCTGGAGATGGCACCGGATAGAAGAGGATAAAGGAAGAGGTAAAACAAAGTTGCTTCTTCGACAAACGAGTGAAACCACAAACCTTGAGAGTTTAAACAAGTTGAATAAAGAATACAATGGAGATGAACGAAGATGAACACACTCCATTAGAAAAGAGTAACAAGGAACATTATGAGAACCTTGTAGGTTGGGAGACATGAAACAAGAGCTTACGAACCAAAAGAATATGAAACCACAACGGTATAGCCAAGGAATAAGAATGACATAAATCGGGCAGCACTCCGTCTGAAAAATGGAAGGAATTAACATGAACTTGAGGAGATGGTAATATACTTGATGAGATGAACAGCATATTGCCTCCGAAACAATTGAAAGAATGGCACAAGGGGTAAGAAGGATTCAGACAGCACTCCGGTTGAAAAGAGAGGCAAGACATGAAAAGATGAGAGAACTTGAAAAGAGGACATAATACTCCGGTTAAATGGACAAGCAAGGAAAGAACATCATCTCGATAAAACGAGATGATGGTTAAAGAGAGCAACATCATAATGCCTCCGGAATGAAAGAATAGAATATAGATCAACGAAAGAAATGAATGGAGAAGAAAAATGACACTTCTCTCAAAATTGAATTTGAAAGAGCATCCTTACGAAGAAGGGTTGAACGGAGTTGATTTTTAAAAAAAAATCAACAACGAAACAAATAAGCTTGATGTGGGCTTATGGAAAACATCTCAAAATTAAGAGGTGACAACCAGCCACTAACAGAAACGAATTTGCTTGGATTGAGATCAACAAGGAGACGCAAAACTTATCTACCCGGGAGGATAAATGAAGAACTTGGGTCCTTATAAGCACCATAATTAGCAACAATCCTTAGGGAAAGCTTTTAGGTGAAATACAACCCAAGATAAATCCAACGAATAAATTGAAGGGTTGGAAAGATCTCCTGAACAAGAAAATGATGGGTTAAATATCTCATTCCTGACAACTTGTGAATCATGATTCATGAAGGAATTTTTAAAATGGCATACCACCATCTCAAACAATAAAGGTAGAAAGAATTGCACTTGGAAAGCATGAAGAAGAATGCTTGAGCTCCAACAAGAATCTTGATGAAGACTTCGAGGATGAATTAAATGATGATAAACCACCATGAAAACTCCGGTAATGAAAGTATGAGAAGTGAAAGATGAAAAGAATAAGATTCAAGGCCTGCGATGAATTAGATGGAGCTTTGAAATGATATAATAGAAATAACTTGGAACTCCGTAAAACAAGATGAAGAACTTAGAACCAAGGATATGATATGATGAACAAGCTCCGGAGAAAGAGAATAATCACTTCGAGGAGACAAGAATAAGATTTACTGTATGCTTATCCTTCATCAAATTAAATTGATGACAAGCAACGGATTTGGCCTACTACATATTCTTGTTGGAAGAATTAAGAGAGATCTCGCACAAGCTTGGGTAGATCTTCAACGAACCACCGGTAGGATTATGAAAAGAACAAATGAATTAAAACGATAACAACGGAAGGGTAATCTTGAATGAACCACCGTAAGAATATGGAGACGAACGAAGAGGCATCAATGAAGAATATTTGGAGGACGAAGTTGAAAACTGGGAATGAAGAAATATTCTGAAATGATGGCCTTCGGAGGAACACAAAGAAAAGAATTCATAAAATGCTTCGGACGGGTATAAAAAGAATTCCTCACAAACAAAACAATAATGAGGATGGCATGAAGCTAGAACCACAACTCATCAAGAGAACGGGCCAAGATTAAGAGAAACTCTTCTCCGATCTTCAAATGTTGAGAGTGAAGACAAGAAATTCCATGAAGAATTTCGAGAAACTCCGGACGAATGACAAGAGGAAGGTGGAGCAAAAGATGGAAATAATTGAAAACAAGCTTGGAGAAGGCATGTGACTGGTGGAGATCATTCTTACGTCACACTTTGAAAAGAATTTGAGTATAACTCCGGAAAAATAATTAGAAGAGTCAGGTAAGATCCTGGAAAAAGACCTGTGGGTTAGGGCCCACTCAAAGAAACCACCGTTGAAAAAGGTTGCTTAAGAGATATTGCACCGGTTGAATTAAATGGCTTGAGTAAGATAACAATCTCAAAATAGCTTGACAGGATTAAGAATGGAAACACGAATGTTCAGCACTCCGGATATGAATAGCAAGAGGAGAATGATTAATTGGTGCACCAGAATAAGAAAGCATTGTGAAATGAGGAAAAGGATAAGATCAACACCGAAATCTTGAATTACATCCACCGGCAGAATTTGAGAACAAAAGAATGATAACTTTAAGCTCTTGAGCATCTTCACGGTAAAGCACCGGATAAGAACATTGAAGGAAATGAATGAAGAAACATCACAAGAATAAAATGGATAATTCATTCTAGAATTTCTGACTCCTCGAATAAGAAGGGAGGGAGGGTGGGGAAACAAAGATAACTTGGGATGAATGAAACAGACAAATTGCGAGATTTCTCAACGGCGTCCGTATGGAATAACTTGAAGAGAAGGCACACCGGTTGAAAAGGATTAACATGAAAATCTCGATGGTCAAGAAGAATTAGCACTCCCATAGAAATATGAGAACACCGATTAGGACAGGTATGGAATCAACATTTGACATCGAAGCAACTCGAATACCAGAATCAAAACAAGAACAAAGGATAGATATGTTGCAACATGATCTTCACAATAGCATCCGAACAGAGAATTGAACGAATGAATTCCGCAGGTACATCAACTTGTCGAGAAGCCACTTGGAAGAACAAAAGGTAAATAAAACAAGAAGGAGCAGAAGAACAAATACAAGATAGAAGCTTCATTCGACATATTCGTGCTGAAAGCTCATGGAACGTGTTACAAAAGGGTTTTGCAATCCCCGGATCAGCATAGCCAAGGACCATTTAAGATGCAACTCCCGATCGGAACAAGCCCATAAAACTACTTCACTCAATGTAGAACCCCGAACTCCATATCATGCATTCGTTGGAAGAATGCCTACGAACTACTAGATGAACCCACCTATTAATTTCCGAAAGTTTCTAGTTATGCAATCAGGTGTTAGGGATATAGGGGAAGCATCGCGCACTCAACTCTAATCCTACATCCAGCTGTATCCATCCTTCAACACATAACCAGTTATCTCCGGAAACCGTTTACCTCGGACCTTCGAAACGCATCTACTATACAAGCTATGGCAATACTCCCGAACTACCTCCCCAGTACTGGGTGATGTCGGGGTTATCTTGCCACTAACCGCATAGGAGAGTTTTCGATGTCGGCCGTCTTAAGTATTCCAGAACTGATGCGATATATCTGTGACGACAACACCTCGGACCTCAACTCCCCGGGACACTGCCACAACCCCTAATGACAGGAGGCATCGAGAACAATGTTCTCGTCACAAAGACATCGAAACAATCCAAACAATACTCGCGTGATCCTAAAAAAAATTAGTGAATTTTGAGAATAGAAGAGACAAGAGTAATCGTCATGAGTCCTCACCAGAGTGAAAAGAGATGAGGAGCAAAAGAATTCCTACTCTCTGATATATATATAGGACTCAAAACATTTTAAGTGTGTGCCTAGACTCAACCGTCAATGATTCGATCAATCAGTGGGGGCTTCTAGGTCGGAGAAGGCTCTGAATACCAACTTGTAATGCCCAGGATGGGACTATACCTCCTACGTGTCGAGGCACGACTTAAAGGTATAAGCCCATTCTGGAATGATCTCAAGTTTGGTATCTTTGCACGACTCATGTAAAAGAGGGATTAAATTGCAAAAGGAGATAGTTGGCTTACACTCGCCACTTCACACAATACATTACATAAGCAAAACATCATTCAAAACATCACAACCCGACTACGGGTGAAGATCCAAAAGAAACATACCAAAACAAAACATAAAGCCACAGGTCCGAATCGCCCATAGTAGAAACCACTACTGATCGTCGAAAACGTCACAAGCATACGGACACTCTCTTCATCGAGCTCCCAGTGAAGTACTTGAACCAGCTCCTGCATCATTCTCGGCTGAACCTGCATCTGGTGTTGTAGTATCTGCGAGCCACGAGGACTCAGCAATCCCATAACCATGGGTATCAAGACTAGCAAAGCTTTATGGGTAGGAAGAGGTAAAGTGGTGAGGTTGCAGCAGCGGCTAAGCATAATATGGTGGCTAACTTACGAGTACAAGAATAAGATGAGCATCTACGCAAACGGTCGCAAACTAGTAGTGATCGCTAAAGATCCTGAACTACATACGAATTAAACATAACCCCACCGTGTTCTCTTCTCAAAGTGAAAAGAGACAGTCACGATTACTCACACAGTTGTGTGTTTTACTTCGGATCCTCTAACAAGTTTTCTACAACCAGACATTAACAAATTCCAATCTGCCACATAACTGCGGGCACGGCTTTCAAAAGATTATAACCCTGCAGGGGTGTCCCAACTTAGCCCATCACAAGCTCTCACGATTAGCTGAAGTGATAAATATAATATCATCACCCCTTATCTTAGGGAAATCCGATCAGGCTCGGCATCCCGGTGCACAAGACTTTTCGACAATGGTAAAACAAGTCCAGCAAGACCTCCCGGTGTGTCGACACCATGATAGTAGCCGCGCGTATCTCGTCTCAGGCCACAACCGGATGGGCGATGCTACGAGTAAAACCAATCCTCGAGTTTCCCCGTGGTGGCCCCACAGGCTCCCCGTTTGGGACCAACACCATCAGCACTGGCCCCCCTGCTATGTAGAAAGAATCCTCGGGTAGCGCTAACTCCCTATGCAATTTTAATTAATTAATTAAGTTGTTATTATGAGCAAATTTAAAACCAATGTTGGGCCTTGCTGGAGGAGTTTTATTCAAAGTCGAACTGTCAAGGGGTCCCCATCCACCCATCGTGTAAGGAACGCAAAATCAAGGAACATAATGCCGGTTTATCGGCGCCTAAGGTGGCATGAGTGGAACAAAACACCGAGCAAAAGTCCAAGCCTTCCACCCATGCCCAGTATATAGGTGTGTTAATAATAATTATAGATATTGTGATATTCCAACAACAAGTTCCCTCCTGGAATGAACTTCATCTTCACCTGCAACTAACAATGCTATAAGAGGGGCTGAGCAAGCGGGTAACATAGCCAAACAGTGGTTTTGCTAGGAAGGTTTCAAAGGTTAGAGGTTTCATGGCAACAAGGATAGGCTGACAATAATTATGGGTAGCGCGACATATAACGATAGCATCGAGACAACTAAGCAAAGGCAATGATAGTAAAGGTATCCAAGGGTATGATCATCTTGCCTGGGATTCCGAGAGGAAGGAGAACGGGTCCATGAAGTAGACGGAGCAACATAGTCGAGCGAATCCTCACAACTTCGGAACGAACCCGAAGCTAACGAGGGAAGCAAACCGGAAAGAAACAAGCAACACGGTAAACACACAAGCATAAGCATGTCATGATGCACAAGCAAGCACGATGCATGTCATGTTTTAATATGCATGTCATGGCAAAGTGCACAAACAAGACTACAAGTTAAGTGGAGCTCAATATGCAACGAGTTGCATATTGACGAAACACCACATGTTATTTATTTAGTTGACTCTCGTTTATTTACAAGACAAGATTAAATGTTTGTTAACATGGCAAGAGGTGAAGCAAAAACAAACTAACTATCTAGGCAATTTAAATGGGGGCGGAAACAAGAAACAACAATTCCGGAAAAACCCTATGTGCATATTTTGAATTTGGGACTGTTCTTCCTATTACACCATTTTAATGTTGTTAAACAGCAAAACAAGGTGCACCATGTTATTCTACACATTTTTCTACCCCATTTACATATAAAGTTTATTAAATTTGGAGCTATGGTTATTTAGTTATGAAAAAAAAACATTTTAACATGACATTTGAGCAAAATTTTAAACAAATAACATTTTAAACAGGGGTGAAAGAGGCAAATTATTAATCTACACAAAATTCTGAGCATTTTACATAAATAAAGTTTTTACATGTGATGCATGGTTATGGAATTATTAATGCATGAAACTTGAGGGACTTTTCTGCAAAACTGTAAAACACTGGATAATTAGAAATTCGTCCAGAGCAGAAAAATATAGATCGGGCGGAATCTGAAGCAGTCCACTGGGCGGCTGGCTGCTCACCTAGCTGGGCCAGGCCCAATATGACGAGGAGGGAGGCTGAGGCTGTCTGGGCCTTGCAGCCGCGGCTGTTAACGGGCGCGGTCGATGCACCCGACCCGATCGAGCGGAACTGCGCTAGCGCCTTCAACTTCGCGTGCGAAGCAGAGCAGCGGTGGCTGAGGCGCGTTCGATGCGGGCGCTGGAAGCATCGACAGCAGGGCGAAGCAGGGAGGCCGACGGGGCGCTGGGCCTGGTCAACACACGCAGACGACGCGCGGTCGATGGCTCGAGGCGGGGTGTCGACCTCCTGCTCGAAGAAGAAACAGAGGAGGAGGCGGCCGGACTTGGGGCGTCTGCCTGGAGGAGCTTGGGGGCGGCGAACTTGGTGGGGAGAGGCCTGGAACGCAGGGAACCTCCAGCGGAAACACAACCGCAGAGAGGTGACTGGAGGCGGCGAGAGTCACAGACGACGGGGACGAGGCCGGCTACTCCCGTGGCTTCTCCGGCAGGTGAACGCAGTAGGGAGGCGCGGGGACAAGCAAAGGTGGACGGTGGCTCTGGTCGTGGTCTTCGGTGGCGGCGGCGCTCGACGAGAAGAGGCAGGAGGAGCTTGGGGCGCGCTGGAGAAGGCAGATCGAGGCGGGGCTCCTGGCGCCGTGCTCGAGGATCGAGCGCTTGCTCTCCTCGGGTGCGCGGATGCCAGGCGCAAGGCATCTTCAGATCGGGAGCTCCTCTCTCGATCGGATTTGGAGGAGGAGGGAACGGCGAGGTGGATTGTGCTCGGGGTCGCGGAGAAGGAGCTCGGGCTCCTGTTGGTGGGTGGAGGAAAAAACGAGGGAAGGGGATCCCGAGGTGGATCGAGACCCGGCGGCGCGATGAGGACAAACCCCCTAGAAATTAGGGTTGGGTTGATTTGATAGGTGGTGGTCTTATATATAGGTAAAGGGAGGGTTTGGATCGTCCGATTTAGATCGCACGGTCGGGAATAAATATGCTAAGGAGTCCAAATAAGAAAACAGAGATATTTTTGGGGATGTTTGGGGATGATCCGGATCCAACGGTAACGACTGCTCGGGTCGGGTTCGGGACAGTTTCGGATGTGCAGTCGAGGGGGGTAAAAGTGGGCTGGTTAGCGGGCTGTGTAGAAGGCATCGGACTGAGACGAGAGAAGAGAGAGAGAGAGATGGCAGCCCGGCAACAGGTTTCAGAGCACTGAAACGTCCGACAAATAAACCGACTATAATGCCGCTATATGTTTAACGGTTGGCTATCAAACAGACTCCGAATGCGATGAAATTTGACAGGCGGTCTACCTACGCTATAATAAGACCGCACGCCAAGTTTCATCCCATTCCGAGAACATTTTTTGGCCACTTATAAAATAAATATTCGGAGGTGCCGCGGGCGCGTGCGAGTGTGTCTGGACTCAGAACGGACAACGGAGAGAACTGGGGGGAACCCGAACGAATGCAAGTTTTGAAAACATGCTGATGAAATGCACATGATGACAAGGCAAAGTGCAACACGCAAGCAAATGACATGGCAACGATGACGAATAACTGGCTGACACCTGGCGCATCGGTCTCGGGGCGTCACAACTCTCCCACACTAACAGAGGATCTCGACCCGAGATCCTGGAGATGGCACCGGATAGAAGAGGATAAAGGAAGAGGTAAAACAAAGTTGCTTCTTCGACAAACGAGTGAAACCACAAACCTTGAGAGTTTAAACAAGTTGAATAAAGAATACAATGGAGATGAACGAAGATGAACACACTCCATTAGAAAAGAGTAACAAGGAACATTATGAGAACCTTGTAGGTTGGGAGACATGAAACAAGAGCTTACGAACCAAAAGAATATGAAACCACAACGGTATAGCCAAGGAATAAGAATGACATAAATCGGGCAGCACTCCGTCTGAAAAATGGAAGGAATTAACATGAACTTGAGGAGATGGTAATATACTTGATGAGATGAACAGCATATTGCCTCCGAAACAATTGAAAGAATGGCACAAGGGGTAAGAAGGATTCAGACAGCACTCCGGTTGAAAAGAGAGGCAAGACATGAAAAGATGAGAGAACTTGAAAAGAGGACATAATACTCCGGTTAAATGGACAAGCAAGGAAAGAACATCATCTCGATAAAACGAGATGATGGTTAAAGAGAGCAACATCATAATGCCTCCGGAATGAAAGAATAGAATATAGATCAACGAAAGAAATGAATGGAGAAGAAAAATGACACTTCTCTCAAAATTGAATTTGAAAGAGCATCCTTACGAAGAAGGGTTGAACGGAGTTGATTTTTAAAAAAAAATCAACAACGAAACAAATAAGCTTGATGTGGGCTTATGGAAAACATCTCAAAATTAAGAGGTGACAACCAGCCACTAACAGAAACGAATTTGCTTGGATTGAGATCAACAAGGAGACGCAAAACTTATCTACCCGGGAGGATAAATGAAGAACTTGGGTCCTTATAAGCACCATAATTAGCAACAATCCTTAGGGAAAGCTTTTAGGTGAAATACAACCCAAGATAAATCCAACGAATAAATTGAAGGGTTGGAAAGATCTCCTGAACAAGAAAATGATGGGTTAAATATCTCATTCCTGACAACTTGTGAATCATGATTCATGAAGGAATTTTTAAAATGGCATACCACCATCTCAAACAATAAAGGTAGAAAGAATTGCACTTGGAAAGCATGAAGAAGAATGCTTGAGCTCCAACAAGAATCTTGATGAAGACTTCGAGGATGAATTAAATGATGATAAACCACCATGAAAACTCCGGTAATGAAAGTATGAGAAGTGAAAGATGAAAAGAATAAGATTCAAGGCCTGCGATGAATTAGATGGAGCTTTGAAATGATATAATAGAAATAACTTGGAACTCCGTAAAACAAGATGAAGAACTTAGAACCAAGGATATGATATGATGAACAAGCTCCGGAGAAAGAGAATAATCACTTCGAGGAGACAAGAATAAGATTTACTGTATGCTTATCCTTCATCAAATTAAATTGATGACAAGCAACGGATTTGGCCTACTACATATTCTTGTTGGAAGAATTAAGAGAGATCTCGCACAAGCTTGGGTAGATCTTCAACGAACCACCGGTAGGATTATGAAAAGAACAAATGAATTAAAACGATAACAACGGAAGGGTAATCTTGAATGAACCACCGTAAGAATATGGAGACGAACGAAGAGGCATCAATGAAGAATATTTGGAGGACGAAGTTGAAAACTGGGAATGAAGAAATATTCTGAAATGATGGCCTTCGGAGGAACACAAAGAAAAGAATTCATAAAATGCTTCGGACGGGTATAAAAAGAATTCCTCACAAACAAAACAATAATGAGGATGGCATGAAGCTAGAACCACAACTCATCAAGAGAACGGGCCAAGATTAAGAGAAACTCTTCTCCGATCTTCAAATGTTGAGAGTGAAGACAAGAAATTCCATGAAGAATTTCGAGAAACTCCGGACGAATGACAAGAGGAAGGTGGAGCAAAAGATGGAAATAATTGAAAACAAGCTTGGAGAAGGCATGTGACTGGTGGAGATCATTCTTACGTCACACTTTGAAAAGAATTTGAGTATAACTCCGGAAAAATAATTAGAAGAGTCAGGTAAGATCCTGGAAAAAGACCTGTGGGTTAGGGCCCACTCAAAGAAACCACCGTTGAAAAAGGTTGCTTAAGAGATATTGCACCGGTTGAATTAAATGGCTTGAGTAAGATAACAATCTCAAAATAGCTTGACAGGATTAAGAATGGAAACACGAATGTTCAGCACTCCGGATATGAATAGCAAGAGGAGAATGATTAATTGGTGCACCAGAATAAGAAAGCATTGTGAAATGAGGAAAAGGATAAGATCAACACCGAAATCTTGAATTACATCCACCGGCAGAATTTGAGAACAAAAGAATGATAACTTTAAGCTCTTGAGCATCTTCACGGTAAAGCACCGGATAAGAACATTGAAGGAAATGAATGAAGAAACATCACAAGAATAAAATGGATAATTCATTCTAGAATTTCTGACTCCTCGAATAAGAAGGGAGGGAGGGTGGGGAAACAAAGATAACTTGGGATGAATGAAACAGACAAATTGCGAGATTTCTCAACGGCGTCCGTATGGAATAACTTGAAGAGAAGGCACACCGGTTGAAAAGGATTAACATGAAAATCTCGATGGTCAAGAAGAATTAGCACTCCCATAGAAATATGAGAACACCGATTAGGACAGGTATGGAATCAACATTTGACATCGAAGCAACTCGAATACCAGAATCAAAACAAGAACAAAGGATAGATATGTTGCAACATGATCTTCACAATAGCATCCGAACAGAGAATTGAACGAATGAATTCCGCAGGTACATCAACTTGTCGAGAAGCCACTTGGAAGAACAAAAGGTAAATAAAACAAGAAGGAGCAGAAGAACAAATACAAGATAGAAGCTTCATTCGACATATTCGTGCTGAAAGCTCATGGAACGTGTTACAAAAGGGTTTTGCAATCCCCGGATCAGCATAGCCAAGGACCATTTAAGATGCAACTCCCGATCGGAACAAGCCCATAAAACTACTTCACTCAATGTAGAACCCCGAACTCCATATCATGCATTCGTTGGAAGAATGCCTACGAACTACTAGATGAACCCACCTATTAATTTCCGAAAGTTTCTAGTTATGCAATCAGGTGTT
This sequence comes from Secale cereale, assembly GCA_902687465.1. NCBI lineage: Eukaryota > Viridiplantae > Streptophyta > Magnoliopsida > Poales > Poaceae > Secale > Secale cereale. The sequence goes on from LR738709.1 coordinate 514,279,006, forward strand.
AGGGATATAGGGGAAGCATCGCGCACTCAACTCTAATCCTACATCCAGCTGTATCCATCCTTCAACACATAACCAGTTATCTCCGGAAACCGTTTACCTCGGACCTTCGAAACGCATCTACTATACAAGCTATGGCAATACTCCCGAACTACCTCCCCAGTACTGGGTGATGTCGGGGTTATCTTGCCACTAACCGCATAGGAGAGTTTTCGATGTCGGCCGTCTTAAGTATTCCAGAACTGATGCGATATATCTGTGACGACAACACCTCGGACCTCAACTCCCCGGGACACTGCCACAACCCCTAATGACAGGAGGCATCGAGAACAATGTTCTCGTCACAAAGACATCGAAACAATCCAAACAATACTCGCGTGATCCTAAAAAAAATTAGTGAATTTTGAGAATAGAAGAGACAAGAGTAATCGTCATGAGTCCTCACCAGAGTGAAAAGAGATGAGGAGCAAAAGAATTCCTACTCTCTGATATATATATAGGACTCAAAACATTTTAAGTGTGTGCCTAGACTCAACCGTCAATGATTCGATCAATCAGTGGGGGCTTCTAGGTCGGAGAAGGCTCTGAATACCAACTTGTAATGCCCAGGATGGGACTATACCTCCTACGTGTCGAGGCACGACTTAAAGGTATAAGCCCATTCTGGAATGATCTCAAGTTTGGTATCTTTGCACGACTCATGTAAAAGAGGGATTAAATTGCAAAAGGAGATAGTTGGCTTACACTCGCCACTTCACACAATACATTACATAAGCAAAACATCATTCA
>LR738709.1:514287156-514309238 GCA_902687465.1 Secale cereale
CCTTCGCCTCGTGCCCCACGCACTTCCAATCCACCAAATACTTCTCTGGCTAGTCCCGCGGCTCAGCGCTCGACCACAACTGGCGATGCTAGCCGTCCGACTGCACCCATTCCTACCAGAGCTTCTCCACTGACGAGCACAGTGCCACCCCCAGCAGGCACGGCATCAACAACCACCCGACTAGAGGCGATCCTCGAGGAGGAAGAGGAGGAGGGCGATATCACATCCTGGGTGCCTTGCCTGAGTCTCACTCTCAGCAGGACCTAGGATGAGCCATGGGGACGAACGCAGTTTTCTTTGCCAGATGACTGCTTGAGAGCATGGATGTAATATATTTATTTCCTGTTCTGCCTAGCCTTTGTAAGATAGCGATGTAGGACCGCTGGTCGATGAGAGCACGGAGAGTGCGCTAGTAGAATAAATGATCTTGTATGATACAGTTCCGCATGTATCCTGTATAATTAGATCCTGTTTGTATAATTAAATCCCGTGTGTAATATATTTGGCTGCCTTGTCTTACCTTGTCCGGGGAAAAATTTTGTTTGGGAATTTATTTTCTGATATTTGATTGTTTTTCCTTGGTGTTATGCAAATACCCCAGAAAGAAAATGCATCGTCCCTGGACCCGTTCTATGCCAACTCAACCTGAGAACAACTCTGGACAAATGGGAAATAATTTTACCCAAGGGCAGACTAGTCAGCAGAGCAGTGAATCAGCTTTCTCACAAGTATGCCGCCTATATGAGCAGAGTCAGCAACAGCATCAGGAGATGATGCAGCATCTGATGAACATGGGAAATCAACAAGGACAACCACAACCCAGGTCCAAACTGACGGAATTACAAAAGACCCGCCCAACGGTCTTTACGCACACTGACAAGCCACTGGAGGCAGACGACTGGCTGCGAGACATGGAAAGAAAATTAGTTATTGCCCAGTGTACTGACCAGGAAAAGGTGCTGTACACGCCACACTATTTTTCTGGAACGGCTGCTTCGTGGTGGGAAAACTTATGTCACACCCACCCTGACGGAGCAAATATGACATGGGAACAATTCAAGGAAAATTTCCGAGGAGCGCATATTCCAAATAGCATTATGAAACTGAAGAAGAGGGAATTTGAGGATCTCAAACAGCGAAGCTCCACAGTATCCCAATATCTGGATCAGTTTACTCAGTTGGCCCGGTACGCCAACGACGAGTATATGACAGAGAACAAAAAGATGGAGAAATTTCTCGACGGACTTATTTCGTCACTAAAATGCCAGCTGATGGTTCATACCTTTCCAGACTTTAAGACACTGGTGGATAAGGCTATTATCTTGGAAAATGAACACCGCAATATGGATGAGGCACGCAAGCGCCGCATGAACCAGTCAGTACAGGTTCGCAACAACAGACCTAGGAATGATGTTCAAAAGCCAGTAGTAACCCGACCAACAAATACAGCTCCACCACAGAACCGCAGTGCATTCCACAATAGGACCAAGGATACAAACTTTCACCCTGGAGTCACCTGTTACTCCTGTGGAGAAGCAGGGCACTATGCTAAACAGTGCCCAAAACAAGGAAACAACTCTCCCAAAGCCAACAACAACAACAATGGCCGTGGTACGACTAACGCTCCGCGACGCAACAATTTCAACCCCAATAACAACCATAAGCAAGGGCATATCAACCACATGACTTTTGAGGAAGCTCAGAACGCACCGGATATCGTGTTTGGTACGTTCCCCGCCAACTCAGTAGATGCTACAATTTTATTTGATTCCGGAGCTTCCCACTCTTGCATTTCTAAAAGATTTGCCTCGAAGAATCAGTTTCCCTTTTTGCCGTTACAAAATTCCATGGTTATTCAGTCCCCGGGATCAAAGCAAAATACTCAATGGTACTGTAAGGATGTGAACATCGAAATTGAAGGAATGGGATTCCTAGCCAATCTCATCGTTCTAGACGCGGTTGATTTGGACATTATTCTGGGAATGGATTGGTTAACCACCAACAAAGGTTTCATAGACTGCTACAACCGTACGGTAACTCTTACCAATTGTCAAGGAAAGACAATAAAAGTGGGTACAAGGAAGATTGCCACATCCCAAGGGAAATTAAATCAAGTGGATACGATGGAATTAAGTAAGGTTCCTGTAGTCTGTGAATATCCTGATGTATTTCCTGAAGAATTACCAGGAATGCCACCGGACCGCGAGATTGAGTTCGTTATTGAACTAGCACCTGGAACGACACCCATATACAAGAAACCATACCGTATGGCCCCAACAGAATTGGCAGAATTAAAGAAGCAAATTAAAGAGTTGATGGAGAAAGGTTACGTACGACCCAGCTCGTCACCATGGGGTTCGCCAGTTCTATTCGCCAAAAAGAGGGATGGTACCCTACGGCTGTGCATTGATTACAGGGCACTTAATATGGTCACTATCAAGAATAAATATCCACCGCCCAGAATCAACGACTTATTTGAACAACTAGCAGAAGCCAAAGTCTTCTCGAAGATAGACCTGAGATCAGGTTATCATCAGTTAAAAATTCGGACGACAGACATACCTAAGACGGCGTTCACGACCAGATACGGATTATATGAATTCACAGTGATGCCATTTGGTTTAACCAATGCCCCGGCATATTTTGTGCACCTCATGAACAAGGTTTTTATGAAATATCTGGATAAATTTGTGGTGGTATTTATCGATGATATACTTATTTACTCTAAGACGCCTAAAGAACATGAGCAGCATCTTCGGATAGTACTGGAGGAATTAAGAAAACATCAGCTATACGCCAAATTCAGTAAATGTGAATTTTGGTTGAGAGAAGTTGGTTTCCTTGGGCACGTATTGACCCAAGACGGAATCGCTGTAGACCCAGGAAAGGTAAAGGATGTGTTGGAATGGAAGCAGCCCACAAACGTGACGGAAGTCAGAAGTTTCCTCGGTTTAGCGGGCTATTATCGAAGGTTTATTGAAAGGTTCTCCAATATAGCCAGACCCATGACCCAGTTACTCGAGAAAGACAAGAAGTTCGAATGGACTGAAGCTTGTGAAAAGAGCTTTCAGGAGTTGAAAAAGTGGTTAACAACATCACCAGTTCTGGTCGTGCCCGATGTGCACAAAAATTTCGATATATATTGTGACGCATCCGGGAAAGGCCTTGGATGTGTGTTAATGCAGGAAGGAAAAGTAGTGGCTTACACTTCAAGACAGCTTCGGCGACATGAAGAAAATTACCCCGTTCATGATCTGGAACTCGCTGCAGTAGTACACGCACTCAAAGAGTGGCGACACTATCTTCTGGGAAACCGATGTGAAATATACACGGATCATAAAAGTCTTAAATATATTTTCACGCAGCCAGAATTAAATTTGAGACAACGGCGTTGGCTTGAGCTAATTAAGGATTATGACGTAGGAATTCACTATCACCCAGGTAAAGCCAATGTTGTGGCAGATGCCCTCAGCCGGAATCCATACGCTGGAAATGGCAGTGTTCAACTTTCGCAACATGTGCTCAGCCAGGAGTTTGCCAAGCTCAACATGGCCCTAGTCACGGAAGGAACCATTTCCCAGTTGGAAATAAAACCAACAATAGAGGACCAGATCAGAGAAGCCCAGAAGGGGCACCCAAGTATTGAAGGGATTAGAAAGAAGATGAAAATGGGCAGGGCGCCCGAATTTATGGAAGACAGCCAAGGGGTCATTTGGTTTGGACAGAGACTGTGCGTACCAAACATTGAAGATTTAAAACAACAAATAATGGCAGAAGCGCACACCTCTCCATATTCCATTCATCCCGGAGGGACCAAAATGTACAAGGATCTACAAGAGAGATTCTGGTGGCACGGGATGAAAAGGGATATAGCCATATATGTGGCATGTTGTGATACATGCCAACGTGTGAAAGCAGAACACCAGAGACCAGCAGGGTTATTGCAACCAATTAAGGTGCCTGAATGGAAATGGGATAGGATTGGAATGGATTTTGTTGTCGGCTTGCCAAGATCACGACATGGGAATGATGCTATCTGGGTAATAACAGATTCGCTGACCAAGGTAGCACACTTCATTCCGGTAAAAACCACCTACTCAACACAGAGGCTAGCCAGGCTGTATCTATCCCGGATTGTTTGTCTACATGGGGTACCCAAAATAATTGTCTCTGACAGAGGCACCCAATTTGTCTCTAGATTTTGGGAACACCTACAGCAAGCCTTAGGCACGCAATTGGCTTTCAGCACTGCATACCACCCACAGACCGGAGGACAGACAGAACGGGTAAACCAAATATTGGAGGACATGTTGAGAGCTTGTGTGCTTACCTACGGAGTCAGTTGGGAGGATAGTTTGCCTTATGCAGAATTCTCCTACAACAACAGTTATCAAGCTAGCCTAAAAATGGCACCGTTCGAAGCATTATACGGACGGCGATGCCGAACCCCATTAAATTGGTCTGAAACCGGAGACAGCCGAATTTTTGGACCAGAAATGCTACTAGAGGCAGAAACCAAAGTAAAGCTCATTCAGGACCGACTAAGGGCAGCTCAAAGCCGACAGAAGAGTTATTTCGATCAAAAACACCGCCAGGTCCACTTTGAACCCAATGACTACGTATATCTTAGAGTATCTCCGACAAGGGGGCTCCAAAGATTCAAGGTCAAGGGGAAATTAGCGCCAAGATTCATTGGACCATTCAAAGTGATCGCAAGGAGGGGCAAGGTTGCCTATCAACTGGAATTACCAGCAGAGCTATCAGATGTTCACGACGTGTTCCATGTGTCTCAACTGAGGAAGTGTGTTAGCAACACGGAAAAACAAGTGCAGCATCAAGAATTGGATCTTCAACCAGATCTTACCTATCGGGAACATCCCATAAAGATTTTGGAGGAGTCTGAACGGAGAACCCGACAGAGCGTAATAAAATTGTGCAAAGTCCAATGGAGCAATCACACCGAGGAAGAGGCAACCTGGGAAAGAGAAGATCATTTAAGGACTGAGTATCCGTACCTGTTTGAGGGACAGCTGAAATCTCGGGGACGAGATTTTTCTTAAGGGGGTAGGTGCTGTCACACCCCAAAAATATTTATTTGGATTTTTTTTTTTTAAACTTTTCAAAATTTTAACTAAGATTTAAAAATTTTCTTGGAGGATTCTGTTTGAAGGGGGGACTTATTTGATTTAATGGTTTTGGAGGTTTTCAAAACTTTTCTCTCTAAGGAATCTTTGGTTTTTAGCTATTTATTTTCAAAGGCAAAAATCCTTTTCACCCCTTCTATTACCATAAAACTTCTCCAAATAATTTTCTGTCACTCCAAAGTTTTCCTCTCAAGTCATGCACACCTTCTGTGGTATTATTCAACTCCTTCCTACTCCACAAAAATATTCTTTCTGTATATTCTAAATTCCAAAAGTGGAATTTGAATTAATCATAGTTTCTTGACATTTACAAAGGAACTATATTTTCTATGACTCTTCTGCCTCTACCAAAATTATTCCTACATATATATGGTACCCTCAACCCATTTCTCCAAAAACATTTGGTTCCACAGTTCAAATATTTCAAATTCTGTTCATTTCAAATTTGGTCCAGAAATCATATTTCTGCCCCAAACCATTCTCAAACTTCACCAAAATACTTGTCCTTCTGGCAAACTCATTTTTGAGTATCCACACACCACCACAGAAAGCCCCATGATCAACCTAGATGATTAACACCCCAAAGCAATTCATCAAACAGTTGGCAGGCACTGTTCAAAACTGAATGAAATTCAGTTAACTGAATTTCTTCTTCAGCCGACAGGGACAGCGATGCCGTGCGTCCACCATCTTCCTCTCCCGCACGGCGTCGATGCTCGCTTTCATTACCGCAGCTCCCCCTGGCCCAGCGCCCAGCCGCTCCACTCCGGTGAGATGGCACCGGGCCGGTGCAGCCTCCCCGGGCTCGTCCACGGCGGAGCCGAGCGGAACGCCTCGGCCATCAATTGCTTCATTACTCCACTTCAGCGCTCATACCTACCTCCCTGCACACGCGTCGTCTTCCTTCGCCTCTACGCGCAAAGGACACACCGGCCACGCCGCACGGGGCCCGTTTGACAGTCGCCGGAGCCGGCCGCTCCGCCGCGCCCGTGCGGACAGCACACCGCATACGTGTCAAGCAGGCGCGAGCCCGTCCAAACGGAGGCGTCGAACGAACTCCACCGGCCTCTTGAATGCTCCGTCGCCCCAGTCCACCGGCCATAACCTACCCCGGCGAGTTCATTTACTCCGGCGAGCTCCGCCCGCTTCGGCCTTCCTCGAACCGCCTATAAAAAGGGTCCCCGAGCCCCTCTAACGCTAGCACTCGCCTCCACCACCACCCACACTCCCTCCTGACCACCCACCAGGCCCCGAGGGAGTCATCTTCTTCCTCTCCGGCCACCGCTCCGCCGCCTCTGTCCTCGAACCGAACCGAGCACATACACCACCAGAGCAGCCCAAACTCCGTCGATCTTCCCCTTTTCCACCACCATGCCGAATCCCTAGATCAATTTACCTTTCCGAGCCCTCTCCGGCGAGCCACCACCTCACCCGAATCTTCGTCCGCCGGCGACGAGCTCACCGCCGTTCAGGTGATCGCCGGTGGCCACCTCCACCACCCCTGGATGCGGAAGTCCACGCTGGTCACTTTGCGACCAGCGCCGGGCCCTGAGACCCCGGCGATCGTCGCCGGCGATCGCCGCCGCTTCTCTGTACTCGCGCGCGAGCGCGTTCAAATTTTAAACCTGACGGGTGGCCCCCACCCGTCAGCTCTCTCTCTCTCTCTGTTTCCGTTTTAAGTGGAAGCGCACTCTGCGCTTTACGTCTTCTACTCTGGAAGACGCACTCGTATCCGAAGCGTTTTCTTTTAAAACAACTCAGGGATTTCTGTTTTACAGAAAAACCCCTGGTTTTGAAAAGCTAATAACTTTTAAAATATAAATCCAAATGAGTTGATTCTTTTTGCTAAAATTTTCTTTTCTGCTCTAGTTTATTTTAAGATTTATTTAAAAATATTTTGAGAACTTTTTCTGTTCTGTGTTTGTTGTCTTATTCGAATTCAAATTTGAATTTTTCAGAAAAAGAAGAAGGAACTTTTGCTGGGATTTCTGAAGGGTTTTCTCCTGATTACTTTGGACAAGGCAAGCATTATTGAACTTGAGTTATGGTGTTGCTTCCTTGCATGGTTACATAAAATGGTAGTGCATTTTATACGTTGCATGTTATATCACATGTGCATGCATGGTCATGTCATGTTTGTTTTACCTTGGCTTGCATGTCACACTAGCCTGTCTGGCATACAAATGGTTACGTAAGGGCAGAAATGCTGCTGCTGGTTGGGACATGCTAGTAGGCATGGTCCTTTGTGACACAGTGGTGTCATGTGGTACTGATGAGGAATACTGATGTTATTTTGATAATACCTCCTGAGTCTGCCTAGATCGAGTCTTGCTCTATACACCTAGCTGCACACCGTGCTGCCACGGGTCCTTCCGAAAGGAAGGTACGGCCTAGTAAGTTGATAACCCCTGTACGGGTGCACGCCACACAGATACTACGATGAAGGTTGTAGCCTGTCATCGGGTCAGGGGCATGGGTGTTTCCGGTTGTAGCCGAGAGGGGGGCACCCCTTGTAATCCGCGCGTTTAATAGTGATCCCATGCTTTTCGGAGGTTGTAGCCTCCCTGACTTAAGGTTTCTGGAGCGATGCTCTGGGTGAGTCCAGGCATCCGGTCGGTGTGTATGCGTCAGGCGTGTTTTCAACCTAAAGTCCGTATTGGGTATTAGTCAGTACACGGTACTGGCTAAGGAAAGCCCATACGCGTGGGTAAAGAGTACACCCTCTGCAGAGTTATATCTATTCGAATAGCCGCGTCCACGGTCAAGGATTTAGTTGGGTGGGTCAAGTATCGGTCTCGGTGTCAGTCTCTGGAGGAAAAATAAACTACTTGAGCATGTTATGTTTGCAGGACTTTTTCTTTGTCACAGTCAGTATATTATCATAAATTTATTTATGGTGAATATTATGCTTATGGACTAACCTTGTGATTTTATTATTTTCGAGAGTGTCTCAGGGGCTGGCTAGACTACCCCGGACACTCGCTTTTCTTTTAAAGTCCTTTTGAGGCGTCCCTCGAGTGTCAGGCGGTTTATCTCGCCACTACTCTTGTGGACACCCACTGGCATTTCTTTTAAAGTCCTTTTGAGGCGTCCCTCGAGTGTCAGGCGGTTTATCTCGCCATTACTCTTGTGGACACCCACTGGCATTTCTTTTAAAGTCCTTTTGAGGCGTCCCTCGAGTGTCAGGCGGTTTATCTCGCCACTACTCTTGTGGATACCCAACTGGCATTTCTTTTCAAGTCCTACCGAGATGTCGCTTGATATCCGACTGGCATTCCTTTTATTTTCTTTTTATATAATATAGTGACCAATATTTATTTTGAACTAACCATGTTTCATCATGCCAAGTCTTGATATTTGTTGCATGCATATAGTATTTCATCATGGCTTTCGCTTTAGTATACCTTATGTTCATAATGTTTGCGAGTACATTCAAAGTACTCACTGGCTTGTCCCTGGCTATTTACTTGGCCAGACTTGGAGGAGGACGAACCGTTGGAGGAGAATTGCGCTAGCGAGGCCGACGCTTAGAAGGTTTCCAGTCAGCACACCTGTGTCTTGGAGTCTATCACTTGTACCATCCGTCAAGCTTCCGCCACACCAATAAAATAGTCAAGCCTCACACTGACGCTTGACCCTATGCTAGTATATCAGTGTTGAGTTCCACTACCCACTGTCATATTCCACCCGCCTAGTACGTTGAAATGTTGTAATAAACTATTGAGTCACCCTGACTCAACCCTGTGTAATATTATTGTACTGGTTATCTATATCAAGGTTGTCCACTGGCTGTGCTTGGGAGCTAGTGTGACTTAAGGCTATTCTGTGATTTATTTCTCAGAAATGAGCCTGACAAGGATCGAGCGCTTGCTCTCCTCGGGTGTGCGGATGCCGGGCGCAAGGCAACTTCAGTTTGGGAGCTCCTCTCTCGATCGGATTTGGAGGAGGAGGGAACGGCGATGTGGATTGCGCTCGGGGTCGCGGAGAAGGAGCTCGGGCTCCTGGTGGTGGTTGGAGGAAAAACGAGGGAAGGGGATCCCGAGGTGGATCGAGACCCGGCGGCGCGATGAGGACAAACCCCCTAGAAATTAGGGTTGGGTTGATTTGGTAGGTGGTGGTCTTATATATAGGTAAAGGGAGGGTTTGGATCGTCCGATTTAGATCAAACGGTCGGGAATAAATATGCTAAGAAGTCCAAATAAGAAAACGGAGATATTTTTGGGGATGTTTGGGGATGATCCGGATCCAACGGTAACGACTGCTCGGGTCGGGTTCGGGACAGTTTCGGACGTGCAGTCGAGGGGGGTAAAAGTGGGCTGGTTAGCGGGCTGTGTAGAAGGCATCGGACTGAGACGAGAGAAGAGAGAGAGAGAGATGGCAGCCCTGCAACAGGTTTCAGAGCACTGAAACGTCCGACAAATAAACCGGCTATAATGCCGCTATTTGTTTAACGGTTGGCTATCAAACAGACTCCGAATGCGATGAAATTTGACAGGCGGTCTACCTACGCTATAATAAGACCGCACGCCAAGTTTCATCCCATTCCGAGAACATTTTCCAGCCACTTATAAAATAAATATTCGGAGGTGCCGCGGGCGCGTGCGAGTGTGTCTGGACTCAGAACGGACAACTGAGAGAACTGGGGGAACCTGAACGAATGCAAGTTTTGAAAACATGCTGATGAAATGCACATGATGACAAGGCAAAGTGCAACACGCAAGCAAATGACATGGCAACGATGACGAATAACTGGCTGACACCTGGCGCATCGGTCTCGGGGCGTCACAGGATGCCACCACTGATGGTGCCGCCGAGGATGCCACCACTAATGATGGCAGCGCACGCACAGATGGCAGCCAACCGAAGAGGCAACGGAAGGACCGGCGCCCGAACGTGCTCCGCACCGTCAAGGAGGAATTTACTGAAGTGAACTCCGACGGGCATCCAACGGCACCCAAAGAAATAGTCAAGGGGTACTCGGTTCATCTCAGGTGAATTCTTCGGAGCACCGTCTCGATCAACACCGAGAACCTAAGGCATAAGGACCGAGGGAATTTGAGCAACCTCCTCTTCACGAAGTTGCACGAACGATACAAGTTCCCCGCTTAATTTGAAAAAACACGCCTCTCAGGGAATAAAGTGAACAATGCCGCCCTCACGAGGATGAGCACGGCCCTGTCTACTTGGAGAAGCGCGGTGAAGAGAATGATTGACAAAGGTGATAGTTATGAGAAGATCAAGGTGAAAAATCCTTCGATCAGCGAAGATGACTACAAGGAGTTCAAGGTCAAGTGCGAGAGCAGCGTGTAATGCCCAGGATGGAACTATACCTCCTACGTGTCGAGGCACGACTTAAAGGCATAAGTCCATCCTAGAATGATCTCAAGTTTGATAATCTTTGCACATCTCATGTAAAAGAGGGGAATTGTAAACATAAATAGTTGGCTTACACTCGCCACGTCACACAAATACAATACAAGTCTCAAACATCATACATTAAGAATATCACAACCCACTAAGGGCAAAATCCAAAAGGCAAGATACCAAACTTAAATAAAAAACCACAGGTCGGATCGAATCCTAGTAGAAGTCTCCACTACTGATCATCAGGATAACGAACATAGTATCGACTACGCTCCTCGTCGTACTCCCAGTCAAGCTCAGTGCCATCACCTGGATAGCTCACAACTGGACCTGCATCTGGTGTGGTGAAGTAACTGTGACCACAGAGGACTCAGCAATCCCGTTCCCGGGTAACAAGACTATTTAAGCCTTGGGAGAGGATAAGGCTGAAGAAAAGAATAAGTGTCTGCAGCAGCAACTAGCAAGTAGCTTACGTGAAAGAGAGCGAGAAGAGAAAGCCTCGGTCGAGAGATGATCACGAAGTGATCCTAGCTACAGCTCAACAAACATAACCCCACCGTGTTCAACTCCCGAATCCCTATTCGGAAATTGACAGTCACGGTACACACGCTGGTAGTGTATTGAAACATTGTGTCAAGTTATCTACAACCGGATATTAACAAGCTCCCATCTGCCACATAACCGCGGGCACGGCTTTCGAAAGTTCATAACCCTGCAGGGGTGTTCCAACTTGACCCATTACAAGCCCACGATCCGCGGAGTCGCAACTCCAAAGTGGGAAGACCCGAGTATTCTCGGAATCCCGTGCTCAAGATACTCCGAACTAAGGTAAGGCTAATCCAGCAAATCCTCCCGGCGTGCCGACACCCTGATAGTAGCCGCGCGTATCTCGTCTTAGGCCACGACCGGATGGGCGATCCCACAGGTTTTTACCAAACCTCGAGTTTCCTCGTGGTGGCCCCGCGTAACCCCCAGTTTGGACCAACACTCATGTGGAGCACTGGCCCGGGTTGTTGAATTAAGAAAGAGGGTTTATAACTCCCTATGCAAGTTTAATTAGTTATTAGGCAAATAGTACCAATGTTGGGACTTGCTGGAAAAGACTTAGCACTTAGCGGTTTATCGAGGGGGTCCCATACACCCCAACCGTGTTAGGAACGCATAATCAAGGAACATAACACCGGTTTATACGGTTCCTAACGGCATGAGTGGAACAAATCACCAAGCAACAGGCTTAGCCTTCCACCCTTGACAATATATAGATGATTTCATTTAAGCAATTATATAGTGTGATATAACCCAACAAACTTCAACATGAAGCAAGCATCTTCGATCTTCACCTGCAACTAGCAATGCTATAAGAAGGGCTGAGCGAAGCGTACTTAGCCAAGCAACGGTTTGCATAGGTAGGGTGGTTAAACATGGCAATGGTTACAAGTAGGAGGCTGACAGGAAGAACATGGGCATCGAGGCAAAACTATAGAACGGAACTACTAGCAATAGGCAAAGATAGTAATGTTATCGGGGTTCGGTCATCTTGCCTGAAGAGAAGTCGTTCGGATCGTAAGAAGGGTCCTCGTGCTCAACCTCGTTGGTAACCTCGTGCTCGTACTCGTACTCGGTCTCAGCTTCCGGCTCTAAACAATACAATCACACAAGGCACAAATCAACAAGATGCAATGCGCACTCGAAAAAGATGGATGCATGATGGAGGCACTAAGGATGCACACGGAGCACGGAAAATAGCACTCAAGCAAAACACCTCAAAACATTATAACAATATGATATTAAGAATCTACACAGAAAATCAATTAAGTTTCATATAAGACTCGCTGAAATCGGAGCTACGGGCTAACAGTTATGCCCGAAACAAGAAATGAGCGAAAGCTGAAAATTACAGCAACATAGCAACTTCGGAGCACTAGAAAAATAAGCTACAGCACTCAAACAACATGGCAAAAGAGCATGAACATAAACTAGACATATCCTACAGCAAATAAGTCCAAAGGTGCACCCCCAAAGGAGCCACGGATCAATAGCAATAAGCTTGGACATATTGAACTTGACAATAAAATTCTGGCAGCAGAATTTTATTGAAACTTTGGAGCAAAAGTTAAACATGCTACAGCCACTCAAATAAGCATGTGAGGACATGAATGAAAAGCCAACAATATCTACTACAAGGAACAATCAAGATCCACCCCAAAACTATCATGGTTTGTCCTAGAGCAGCAAGCAAACATGGCATCGGAACGTTACAGATTTCAGACTTAGTGAAAATCCACTAAGTCCTAAAACAGCAGTTTCATCATGACATCTAAAAGAGCAAGTTTAAGTCACCTCGAAACTAAACATGGCAAGTGTTAAGCACCACATCAAAGTACACATGATGGTGATTCCGAAACATACAAGCATGCATCATGGAGATAAACACAACGATAGCAACGAGCTCAACAAGATGGCATTTCATAACAAGTGAAACAACATCACAGCCCCATGGCACTTTGCAACGATGATAAACATGGCAAGAATAAATCTATCATGCAACCTATCACCAACAACATGTAGAGCATGGCAAGACGAACACGTGGACATGTCATTTGCATCATTCGGATAAACGAGCTAAAAGATATCACTATGCAAAGATGACATAAAAACATCACATAGCAGCAGTTTTATCACGATGCACTATTGCAACAGAAAAACAAGCACCTAGATGATCTCTAACATGCATGACACAAAGAGATGAAACGTAGTGCTAATCACCACGAACGTCTGGACATGCTATTTGCGCAAAACGGACATCCACACAAAAAGTTATCAGCAGTTGAATATTGCATCACAGATCAAAACATCAGGGACTTAGTGGTTTTTGAGATAACCTAGATCTGAGAGGAGATGGGCTCGGGCCGCGGATCTGGCCCGAGAGGAGGCCGAAGGGAGGACTGGAGGCGGAGGGCGATCGGGCCTGGCGCGGCCTGGCCCGTCGGCTGGGGCCTGACGGCGGAGGCGGCGCGCTGCGGGATGGGCCGTCCCGCTCGGGGCCCAGGAGGGGAGGCTACGGCTGCACGCGGAGGAGCGGCGCGCCGGGCCTCGGGCGGCCGGGAGGCGGCCCAGCGGGGTCGGCGGCTGCGGCGACTGGGAGACCGGCCCGGCTGGCTGCGGCCTCCGGTGATGCGGCTGGAATCGGGGCGCCTGGGCCCGCGGGATCTGCTGAAGTAGAGGAGGGCCGGCCTGGCGATGCGGCTGGGATGGGCCTCGAGCGCCCGAGCGCTGGCGGAGGGAGGCCGGTGCGGCACCGCGCTGGGCCCTGGCGCGGCGAAGTGGTCCAGGGCGGGACGAGGCGTTCGCGGGAGCCCCGCGGAGCGATCGATGGAGGGGAGGCGCGGTCGAAGGAGCGTTGACCTTGGCGCCAGATGGATCCTTCGATCCAGTTCGCCGGCGGCGCTGGCTTCCTCGGGAGCCTGGCCAGGTAACGGAAATGAGGGGAAGGATGGGGAAAAAATTAGGGATGCCCAAAATGGACCTAGGGGGTCTATATATAGCAGATTTCTAGGGTTAGGGGATTTAGGTGTGTTTAGAGCCCTCCGATCGCGATCCGACGGATCCGATCGCGGGGGAAGTTTAGATGGGCCTAGGAGAGGGTAGTGGGCTGCTGTAGGGGTGTCTCTGGGCCACAAGTGGAGGCACTTTGGACCCACACGAATAAGTGTTGGGATAGCAAACGGAGTCCAAACGCGACGATATTTGACAGGCGGGTTGCACACAACAAAACAACAACACACGACAAGTCTCGTGGCACACCGGTAACGTTACACTGCCAAACAACAAAGTAGGTCTACGGGACGTCACGGACACGTGAGGGAGCTCCGAAACGTGAAACGGACAACGGGAAGGAACGCGTGGAACTGGATGCAACCGACAACACAATTGCAATGCAATGCACATGTCTATATGATATGAATGAATGCCACACACTCACACAACAAAACGACGAAAACCCGAAAGACAAAGAACCCGGAATGGAAAATAGATGAAGCCGGAGATATATTATATGCCCAAAAGGGAAAGTATTACATCCGGGGCATTACACAGCGCAACCTCCGAATCAAGTCAGTGGGGGAAAGAAATGAGGGAGTTGAACTTAGGGGAACACAAACTCGGTCCCGGCGGTTACAGAGTGGCGGAGCCTATATGGGACAAGGAGGACGCGGAGCGTGCCGAGCAAGGCCTACAACCCCGCTTCGAGAAATATCGTGACAAGCAGACCAGGAACTATGTCAGGGCCCGGTACAAGGAGGACCTGGTAACAAAGGAGCTTACCACAGATCCGAAGACCAGGGCCCTTGATGTTGTTCTGGTAAGGAATACACCTCCATGTAATTAGCTCCATATGGTTGCATTCTAATTAATGAAGCCAAATTTCTAAATGGTTCACATTCCTTCCGCACGCGACTAAAAGCAATAGCGCGGGGTCGACTCAGAGCACCCCTTGGGACAGCACTCTAAATAGGGCGTTGAACGTAATGAAAAAAAGGATAAGCTCAGTAAGCCGTCGTCAGCTGGTCGTGTGGCCAGCAAAGGCTTGTCCACAAAATAGTCGTCATACTATAACGCTGGTGGGCGAAAGGAGAGAAAGACCAGCTCGGAAAGCCAATCGCGCGAGGTTCAAGAACTCAAGGCACAAGTGGCGTGGATTCCGGAGATTGTCCAAGAGCAAGTGCAACAACAACTGGGATCGACGCTCACCGGCATTATGCCTACCTTGATTCATGGGCTGACGACGTGGATTGCGGGCGGCCAACAGGGGCCGCCCCCGATTCCCAGCTTCACGGCCAGCAACTCGCAGAACGCGCAGGCGGGGCCATTGGTGTCTCTGGCGGAGGCGGCATTGGTGTCTCCGATGCCAGCACGGGCATTGGAGCTTAATGCACCCAGGTGTACGTCGGCCGGCACCTCTGCAGCAAGCGGCCCCTCCGTCAATTGCACGCCCGCCGTTGGCGGTGCCTCGACATTAGCCGAGCTCGACGTCGTCCTCACAGTAACTAATTAAGCCTCTCAGCCGAGGACTTCATCTCCTTGTCTTTGACTGGGCATCCCTGATACCCTACATGTTTTCGCAGGGCGCCGCCAACATTCCGTGCACTCTCCTGCACTTCGTGAACGACGAGTTGGTCGATGTCGCCAAGGACAGAATCGTTCAACCGGGCAACCCCCTCTTCCATGGTAATCCGATGCCACCCACCGTGTACAGGGTTCAACTGGTTCGGGTGCTGCCAGGCTGCGACGAGTTGTTACCTCCGATTCGACCCGCCGGGGCTGACGAAAATGATGTGATGACCCTCAGCGCCTGCCTAAGCTGGCCCCTGCTTTGGCCGAAGAGCCAGATTCGTTTGGGGGCGGGGGACACCACCCCAAAGACAACACCGCCAGTCGTGCCGGCGACAAGCCATGGCAAGACCGCCGCAACGCTACCGGACATGCCGGACATCCCTATGGCACAGGATCGAACATGCATATGGCACAGGATCCGGACGACGACGACAACGATGACGGTACATTTGCCAACGTCGATAAGTACTTTGCCAAACATGGGTACGATGACGAATTCATGGGGCCTCCTTCTCAAGAACCCAACCCTACAAAAGACGATCGCGATCTAGCTAGTACCGCGGAGAAACCCAATTACAACAGGCGTCGTCTGGCGTTCGGTTCTCAGGAGACGCCTCTAGCTACCGACTTCACCGAGCCATAGATAGCCGAGGTGCAAAATATTATCAGCCCCAACACACTCAAGAAGGCGGTCTGTGAGCAGAACTCGGTCCCATTACAGCAAAACAAGAAGGGATGGAAAAGAAACAGTAACAAGGGTGCGAGCCAGCCGGCACCGAGTACGATCCGTGCTCAGGACGGGCCACCTTCACCTAAGGATATAATCAGGAGGGTGCATGTGGCGGGTAGGCCGATGCTACTGACTAATATGCTCAACGCTGCTACCGGTGCTATGCGGAGTCTGCATGACAGTGTTCTTTCTTTGGAGAAGCGGCGTCTCAGAGAGAAGGATGTGGCATACCCGGTTTTCGTGGCCAAGGTGCTAGAGGGCAAGGGCTTTGTGGATAACTCCATCGGGGGTACGATCGTCCTGCGGTTTGATGGCATCTTCGCTATGTTTAACCTTCATCCGCTGCACTACACCTTCGTTTGGCTATTTTCGCTGAGTATGGAGATGCGGATCATTAGAGACAAGACCCCGAACATCGTGATAGTCGACCCCTTCTACATGCGTGCCAAGATCTTGGGCAGCGCTGGGGACCGGCAAGTCGCAAGTTCTTACCTCGAAGACGTCATTCTGGCAAACCCAGATAAGGATAACTTCCTCGTGCCTTACTTTCCCAAGTAAGTCGTCCCCTCAACCGCCCCGTAACATATGATTTCTTAGATTTCGATCGTTTTTTTTTTAACATTCCGTGTTTTGTGCAGTGACACACATTGCACACTCATCCTCTTAAGCCCGAAATATTCCATGGCCACGCATTTCGACTCGGACCGTCAGTCGAAGATAGACTACACAAATGTCAAGAAAGTTCTTGATGATGTTCTCCCCGGCTACGCCAAATCTGGAGGCACCTTCACCAGGACAGTTCGTAAGTACGGCAAGCACGTGTTCGCCCACAATACGATGTTCTGCTGCGTCAAGTAGCCGCCTGACGGTCATAAGGATGCCTACTACGCCCTCCATCACATGCGGGCGATCGTACGGGACCATAATCACCTTCTGCTACCAGATAAACTCAAAGATTGGGCCGCGAGCTTGTCGGCAATCTAGGACGCGGACATCAGACAAGAATTCTTTCGCATCCAGTCGGAGTTTGCAGAAATCATCCATCAAGATGTCCTTCGTACCTCGGGGCAGTTCAACCTCAGAAATCAACCGTCCAACAGTGAGATAGACACAACGCTACAAATGCAGGCTGACAACGCCCGCGATTTCATGACCATCACGATAGACGGCGGCTTCATCCACGCTCCAGTCCCTTGGGTCGAGTCGAAAGTAGTGATGCTATGTCTAGTTCTAAAACATCGATTGGCTCATGTTGTAATTAAACTTTAATGAACTTGTATGTCTCTTTGGTTTGGACAGTCGTTCAACTTAGATGTAATCGATGCTATTAATGTCTTGCTTTTCTCTTCCAATCCTTTTGTTGCATACTTATATATTGCTTATGTATTGTCTGTGAATTGGTACTAACGTTTTGTTTGGCTAGTGCATAGAGATGTCGTCGTATGTCGTGTATAAGGGTAAGGTTCCCGGAGTCTACGACGACTGGGAGGAGTGTCGAAGACAGGTTCACCGTTTCAGCGGTAACAGTTACAAAGGGTACACCACTAGGGCGGAGGCGGAATCTAGATACGCGCGCTATATAGCGGGAGAGAGGAGGGAGCGTTGGAGGAACCGAATGAAGACCAGTTTCATCGCGATGATGCTCATCGTGATGACTACAACTCTCTTCTATGTGATGGTAGTTTAGATGATCGATATCGACTTGTAATGTGAAGACAAACTCGCTACTCGCGGTCTCGAAACTTGTAATGTTCTATCTTTGTTCGGTCTTTTGAATTCGGAGACTAATATGATGAATTGTATTCGGAGACTAATCTTCTATTGTATTCGATGAATTTGCTGTTCCTGTGTGGTGTTGTCTAAATTATGTCCAATAATATATTTTGTATCATGTGAAAATATCAGAAAAGAAAAAAATCCCTAATATTCATACTAGTGGAGCACCACTCAAGACACTAATGACGTACTGTACAAATGAAACTAATGGCGCATCGCCCACTAGTGTGCCATTAGTATGCCAAAGCACATGGGTACATATGGCCCCCTGGGAGGCATACTAATGGCGCACGGTGGGCTATACTAATGACGCACTGCGTGGTGCGCCATTGGTATTTAATTCTAATCGCGTGGTGCTAGTGGCGCACCAGTAGTGCGCCATTAGTAGGCAAAACGGGTGCGCCACTAGCATGCCTTTTCCTAGTAGTGCATGGCGCACGCCTGCGCGTGTGTGTGTTTTTTGATTTTCTACCTAGAGGCGCCACTAAGGTCTCCCATCTCCACCATGATCTGAATCCCTAGCAAAATCCCAAAACCGGTCTTCGGTTGGGCGGTGGTGGCACGCCTTGTGCGTCATGAGCTCCTTGGACCACCTATGGTTGATTGGTTCTTTGCGATAGTGGCACTACAGTTGGTGGGCGCTGTTAGTTCTGAGTTTGAATATCAGTTTCTCTATGGCAGTCTGTAGTACCAGCAAGTGCTGACTCTTTTTTGAATTGGTGTTTTTTTGTGGCAAGGTGTGTGTTTGTGACCCACTGACTCTACACCTCCGGTCTGGGGTGGAAGGAGTATGGTTCCCCTTGCCATTAACAACAACACAATGAGCATCATAGATTTTGACCAATGTTTATATATTTTTACAAAAGGTCATTGTGCACCATATTTGAAATGGAGGGAGCAACAATTTATTTGTGGTTCAATGTATCATACTACAAAAAATTTATGGTTGAGAATAAAATACGTTCAAACAGCAAGCTAAAACATGCAAATCTTGTTTATTTTCTGATGAACCTTATGATTAGAGAAATGGCTGGAGTATAGGAGGTCTCTCAGCAAGTAAACAATATGGAACTTGAGAAAATTGTACACATGTTTGGCATTTTTTCTTCTTTTTTCCATTCTACAGATTTCCTAACCATGTACATTCATAACTTCAAATAATTCTTCAGCTTTCCTAACCATGCATACTCAAATCCATACTTCAATTAGTCGGTTTCTCTTGCCTCTTGCAACCAAGTACTACTACACCTATCACTTTTAACTAATTTTTTATGATATGCCATATGATACAAGGTTTGAAGGACTCCAGTGGCATGCTTGCAGTAGGATTCTACACATGGGTGGAATGGCACAAGGCCCTAATGAAAGAGGAGTTCGAAATGATCCAAGAGCTTCACCAACGACCCATGGTTTTGCGGCGGGGTCCCTAGCGCCATTGTTCCTGCCAACAGCCGGAGGACATTTCGTATGACTGCACCCACATATAAGTCATGGACAAGTCGGGCATCCTACGGCCGCCGCATGTACCAGGATTGATGTGTGCAGGGCCAACCGAGAAGCGTGCGGGCCAGTAGGGATGTGGAAAAGTTCCTCCACGAGAACCTGGTGTACAGGACCAAACTACCGGCATTAAAGTCCTGCGTCGTCATGACCAAGATCGTTAAGGAGATCGTGGGGAAGAGCTCACTATAGAGGGATGCCAAGGCCAAGAGGGAAAGGTGCCAGGAGATGGATGTGTCGGGTTCTGATTACTGCTACTATCCGAGTAGCACCGGTAGTGGCAACAAGTAGGTACTGTGAAAGTATGAACTCTATAGATGCCTTTGTGTCACGGATGGTGCTTAATATTGTGATAGTATTGCATCACAATTATTTATCCTCCTTTGTTTTGAGTGTGGATGTTAATTACTCTCAAGTTTTGAATATAATTGTTCACCTTCAGTACACATGCATGTGTACATGCATGCTCAAGAGCTCACTCACATAATTCAAAAACCGGAGCCTTGATGTGTATGTCACATTTATAGTAAACAAATTTACTTTTTATGTGTATTTCACATTTATAGTAAGAAAATTTACTTTTGATGTGTACATCACATTTATAGTCAGTAATAAATAAATATGACCAAGTGTACATCACATTTATAGTGAACTAATTTACTTTTGATGTAAAAAATGTAAATTCACACCTACCTTAAACTTCTTTAGTTTTTTAATAGACA
This sequence comes from Secale cereale, assembly GCA_902687465.1. Lineage (NCBI taxonomy): Eukaryota > Viridiplantae > Streptophyta > Magnoliopsida > Poales > Poaceae > Secale > Secale cereale. Next base: position 514,307,505 of record LR738709.1, read on the forward strand.
AAGTTTTGTATATTGTACAATAACCTTGCATTTAAGGTTACTAACAAAGGGATGCTATCTCCATTAGGTTGCCCGTAATGGGAGTATCATAGGTAGTATCATGCATGTCAACTAGTCAATTTTGATGATGTGGCATAGAATTAAATGAAAAGAGAGGGGTTGAGTATCATATTATGATATCGTATCATATTAAATGATGTGCTAGTATGTGTCATGCATGACAATAAATGACTATCCTATAATACTAACATATGGTACTATGCACTACGGATGTAGTATCATACACTAGTATCATGTGCATGATACTAGTATATGATACTCTTCATTACAACCAGCTTTAGTTGATGGTGCACACATCCCATCACACACGTAATGCTAGTTAAATGTTAAAATCCTCTCCAATGAAATCAATGCTACCATTCTCCCTCAAGAAAAAAAGTTGGACGCTATATGAACTAGCCGGCTGATCCTCTCGAGGGATCAGTCGCCTGGCTAGCACCCCGATCAATTGATTATCAGCAGCATGATTAAGTGGGTCTGACCTATTTTCTCTTCACGTGGGTGCTGGGCCAAGAGGCACTGGCTTTCATGAATCACGTTGCTGTCGTTGGCCCATCTAATTTGTTTGCTGAGTTTTTGTGTACAGACATCGATTTTGTTTCCTGAGTTAGAGCATGTACAATGGTTGATAGGACAGATTTTATTTTAAGTCTTGCATGTAATTTAGAGATGGCAAAAACGTATGCCTACAATGGGTTATATCTTATCTTAGCTTTATCTTCAATAACTTATCTTCTTTACCTAATAATAAATGACGGAAGCTTTCATAGTTCTCCATAAGTCATCTCTTTATATCCATTGATTGTGTATTAACTTTAAAGAATTGATGGCTGAGATTTCTGCCTGTTTTAAGTAAGTTTAGAGAAAACGAATAGATCGTTGGGCGCACGCAGGAAAGAAGGTTTGCACGAGTTCTACTCGGCCTGGGCATGTCCTGGCTTGTACGTGTACAATCTTTATCTTTACCTAATAATAAAGAAAATAGGGTTTCAGCCCGTCCGTCATGGCATTTTGCAGAAAACCCCTTGATGTTTTTGGAAATAAACCCGCAGTCCATGTTTTAGTGGATCTGTACATAACGTTTTAATTTTGCAAAAAAAACCCTGTGCTCATTTGAATTCCACCCGCAGTCTTCCCAATCTTATCCATTTCTCCTGCGACAACGACGGCGGCTTCGCCCATTCCGCCGCGCGCCGGCGACGGCCGTCGCCGTTCCTCGCGCGGGAGGATGGAGGGCGCTCGCCAGGAGGTTGGAGGACGTTCGACGGACCGAGTGCTGAGGTGGAGCAGTGGCCTTGGTCGAGGAGGCAGAGGCAGCCATGTCCATGAGGCACTGGCATCGGCCGGCGAATTGGCGGCCGGAGCAGAGGACGACAGCTCCCGCCCTCGCTGCTGTCCGCGCGCGCCTGCGTGCTCGCCTCCATCCGCGTCCTTCAGCTCGCCTCCGCCCGCGTCCTGCCGCGTGCCAACTGCGCCGGGACCCGTGGCAGCCGCCGAGCCGGAGAACGAGGAGGAGGAGGAGGAGGAGACGGAGGCTGCGGAGGTCGACGAGGACGCCGCCGTTGAACCGCGCGCAGGCCCTGATCTCGCGGGGCATCGAGCAGGAGGTCAACCCCAACCCGCGCCTCATCCACACCATCGCCACCACCGCGCAGGACTGGGAGACCAGGTACC
>LR738709.1:514309410-514333910 GCA_902687465.1 Secale cereale
CCCCCCCTCCCCTGTCCCGCTTCCTGCCCTCCGCCAGCGTGCACAGTGAGGAAATCGAGTCTGCCCCCTTTGCTGGATTGATCGATTGGTTACTAGGGCTTGCATCCCCTCCCCGCGTTCCTGCCACTGCTTGTTCCGCTCGGCTGGCAGAACTGTCGTGTTCTTGGACGCGTTCTTGCAAAGTCTTAATAGTATATATCTGTTCATATGACATTTATGCCGTTTGCCTGCGGGCTAGGAAGCCGATGTAGTGAAGAAAGTCATAAAAGATGGACTGGTTATGCAAGTCAAGTCCAGCCCAGCGAGTGGAGTGGTCGATAAAAAATCAAAAAAATACTGTCGTGTGCTTGCCAGTGTGTCATCATGTGTAAAAAGAAGTTGTGTCTGACCATGTGGACTCTGTATTTTTGTTTGATTTGATGTCGGTAAAATCGATGATATGATGTCGAGGTTTTGAGAGCCCAGTGCAAGTTTAATCTCTTTAATTTTTATATAATCCACAGTAAGTATATATGAAGCACATGCTTGATTGATATTTGTAGGCTTGTAGCACAAAGTGTTTGCCGAGTCACATTACTACTGAGACATTCCTTATAAATTCCTTTAGATGCTGCTCTGTTAGTATAACATTGGTGAACTTTTTCCGTTAGGGGGTGGTGGGGATTCACTCACAGTCATTTTCAATGCTCATCATGTTATTTCCATAAAAGTAAAATAGTGACATGAGGTCATCATCATCTAACAAATGAGAAATTAGTCAATGCCACCCACGAAAAAATGAGGTCAACATTGTTCAGAGAAGAATGTAACTCACTGTATTAGGATACCAAATTCTCGCTATACGCTTATCAGTAGTTCTTAGTTTAGGTTCATGAAAGTTTTAGCGGCCGTCGCGAGCGTTCCAAAGGTACCACAATGTTCCATGGTTAGAAATAGAAGATAGCGTACATGAGGCCAAATCTTGACATGGTTCAGTCATCCACATATTCTGGAAACTGCAGATCAGATTTAACAACTATCTTAGGAGTAGCAGACACATATATATAATTTAGAAAATAACGGTCTATAGTAGAGAAATGAAATGACCAAAACTGAAACTATATAACCGGAGGCATTAAACCAACTACTTTCTCTGTTTTTATGTATTTTGCATTATGTTTCAGCTAATCAGCGACACATGCCCCTGTTTTGGTTTATTTTTTCTAAAAAATTGGTAATCCTGGAGAACATACTGGAAGTTGATGCTGTAGCATTGCATATATTTGCGTACGGGAGTTACTGCCATGGCATGTTAATGTCAAGAGCCATTCGTAGGCAAGCAGCTTCCTATAGTGACTAATTGTGGCTCTGCCAGGTTTCTCTGCACTGATAGTGTGCAGTGAGAAGTATGATGGACCAAACAGATAGTTCTTTTTCAAGGTGGTTCAAATTTAAACATTTCAATTCTAGCTTTTTGTTCCTCTTGTTTTAGTCGATGTTAAGAAGCGCTTCTTTCATGAGCTCAATTTGATTTGGCCTGGTTTTGATGTCTCTGCTGTGTGTGTGCGTGCAGGTGACCAAGGCGTCCTATCCAACTGAGGTGGAGGCCAAGGACGTTCGGCTAATCTGAAAAATTGTTTTTACTAGCCAAGGATTGAACCAAGAAATTTAATGTTGCTAAGAAACAAGTTCCATATACTCTGCTCTTTCTTCAGTTATCAATTAGCTTAATTGCATACACATGAATAGATATGCTAAATGCACCTAGCAAAATAGGATTAGGAGGGGTATTCAGTGGAGGGGATTATTCTGTCAGTTTACTGTAGCAAATATAGCTGATGCTGACAGTAGACATTTGTTAGATAGCACTTCAGTGTAGCTGAAATTATTACTGACTAGATATGCCCTTTAATTTAAAGACTTATACAAAGCTTTGATGAGTGGAGCCAGTGGAATGATAGAACAGATTTATCTTGATATTTTCTGTGCGCTGTAATATCCTTTGCATTTTCTAAGCTGTAATTCTATACTTGAGTGGTTTATACCATCTCTTCAGCTGCCCTGCTTTTAGAATAATGCTGCTAATTTTCTGTAATTTCGTCATCACAAAGATGGTCTATTTGTTTAGTTAACCATAATGCTAATTTACTGTAATTTTGTCATCTCAAAGATGTTGTATTTGTTTGGTTTGGCTGTATTGTGATGACCATCAGAAACCACCTCTCTTAGCTATTCATGATGTTAAATTCAGTTCTAGCGACCCTGAGGAAGTAATGTGTTATATGACTGACACATGATTGAGAACTAACTTGCTTGAAAATCTGGACAACCTCAAATCTCTTTTCCAAATATTAATGGGTTGCTGTTATTGCGAAATTTCATCAACATTTCAGAAAAATATATACTGTACCTTTGTTACTTTGGAGTGTCAGTGAGCAAACTCCAAACTCCAGAAAGTTTCTATGGTGCTGATACATAAGCCATGGAGTTTACACTTATTGTGGTATTTATATTCAGATTTGACAGGAATAGAATCTGAACCTATTAAATAGTTATGTTAAGCTAGATGAGTTGTTCATACTTCAGACCTAAGCTAACACCTAACTTACTTGAGTTTCGGCTCGGTATAATTTAATTGCAAGATAACTTTTTATGCATTCATTTCTGAATTACTGTTTGAACAATCTGAGATGGGATGTTTAACTTCTACTCCCTCCGTCCCAAAATAAGTGTCTCAACTTGATACTAACTTTAGTGTAAAGTTGTACTAAGGTTAAGACACTTATTTTGGGACAGAGGAAGTATTTTTCATTGTGATTGCAGAAAATGGATCACAATGATGATTGCACGTAGTGAGTTGAGGCTCATCAGATAAATCGTTTGGACTAACCAAGAGGATGAGGTATGTTGACTGCCATGCTAAGTGATGTGTCAGGTTTTTTTTGTAATATAGTTACATGTTAGTGCTTAGCTCAACTGCATTAAATAGCCATAGCAGATGGATGGTACGAGATGATGCCAGGCAGCATTTGATGGCCATGGTCTTCATATGAATGTAGCGTAACTAAACTGAACTGCATCTGAAGGCATGGCCCATCAAGTTTAGACATTTATGAATTGGAAAATGATCATTGTTTGTTGCACATTGAAGTTTTTCTGTCCATAGTGCTTCACTCCGATAACCGAAAGGCATAATTTCTTGCCAATGTATACAGAGACAAGAAATGCCACCGTAGATGTTTTTTTTTGAAGGTAGCTAGCTACTTGGCTTGCGCAAATCAACAAGTACTCCCACAGATACCATCAGTACTAAGGCTACTCATAACTAAGCAGCAAACCAGAGCTTTAGGATTTTTTTCCACTTGAAAATAATAAAAAAAATTAGATCTTGAACTTTAGAACTTTTGTTGAAACTCCTTTTCTATTGAATGAACTTCAGGAGACAACTTCCAGTAGATGTGGAAAACTCAAAGCTCTTAGACTACAAGATCTCAGTCCGGTACTGTATTCACAGCTCAGTATATTTTTTCTGGAGTTTGGTGCCTAACTCCCAAATATCTGTCCAGTTTAAATTTGTCAAGGGTAAGAATGTAGCTGTTGAGATAGATGGCATGCTTGCTGCAAGAAGAATGGTATCAATATTACTAGAGAAGTAGACGTTGTTGAATTATTCTTGGTTATTTGTGTTATGTTAATAGATCGCTGCTCTGTTGTTAACAGGATATCCTTTCTCCTTGGTCCCTGTCAATTGTACCAAAGGTAACAAAATCTTACAGCCTTTTAGCTGCTTCTGAGCCTATGAGGTTCCTCAGTTTAACAGCTGAACATTATATTTGTAGGCTAACTGTTACTTGAAAGGCATGCTATTGTTGTACTTTCTCTTAGTTGGATTAGATTTGTTGGATGTTCCAATGTTTATTCTATTTGCATATGTGCAAATCGGATTTAAAAAGAGTCCCGCTTCAGTACAATATGTAACTGTTACTTGAAAGGCATGCTATTGTTGTACTTTCTTTTAGTTGGATTAGATTTGTTGGATGTTCCAACGTTTATTCTATTTGCATATGTGCAAATCGGATTAAAAAAAAGTCCCGCTATGGTACAATATGGATCTTTGACAGATTATACGGGTGTCGGAAGGCGGCGGCAATCAAACACCAGACCTCCTGGTCTCAATAAAAACAAGCCGAACCACTAGACTAAGTCATCTCTATTGACAATTTAGCGGCGCGGAATATTAAGAACTATGCGAAGCAACATATTTGAATGTTTTTTCAAAAAATTTACGCAGTTTTTTTAAACGCAAACATTTTTCAAAATTGTGAAAAAATTGAACACAATCTGAAATTCCGATCAAATTTTCAAAATGAGGACAAAAGTTGGAATAATGAACAATTTTTTAAAACACCAACAAAATTTGAAACCCTAACCTTTTTTTAAATTGTGAACAATTTTTCAGTGAACAAAACTTTGAAAATGCAAACCATTTTTTGGTAACGTGGACAATCTTTGAAAATTGGATAACATTTTAAAGTAATTATTTTTTTGAAAAATGAGAACAAAAAATTGAAATTCTGAACAATTTTGGAAAAATGAGCATTTGTTTTAAATGTGAACATTTGTTTTAAATGTGAACATTTGTTTTAAATTTCGAAAAAAATTGTAAACTCGGAACATTTTTCAAATAACACAAACAAATTTGTAATTCTGAACATTTTGAGAAGATTCATAAATTTGAGAAAAAGTTCAGGAATTTGACATTTTTCCCTTTTTTGAAATTTCACACATTTGAAAAGGAAAAAAAATAAAAAGGAAATTGAGAATAAAATAGAACAAAACCTGGTTTAAGAAAACAAAAAACACAAAAACCTGGAAAACCAGTTTAAAACCAGCTGGTTTTGCACCAAGTTGGTCACGCCCTATTACTTCAGCGCAAACCTGAAGCTAGCCTAACTGGGATGCAGTGCTGCCCATCATCCTTAAGACTAGGTATCAATTCCTGTGCTTCACTTCTTTTTTCAATCCTGCACACGGTAATGGGCCGGCCCATTAGTGTGGACGCTTTGGTCGAAGCGCTTGTTCCGTATTGGCGGCCGATGTATCTTTAAGAAAAACATCCTAAAGGTTACATTTTTCATAGCCGTTGTTAGTTACCCGATATGCTAGAAAATGGTTTGTTTGAACAACATATATGTGCGATTATACCCGGCTTATATATTGGGTTAGGGGCAGGTGGTAATATTTTACTCTCGTTGCAACGCATGAGAACTTAAATAGATCATGACGAACATTGTTAGGGTATGTCCAAATTTCATGGTCAAAAAAAAATACTCAATGTAGTCTTATTTTTGACGTTTGCAAAAACTGGATTAAAGAAGTGCTGCAGAATGGCAAGTGGGGCGGGTTTTAATTTTCCGCCCGGGGCAGGTGGTAATAATAAAGAAAATTAGGTTTCTTCCCGTCCGTCATGGCATTTTTTAGAAAAGTCCCTCTACTTCAGAGAATTCAACTCACAGTCCTATTTTAAGTTAAAACGAATCGTTTTTCATATTTTACACAAAAGTCTATGTGTTTTTTTGAAATCAACCCGCAGTCCGGATTTAAGTCATACCCGAACCGTTTTTTTTACATTTTTCGAAAACCCCCTGATGTTTAAGGCAATTCATCCACGAATCATATTTAAGTCAAATAAATATTTTTTTAATCAACCATATCTTTTAAACCGTAACTCCGATTTGAACATGTTATATATGAAATTTGATTAGAAAAATATGTAGAATATGAATATGAGATTATTTTTACCTGTTAAGTATTTTTAAATATTATTTTGGAATATATTTAAGTCAAATAAATGATTTTCTAAATTATACATATCTTTTAAACCGTAACTTCGATTTTATCATATTGTATATGCAATTTTATTAAAAAAATATGTAGAATACAAATATGATGTTAATTTTATCTGTTAAATATTTTAAAAATATTGTTTTGGAAGCAAATTTATAATTTATAGCGCAAGATCCGTTTTTTCTTTCGAACCGGTGGCGATCGGGATTGCAAATAAACACCACACTATAACCATATAGAAAAAAGAAAACATCAATAACTACACATGCATACCTCTGAAAAATGTCGCAGGGAAAAACAACAGATTTCTTATCGCGAGAGTGAGAGATAGAGGGAGAGAGAGACGCCTTAAGATTAACCATATTTAGACACATTTTTTTTGCTTTGTTTTGTGTGAATACTGAGGCCATCGCCGGTGAGGGTGAGGAGGATAAGCGGCAACACAAATATGATTTCTCGTAAAAATAAAGGAGATGGACCTATTGCGGTCTTGAGTGATGTTTGTTGTGTTAAGATCGTATGTTATGTTTTCTCTCCCGTTGCAACGCACGGGCTCTTTTGCTAGTCTAATAATAAAGAAGTTGGGTTTCAGCCCGTCCGTCGCCTCTTTTGCAGAAAACCCCCTCCCTTTTCTCGAAATTAACCCGCACTCCATCTTTAAGTCTGTCCAAATCGTTTTTTCACATTTTCCACAAAACCCCCTAAGTTATATCCTAATTAACCCGTGATACATATTTTTTTGCAGCAAATAGTTATTTTACAGTTTTACTTGAACCCCCCTATATATACGTTAATCACCCCGCAGTCTATTGATTTTTTTATTCTAAATAGCCGTATCTTTTAAACCGCAACTCCAATTTAAACATGTTATATATGAAATTTGATTAGTAAAATATGTAGAATTTGAATACGGTGTTATTTTACATTTCAATAGCCGTATATTTTAAACCGCAACTCCAATTTAAACATGTTATATATGAAATTTGATTAGAAAAATATATAGAATTTGAATATGGTGTTATTTTACATTTCAAATATTTTAAATACTATTTATGGTGCAATATTAATCAATGGCGCACAATCCCTCTATATTTCATACCGGTGATCTATATTACAACATGCAAACTTAAACGTTAATATTTGGGGAAGGTTATAATCTTTGGGCATGTTGTACTTGCACAAGGTTATAAAAAATGTTCGTGGATTCAAAAGTGCTTTTATAAAAAAAAGTTTTCTTATCCTAAAAATATTTGAAATTTTGAAGACAAACGTTTGGGAAATAAAACAATGTTCATGATTTTAAAAAGTTGTTTTAATAAAAAATGTTAATAAAATTGAACAAAATTTTGTCAATTCAAAGAATGTTCATGAATGAAAAATTATTCTAAAAATCAAAAACAGTTGGCGACTTACAAAGTAGTTTATTTATTTATAAAATGTTTCCTGATTCGGATAATGCTCATGCTTTAAAAAATGGTTTTTAAATAAAAAAGTGTTCATGAATTTTAAAAATTGTTTCACCGGTTTCCAAAACAATGTTCTTAGATCCTAGAAATGTTCGCAGATTCAAGGAAATTGTTAAAAATATATTATTTTTTTAAAAAAATATGCTTGCAAAAATAATAAAATCTTCATGAATTCAAAAAATTGTTTATGATTTCACGAAATTGACAGTGATAGTGTATCTCGGTGGTGCAACAAATGTGATCATGGCCATTGAAGATTATGATATTTTTCCCCGTTGCAACGCACGGGCTCTTTTGCTAGTACAAGCTCATAAACAAATCTGGACGACGTGATAAGTCAAGGGCCCCTTGATTTTTCTCCTCATAAATCCCCTAGATAGAACAGAAATCCCTCGTGTTTGACGAGCTGCGGGAGGGCGAGTGCTGCACGGTGCCGGCCGGGGCCGTATCCTTGAGGCCGCTGACCTGAGGCTCGTCGCCAACGTGTTCGACGAGGAGTCGACGACGAGGAGCGGCTCCTGCTAATGGGCCTCTCGCCGCCGGCGTGTTCGACGAGCAGTCGAGGATAAGGAGCGGCTCCTGCTGATGGGCCTCTTGCCACTGGCGTGTTCGACGAGGACACACGCGGCTCCTGTTGATGGGCCTCTCCGTGTCACGGCGGAGGCATCCTCAAGGTCGTCGACCCAAGGCTCGACTCCCGTGAGTTTGGGGAGAGCAACGCTGATGTTATTAGGCCAACGCCGGATACGAAGTCAGCCATGGCAGCCACCTGAGTCCTGTGGCGATTGGTCACATTGCCCGTGGCGATGTTCCATGCATGTGCGCGCAACCACCACGGGAAAAAGAATCAGCATGAGAGCACGCATGACCGGCTACCACTATCGGAATAAAGAATCAGAACTGTCCGTATTTGTATAATTTTCTTGCTGATGATGAGTAAGACGAGCGCGACCTCGAAGTGTCTCTGTGCACTACCGGCAATGGCGCCCTCAAGCTTGGGCATGAACTGCTCTTGCTAAGCTGCCCAGATTCTATTCATCTCCACGTACGACTTTAGGGCCTCCTTGTAGTGGTGGTCCTCACCCTCCGATCTCTTTCATCACCATGATGCAGATCATCGACGCGCCTCTATCCAGCAATGGTGAGAAGGGTGGCCCGCGTCGAGACCCAAGGTGAGTGCCCACTCTTCGGCTTAGTATTCATTAGGATTGGCTTCTTGCGCGGCTGTCCGGGTCGGGTGGTATGCAGGCCAGGCCAGGCTCGTCCTTCACTCTCGACAATGACACTGGCCACATCAATTTCAGCAGATGGTGACCACGAGTGTATTCTCTCCCGTACGACAAACTGAAGTGCCAGCCCGCCTCGCCTCCCCGCCCTCCACACTCGACCTCACCTTGCGCCTCGCATTGCTGACCACGGAGACGCCCTCTATGAGCTCGAGGTCTGCTCTCTGCTGCACCTTCATCTACCGCCTTGCGTCACTGCTCGACCTCGGATGTCGCTGTCCGCCGGAGAGGCCATGGGTAGAGTTGGGTGACAGTGCGCAAGATGCTGCAAGGCATATGGGTGGAGATGCCTTCAGCCTCGAGGAAACCGGGGCAGGGCCTCGAGGGGATCCGACCCGAGGACGGGCCTCCACTACTCTCCTGCGACCTGACGGAGCGCCTGGGTCCGCTTCAACGTAATGTACCCTTTTGCCTCCCTGTAGCCTCTGAATTAGTTTCATGTCAAACGCATACAGTCATCCGCATCAAAATGTACACAGCCATACAACCAATGCGATTGTGGTGTTCAGGTTTAGGCTGACCTTCGTAGTAGGGAGGGCAATTTACGTATAATATATTGAATCCAATATTTGTTTTTCCTTCAGTAGTATATTACCATATACTCCCTTCGTTCCTAAATATTTGTCTTTCTAGACATTTCAAATGGTTACAACATACGGATGCACGTAGACATGTTTTAGAGTGTAGATTCACTCATTTTACTTCGTATGTAGTCACTTGTTGAAATGCCTGGAAAGACAAATATTTAGGAACGGAGGGAGTAGTCTTTACACAAGCACAAGCCAGATACGATGTTAGTCTTTACCAAAGTCTTTACCATAGTATATTAACATCCCCTCAAAAAAAAAACCATGGTATATTAACATCGTATCTGTCATATATTTGTAACCTGGTGCATCGATGCAGTGGTTACGAAAATTCATGTTGCATGAAGATAGCAATTAATTCTTCACAATTTTAGAAATTTTTTATTTTTTTTGTTTCATCGCCCACACAAGTAAATACTCCAGCAACATTTGAATTCACTCTAGCTAATCCACTCAGATTTGAAAGTAACTACACATGATGTGCAATTTGGGTATGCAGAATGTTCATTATTTATTTTGAGTGCCCATATTTTGAATATATGAAATGTCTTTATCTTCCTGCAACTAATATGTGTTCATCTTCCTGCAACTAATCTGATATTACTAACTTCAATGGTCACTCCCTCGCAAAAAAAACTTCAATGGTCACTCCCTCGCAAAAAAACTTCAATGGTCACAACTGTTAAGATCTTTTTTTCAACATTAATTGCATACAAGATTGGGATCAACATACTCATTTTTAATAATAGGCTCGCCTTTAGGGTACCATTTAGGTTATAAAAAATTATGCCGACACAGTTAACTCAGATCAAAAATTATTTTACCTTTATTTATGATCTCCAGTCATGTTTTACTTATGGTCTCTAGACTATATATTTTAAGTTTGTAATTTAATTTTAGGCACGCAAGAGGTTCACTTTCCGGTACTGGGGAGTTGATGTGTGCATTTCCGAAGAAATCCATTTATTGCCCGCAGTTCACTCATTCACCCACATAGCCTATGTTTCGAATTGGCGTGCCGAATAACACAACCTCTATCAATCTATTATCGCACTTCCTGGACCCAGCCTACCCTAATTCACGGCAACCAACATTTCCTCCGTAGCGGAGCACGGATGTTGCGCTAGGAAGTAAATTGCAGAGAGCGTCCCTCACATCCTGCTCAATGAGATTAGTTTATTTTAAAAGTGTTAAGCATTCTTTTGCGATGGCGCGACTCAGTGGCATGTGTGTCATGTAGTGGCCGAGCTCATCTCCTTGGGATTATCAGTGTCAGAGATGTTGTGACTAGGTGAATACCACGGAACATCGACAAGCATGGAAACGAGGATAAGCTAAGACACTATGTTGCGGTGTAGAAATAGAGGCGTAGACATGTGAAGGGTGGGTATTGAGCAATAATTTTTTGGATCATAGAGGTGTGATGATTTTTTTTTTCTCCCGTTGCAATGCATGGGCATGTTTCCTAGTCATTCCTTAAAATATGGTGAGACAAAGTGTGCTAAGAGATCATCTCTTGTCTTCTCTTAAATAAGAGAAGACAAACATTTTCTTATGAGTTCTCTCTCCTCCACATCATCATTTATCTTATGTGGCACTCCTAAGATAGCATCATTGTACATGCCCTTAGATTGCTCCAGAAGTTGGACTCAAACAGATGGCGGAGTCTGAACTTCAAGTGAAAAGATATTTGATTTAGGCAATTGGGATGATATCACATGCTTCACTTTCACAAGCAACTCATAGCAGCCACTGAACAAAAGAAGAAATGGAATCACTTGAATTGATAGCACAGATAATCGCCGCCTTTTATTCGATTTATCTTCGTCATCATCGCTGTTTGGTCACATTACCATGGCAGTTTAGGGAAAATGCAGAGAACAAGCCATTTCAGGCTTACAGGCGCATACACATCATAGACTACATATATGCAACGGCCTTCGTTAGGCAGCAGAGTTTCCACAAGTCCATGGCTATGTCTTATTTATCTTCACCAGATGCACCAACAGCAGGCGATCCGGTTGACAATGAGGCGGCGCTCTCAGACAAGCACCTGAGCTGCAGCTAGCCTAGCGATCGGGACCCTGCGAAAAGGTTCCATGACAAGATGTTAACGGCTATAAAGAGCGTCAAGGCAGTGCTAATCTTTCAGATTTCAGTAATCTCAGCCAACCTGAACGGGGAGCACGAAACATAGTCCAGCCCAGCCTTTGCGAAAAAAGCAACTGAAGATGGCTCTCCACCATGTTCACCGCAGATGCCCACCTGTTTGGGAACAGGAAATCAGTAAGTCAAATGAACTAAGAATGAATTCCGCACAACAGATACAGTGTCCTAAGTGCAGTACTGACCTTCAAGTTAGGCCTCGCTTTGCGACCCCTCTCTGTAGCTATCTTTACCAGCTCCCCCACTCCTCTTTGATCAAGCACCTGGCATATTCATTAACAGGTAAGTTGCCAAGTTACAATATGATAAGGTTATGTCTGTACACAAAAAATCAAGAGAGGAACATGCAAAATGACTACATATGTGAGACGCTCATGTATGTGAATGACGAAAATATGGGTGGTACTTAAAACAAACTTGAAGTGGTACGGTCCCAGTCGTAATAAATTTACCTCAAAGGGGTCATGCTGGAGGATACCCTGAGCCAGGTAGATGGGGAGGAACTTCCCCACATCATCCCTACTGTAACCAAATGTCATCTGCGTGAGGTCGTTCGTTCCGAAAGAGAAGAACTCAGCCTGCTCTGCTATCTGTCAACGGAACAATGTCAAGTTATAGACTTGAAGTAACAGGGACACATGTATACTGCCTTGATAATTCGGATAAACTATTCCTTTGCACTTGGAGTTCTGATAACTAATACATGTACTATCCGGTTTACATGCTGAACGACAATAGCCAAATTTTATGATTTTACGGAAAGAACAGAGCTATCATAAGCTTTTTACCTCATCTGCCACTAGAGCTGCCCTAGGAATTTCAATCATAGTCCCAACTTTGTACTCGATTGTTTTCCCCATGTTGGTGAAAACACTGTTAGCAATTTGGCGGATAAGAGCCACTTGATGTCCCAATTCCTGGCAAAACCATATGTCAATTGTCAGAAGGAAAAATCAAGTGCTGAATTAAACTTGCAATAATAAAATCAAGTGTGGTTTGAAGAGAAATGAAATGGTCAGGTTTCCATAAATAGGTGTTGTATACTTGTATCCCATCAAATAGATTATGTCATTTTTCAACTGCAACAACTGTGAAGGTACACTTTATACCAGCCAAATAATGTATGCATGAAGAAAGACATGCCTGAGGTGTTCCAACAAGAGGAACCATTATCTCTGGAAATACTTGAATGCCCTGGTTGGTCATGGCTATAGCAGCTTCAAAGATGGCCCGGGCTTGCATTTCTGTTAATTCAGGATATGATATACCAAGCCTGAAATATTAGCATCACCAGCATTAGTAAAGGAAAGAAAACAGAATTGCGAATAAGCCAGACTGCTATACAAGAACATAGAGGAGAACAGCCAAGTAAATGAACAGGAAAGGAAAACTTGATTCAACAGTGGTTGTGTTAAAAGTATGAAAAGTATTTATTCTGTTGATCCAATGATTATAATTTAATCTCAGCATAGCTAAACAAATAAAAAACACCAACCTGCAACCACGGAAACCAAGCATTGGATTTACTTCTGAAAGTTTCTCCATTCTTGCAAGGACATCATCCTCAGCGGCTCCGGTTTCAGCACATAGTTCACGGACAATATCCTCGACATTCCCTTCTGGAAGGAACTCATGAAGTGGAGGGTCCAACAACCGAATAGTGACCGGGAGCCCTGAAATGCAAACAATGATGTTCAGATGGTTTTGTTTGACAAAATGTAGTTTGGATTCCCTTGCAACAAGCGCAGTTTATAGCTCGTGTCGTATGGATTGCCCATCGATGGAAAGTGTTTATGTGATATCAGTTTCTATGGAACATGTTATTACATATACCACTTTCTACAATAGATTGAAGAAGTCCTAGCAGAGTTCTATACTTAAGCTACACGATGCGTGCCAACCAATACTTTAAGGTTGGAAGCACAATTCTTATGAGGTCCTAATCTTGCAAGTTTATCTACTTTGTGTGTTCATGTTAACTTTCAATAGTGACTATTCGCTTATTTATGAATTTGAACTCTCTAGTACACCTGATCCATTAAGACAGAACATATATACAAATTCATGGAGATTTTCCACATACCATCCATAGCACGAAAAATGCCTTCAAAGTCGGACCTCTGATAAGGCAGAAGACGATCTAGTGCTTTCTGCCTCAGTTCAACAGTTGGAGCCATAATCATCTGCCTCACAGTCTTAATCCTCTCATCAGAAGCAAAGAACTACAAAAAATACAAAAGAGAACATTAGTTTTTTTTTCATTGTCTACAAGAGCAGACTTGTGTCCATAAAGTTCACTTTGAAAACTTGAACTACAGAAAATAATAATCCTAAAAAAATAAAACGAAAAAGAACAGTAACTAATAATAAGTTAACACCAACCATGTGTTCTGTCCGACAGAGTCCAATTCCTTCTGCCCCATTTTTCCTTGCTGCCAATGCATCCCCGGGGGTGTCTGCATTAGCCATAACCTAGAACACGCAACATATGCATAATAAGGATTTTTGTTGAAGCTTGTGTAATGCCTAGGCCTCACCCAGTTAACAAGACTGATGTCATATTTAGTTAAAGTCAACTTGAGGCATTTTTTGTTCTTATTTTAAGTTCTAGGAAGTTTACCTTGAGCTGCCTAACTTCATCAACCCAGGACATGAAAGTTTCCAAGTCAGCACTAAGGGCTGGTGGGGAAAGTGGCTGTTTGCCAAGGATTACTTCACCAGTTGATCCATTGAGTGATATCCAGTCACCTTCATAGAGCATCTTATCTTCAATAGCTACCACCTATGCGTATAGACCATATACCAAAGTAAGCACCTCTATAATACAAAATGATGAACACAGATTTATCATACTCTCATTATGAATTTTAAGGCTGGAACGAAGTGTTGCGTCTAACAATGTATTTCCTAGACATCTGTAGCAATAAGTTCAATCACCTTTTCAACTTCATTTACACGGATGCTTGAGCACCCTGACACACAGCATTTTCCCCAACCACGTGCTACAACGGCAGCATGAGAAGTCATACCACCTCTTGCTGTAAGAATTCCGGCGGCTGCATGCATGCCACCAACATCTTCTGGGCTGGTCTCTGTCCTCACCTTTACATTCAGAAAGTTCAAAAAATATCAGGATAACTCAAGAATAGGACAAGTCCAACCCAAAATGACAGAAAAATGAAGGACATCCTGCTATAAAAAGGAGGATGATAAGGACATGTACCGACCAGAATAGCAGATTTCCCTTGGGCATGCCATGCTTCAGCATCCTCGGCAGTAAATACAATTTGCCCCACAGCAGCCCCAGGTGATGCTGGTAAGCCTGTAGTAATAACTTTGCCTTTGTATGAAGCAGCCTCGGGGTTCGCAAACTGGTTGTCATAACATAAGGGTAATAAAACTGTGAATATATTGCAATTATCCAGTTGCAAATAAAATTCAAACGAGGGATGTCAATATAAGGGTTAAAATAAAGTTCCAGACACCAATACATCTGATTAAATTTGAACTTGTATAGTAAGAAAGCAAGACTCTATCTATATACATCAGATTTTAGTAGTATGTCAGAATCATAGGCCTATTGAATGAGTATACTATCTTCATTAATTACGAATGCATTCTCAGCATGCAAATGATGTGGTTTTTGTTTAAAATCATTAACTAAAGCAAATATATCCTGAAAGAGCAAATAATTTATTGGGACAACAGAGGCACTAACAAATTACATGCATGTATTTACATGTATCACTTCTATACACCATTTGGGCATATTTGATTATTTTATACCTGAGGATGAAGAAGCTGGTCCAGGTGACCTGGTTCTACCATCTTAATCGCTGTATTGCGATCTACAAGAGCCTCATTAACCATGTCTACAGCAATCTTCACAGCTCCTGCGCCAGTACGCTTTCCGGATCTGCATTGTAGCATCCAGAGCCTATTTTCTTGAACAGTAAACTCAATATCCTGAATTACACATGAAAAATGCAAGTTATTCGCCATTGGAAATAGTAGGGGTTCAGGTTAATCTTTTGACATATTAAGGCAGGATCATGACCAAAGAGCATTCATGTCATCTGGGCAATTGTAGAGAGCACTGTAATGGTGCTTGAAAATGATCACATAAACTAATTAGATAGCTAAGTTCTTCACAGTTTTTCAGAATAAGTTTTATATCACGCTATGGGTCAAACGCCATGTTGCATAAAACAGCAACACTGACAGGCCCCTCAGCAGAGCTTCCTGCAAGCAGTTGGATAAACTAACATACCATCATTTCCTTATAGTGGCTCTCCAGTATTTCACAGTTTTCAACAAGCTCTGCATAGGCCTCCGGCATGTGATCCCTCATGGCATCAAGATCCTCCGGGGTTCTGATTCCAGCAACCACATCCTCACCCTGCATAAGGCAAAAGAAAAACAGTTAAATTATGCATCAATGACAATGCAATATCCAGACTGTATTATCTTGATTGCATAATCTATTCTGATAAAAGTGGGCAACATACTGCTCTTTTGCTGTGCGCACATATGTAGAGCATGGCAGCCAGAATTCAGAAGCAACTAGGAGCGATCAGAACCGAGTCATACCTGAGCATTGACTAGGAACTCGCCATAAAGCTTCTTCTCCCCGGTGCTAGGGTTCCTAGTGAAGAGGACACCGGTGCCGGAGGTGTTCCCCATGTTGCCAAACACCATGGACTGCACGTTCACAGCGGTGCCCCTAAGTCCAGTGATCTGATTAATGCTTCTATACTTGTTCGCTCTCGGACTGTCCCACGAGTCGAACACGGCCAACACCGCTAACTGCAATTGCCTCTTGGGGTCTATGCCAAGGCAAGAAACAGCAAACATATACACATATCAACTGGGTGCCAAAAACACAATGCCAGTTTCAAAATATATAAATAAAAAGGTGAAATTCATGAATTCAACCTGAGGGAAATTGTTCTCCTTTGGCTTCAATGTAGACGTTCTTGTACTGATCCACTAGCTCCCTGAGGTCGTTGGCAGTGAGGTCGGTGTCGTTGTCCACCCCCTTGGATGCTTTCATGGCTTCGAGCTTCTCTTCGAAGAGCGCATGGGGAATGTCCATGACCTGGCAAGAGGAAACATCCTGCTAAGAAACAAGGATCCTGCTACTGCTAGTTGCTAGTACGAATTACTGTAAACAAAACGTCCACCAAGTTTTCGGTAGTGCAAAAGAAACTGCTATTTAGTGAGGAACGCACATCCCAAAATGCAGTATTGGAAATCCAGTTGCCAGATTAACTGGACTGGATCCAGCTGACGTTCCTCCTTTTGTGGAACAATATACTACCAATCAAATGAGTAAGAGGAATTTGATTAGCTCAGGCGTTCGCTGTCATAGACCCGCAGCCTTCTTGTGCTAAACAAAATATGTTGGATCCAAACGAGTAATGACTCGGTGTTTCCTCTTTTACCGGGGCGCCGCAACCGGAGCCGATCTAGCCACCGGGGTCGAGCTCCAGCCTCCATGACGGGCACAGCGGCGGGCGGGCGGTCTGGCCTCCAACCGCGCGGGCTCCGCCGCCGCCGCCGTCCTGCCGCGCTCACAAGTGAGCTGGTGAAGGAGAGTCTTTGGTCGGCACCGGAAACGCGGGTGGTTCGGCTCCGGGGACGGACCGGACCAGTACGACGTGCGACGGTGCGACGTGAGACAGAGGGAGGGCAGTGTAAGAATACGCGCAACTTTTTTTTCTTAAAAAACATATGGGTGTATAATACCACTGAAACAAATAGCACGCTATAGCGTCGCTAATAGCACGCTATAGCATATAGAGAGTTGGCTCGCTAAATAAGTCAATGTACAATGCATCGCTAATAGCACGCTATAGCGCGCTATAGCACGCTAATAGCATATTTTCAGGGGCCACGCTATTTTCTGTAGCGCGCTATTTTTTTCATTGTATAATACACGTGATTGCACAAAGCTTGAGAATAATAACGTAGAATTATTGCAGTTGACGTGTCGAAACTTGAAAACTCATTTGAACTTGGTAATATCATGGAAAACAACACCAACTTTAAGGTCATGGGTGATTCATTTATTTGAGGTCATGGAAACATCTACTCGTTCTGTAAACTAATATAAACTTGGTAATATCATTGGACTGCATTTTCACTCTAGAGCTAGTAGAAGACAACATCAGCTTGGCAGGTTTGTCGAAACCTACTATATGAATCAATGCTGCATATGTCATGGATCAATGAAGTTGGAGATGAAATTTTTTGTCATGTTTTTCGTCACCCCGGACCGACTGTTTTAATTGTTTTGTTTTCTAAGAACAAGACAAATCTTTTCATGAAAACAGACATTTTGTGCTACGGATGAATGTTTGTCTTATTGTTTTACCAAAGTTTGTCTTGTTGTTTTTTGTCCTATTTCAAAAGTAACCGTGTCAAAATTTGTCCTCCTTTTATGTTTATCTTATTTTCAAAGTGGAGTGAAATAATAGTGTCAAACTGTAAGACAGAGGTCGCCTTCATCGGTCATTCTTTTCTCCGAAAGAAACAATTGCGGTCAAAATACGGCAGTGTTGCCGTGCAAACTGTTCTTGCGAATCGGATTAACTGTGCTGACAATAACAGCAAAACAATTGCTTCTGAAAGTGTTTGCGGTTTGCACATGCGGGTAGTATGTGCTGCGGCTCAGCTTTCTTCATGCAAAAATATATTTTTATTAACAAATACTCCTCCTTCTAAAGCAACCAATTTCATATATATTTTTCTTCATATTTTTATTAAGCTTCTGTGTGATTTGTTCTCTTCTAAATTACTCCCGCTATAAACTAATAAGATATTTTAGATCACTACATACTTTATTATACTTATAAATAATAAAAACAATCATTGTCACGGGTTAACTCTACCACCGGCCGTGGCGGGCACCTAGAGATACCTTCGCAAGCATACAAGAACCCCAACGTAATCCTTGTTTTTTTTTCGAAATGGCAGCTTACTGCATTCATTAAGAAGACAACGTAAACCTTGTCACCTTCATCATAATGCAACAGCAGCAGCCAACGTCTCGGCGACGCAACCCGCGCCAGACGCACGTCGCTCCCTCCCAAAGCAACGGTTGCTCGACGCACGCAAAATAACTACGACAAGCAAGCAAGCGATGGAGCGGCGCACATGCATGCATGATATACTAGTACGATAATCCATAGAGCTAGCTTTAGCTTAGTCAGAGCCAAGTGTGTTGCAGTATACTCACGACGTTGCCGAACATGTCGAGGAAGCGGCGGTACGAGTCGTAGGCGAAGCGGTCGCCGCTCTTGGCCGCCAGCCCGGCGGCCACCTCGTCGTTGAGCCCCAGGTTGAGCACCGTGTCCATCATCCCGGGCATGGACACCGCGGCGCCGGAGCGGACGGAGAGGAGGAGGGGCCGCGCCGGGTCGCCGAGGCGCGCGCCCATGTACTCCTCCACCCAGCGCAGGCCCTCCAGGGTCTCCTCCCACAGCCCCGGCGGCAGCGCCCTCCCCGCCGCCTGGTACTGCTCGCACGCCTCCGTCGACACCGTGAACCCCGGCGGCACCGACAGCCCGATGCTCGCCATCTCCGCCAAGTTGGCGCCCTTCCCGCCCAGCTGCATGCACGCATCATCGTCCACGATCCAGTCATCGTAATCAGCATATATAGTGAATTACTTAGTGAAAATACATGAACTGAGGCTGATGGATCTAACGAACGATCACGTACCAGGTCCTTCATGGCCTTGTTGCCCTCGCTCTTGCCCTTGCCGAAGTGGAACACCCTCTGCACGCGCGCGCATTGAGCAGGAGCCATTAGTGCAACAGCCAGTGAAGACGAACAGTACAACTTGTTGGATGCTCATGGAGTGAGAGCCGGGTTCTATTTATAGGAATGGGAGGGGTGCGGAGGCCCTGGCCACGTAGAAATGGCGTGGCACCCCGGTGAGACCCACCGTGAGACGTCACCGCACGGTCGTCGCATGTGGGGGACGGACCAGCCCGGGGAGGGGCTGGCTGGGCGTCTGCTCGTCCGTCAAGCTCCCAACCAAGTGGCGTAATGTGTGAAAATCCAAGTGTAGTAATAAAGTCCTATACCTGACAGTGGTACTCGTTCTTTTCTTCTAAATTTATTTCAGGCCTTTCAATGTGCATTCAGTGAGTAAAGCCATTATCGTTTACTATGAAGGCATCTGTGACGATTTCATCAATTTTAACACGATGTGCTAGCTCAGTCTTTGGAGGTGCTCACGGAGATAAGAAGTGTCTACGTGCGTTCATAGGGATGAGTGTATGCGTATGTACTGTGTTAAAAAAACACTATTACGATGTAGTAACAAATTGTCATGTATTTTTAGCTAGGTGTGTGTCTTTCTTTTCCTAATTCCCATCACGAAGTATGGTTATCGTTGGTTATTACGTGAGTTCTGTATTGCTCATGTACGTACGTTTACCTTTGATGCAAAGGTGTGGCTAGTAAACATAGACTTAATCAAGTCTCAGTCGTGACATAACATATAGAAAAGCAAAAAGTAAACTTTAAAAGATTTTTATTTTGCACGGATCTTCCTGTAAGATCTTATGTATAGCATTAACCGAGACTTAACGACTTTAACTGAGATTTAGCAACACTTATGCAAGAAAATTCATGGAAAAATCACAGGCATTGTATCCCCAATTTAGGGTGCACATCATCTGTTGACAGCACCCAGCTGGGCAGCTCAAGGTGCAAAGCTGTACGAACCGGCGAGCCAAAGTGACACCAGCTCGGTGCCCGCGCGCGCCACGCGCTTGAGCAACGGAACGAAAAGAAAAAGATAGCGGCGTCCGTCGTGGCATGCCGGATGGGCTGGGGCCGCGTAAAGTGGTTGGTGCGCGTCGGAAGGATTCGCGCCGCGGCTCAGGCTCAGCAACACGTACGCACGCTCCCCCTAATATGTGCAGGGATATGATCCATTTTTTCTGAGGAGTTTACATGCCGTCAATGACCATTTCGCGACTACAAACTCACTTGTCAGGCTAAACCTTTTCGGAAAGGATATCGAGCATATGATGTGCATGCGAAAATGCAATCAATCGCGTATATAAAATGTATGGTTGGTGCTTGGTAGGAACCCGGAAATCTGCAGAGGAATCGTGTAGCCAGCGGGTAGAAACTAGGAGGAAATGGTGTGCGTGACAGGTTTAACTCACCGTGCTCTCTTTGAATGGAAAAAAATAAGATCAATTCAACCTGAAGAACGTGCTTGATCGGTGTTCATTGGCAACGTGCACGGCGGCGTGTGGTACCGGGCGAAGACATTTTGTTTAAAAATGAGTCTGCGTGGCGGCCCCTTCTCTAAAGGATCGAATCGAAGATCGTCTACCGCCGGTCAAACGAAGATAAGGTTATGACAGAGCTGGAGCAGAGTGTTTCGCATTTGAACGGTGGCTTCTATCAAATCACCGGCACACTTTGCGGTCGTTTTGGTCCTTTGGATTGCTTGTCCCGCCGTGGTGGGATCGGATCGGATCGGAACGGATAGTATCGGCACGTACGCCGTACACGGTTCCGTGCTGTCACGCAACAACCATCGGTCCGGCCAGTTGCACCAACAGCACCCGCTTCCCAGCCCAGCCGGGTCGATATGCGGGCAAGCAAACTAGGTTTTATTTCAAATTTGAACTAACATTGAGTTTCACTGAATTTATCAAACAAATTAACATCTTTTTAGGGGGAAAATCTAGAACGTCAAATTAGTTTTATTAGGTTTGTCACAAAATACATTTTCATGCTATAGCTTGATGTTGTGAACATTAGAGCATCTACAACTGGACTTCTCAAACCCGCCTCATACGCCCGGACGGGCCGCCCGATCACGTTTTTTTTGATCCAGACGGGTCTCTCAAACGCCCCTCATATGGCTGGGTTGACCAGCATCCCCATATGCAACCCAAATTTGGGACGGATATGAGGGCGTCTGGGCACGCCCCTATGTCGGACTGGCGAAGGGGTCCCAGCCGGAAACGCCCAGAAACCCGGCAATTCGACGGACGCTTGGTTTGTCGCCACGGTGTGAACGCTGCATGGCGCCGCTCCGGCTCGCCGTCCAAGACGAAATCCAGCTATTTAAGCCGGGTGGCGTTCCGGAACCCTAAACCCAACCCCTTCGCCCCTCTCCATGTTGCCAGTTCGAGCCCATCCACCTCCTCTCTCTCCCGCTGGGGCGCTCTGTCCACGCTCCGCCACTACATAGTAAGATCACGTACTATGCCATGCTGACGCCGGAGTGCCGCTACGAGATCCAACAGCAGATCCAAGCGAGGGAAGCCGTGCGCGCCGCCCGCATCGCTGCCGGGCTTCCTCCGGACTCGCTGGAGGAGGAGGAGCCGGGGGAAGAGGAAGAGGAGATGGCTCCGATGGAGGTGGAGGAGGCGGAGGAGCTGGACCAGCAGGTGCGGGCTTTCAACATGGAGCAGGCAGAGGCGAAGTTTGCCGTTGCCCAGTCCGACGAGATGGCCGAGCAGCAGGCCATCCTGGAGTTCATACAGGACGAGGCCTATGTGGAGGCCAAACGGGCGTTCCCCCGGCGGGAGCAGGCGGAGACTGACACGCTCTTCGCCGAGCTCGACACGAAGATAGAGGCGGAGAAGGCCAGAGCGGAGCTGCAGCTGCTGCCCATGCTGCCGGAGCCGGGTACAGAGATCGTGGTGATCTCCGACGAGGAGTAGGCACGATCGACGCAATATGTAGGTTGCATGTCCTTTTGTATGTCTTTGTATGAATATAAAAATCGAGTATGAGGTGTCTGAATGCAACAAATGAAATTTTAGATGTGTCTGATCACTGCCCGCTTTAAAGGTCCGGATTTGCCATATGTGGTTGTAGATGCTCTTAGCATACTTTATTTTCATAAACTTGGTCAAACATTTTAGAAATAATTAGGATGAAACTAGATCTTCTAATGGCGGGACAAGTATATGGAACTGGCGCACACTGTATGGACAAAAAAGGAGGATGATCAGATCTTTGTTGCTAAGTGAGCTCGTAAATTAACGTTGTCAGATAGTTGGGCACTTTGGAAATGAACTTAGCCATCTCCAACGCTGTTCCTAAACCGAACACTGCATGTGTCTACGAACAATTTAGCCATCTCTAATGCTGACTCCTAAACCGGATACTGCATATGTCCGTGGACGAGAGGGATCAGTCTGTGAATAGGGATGTGGCATTGGTGAGGGGCGCCGGGCCATGCTCCAGAGCGAGCTCTTCGTCATCAGCTTAATCTTACAGATGAATTCCTCGTTCATCAGAGCGGCCTCTGTGAGGAGGCGCGACTCCTGCGGCGGCGACACCTGGTCCTCTTGTCGTAGGAGAAGATGACGATATGCAAACCATCACGGATTAAAACAATTTAAATATGTTTTAGATGTTCATGAAATTATACAGAAATTGTTCATGCGAGTATAACAAAATGCTCATGACAAATAAAAAAAATCCTGTCCCATTTTTAAAAATCCACAACACTTAATTTTTTTCATACATATTAAAAAATGTTAAATTTTGTTTGCGTAATTTTTCAGAAATATTCATGACATATAAAAAATGTTTGTGCAGTGAACCATACATACTAAAAGTCTCATGAATTTGGAAAAGAAATGAGAGAAAATAAAAAAATGTAAAAAAAAACATAGAAACTAAGAAAAAACAACTGGGCCGAATCTGCCCAAAACCGGGTGAAAGGTTTTCAAAATCAGTCCCACCATACATGGTAGCTTCCGAAAACCACTCGGGTACAATGTCTATTGGTTTGGCCCACTCGGAAGAACCCTATAGGCGAAAGCTCTATACTTACAATAAGCGAGATTTAGCCATGGCGCGGGTTCTGAGGCCGAGCATGAAGGATCCCCATTGGAAGATGATGTTCAGTCCAGTTTATTTTAAAGATGATGTTCAGCCCATTGGAAGGCCTGGTTCACTGCGGGTATATTTGAATGTCGGACGAAATACACCGTACTAAACTATTTTCATACCACACATTTCAGTCCACGGATGGTTGCAAATTATTTGGCAGACTAATATTTTTTTGTCAACTCCAGTTTGTTTTCGTTGCCAACTTTGATCAACTCATAAGTAAGCAAAACCTTGAGCAATATTTTGGCTAGCCAAACATTTATCATGGGAAGCTTGGGATCAAAGTAAGCATATCCACTGCGACATTCGCTACCAAGGTCATTATCCTTTCACTTCTTACATCACAGATTAAAAAGAAATAACGTCACCAACTAAGCTTTGTCTGGTCATTTTTATATCTCACCGGTCAACGGAGAAGTTGAATCCTCATCATCTCTACCTTTTCTTTTGAGGGGGGTAATCAGGGTGAGGGCTTTTGGAGGCCGAGCTCCACGGAGCTCGTTTTGAAAATACAAATTTCCACTTCATAAAAAAATTGAAATTTTTTGTATACAGTTTCAGACATGTGTATTGCATATGTGCAAAAATTCATAACCATATACTTTCACACGTGGCGTACAAAAAAAAGACAAAATCGTATTTCTAAAATGGGCCGATTTGTTTTGTTATTGGGCCGGAAATTTTTCTTTTTTGTACAACCTACAAATCACAAAATTTTCAAATGATTTTTCCACACATGCGTGCAGAAATCGTATAAGTTTTGGAGGAATTTTTTCGAATTTTTTTGAAACTTTGAAATATGACTTTAGATTTTTTTTTCAAAATACCGAGCTCCGTGGAGCTCGGCATCCGTTGGCATTTTCCGGGGGTAACCACCTCTACCTTGATTTTTGGATAGTTTACTAGAAAAGTGTCTGAATATCTAAGCAGGGAGAATATCATACAGAAACCAATATTCAATGAAAACTTCGTGGAAACCATATTTGAAAGTTAAAAAAAAATGAAAAATATGGGATCTTAAGAGGGTGATATTTTATTGTCACGCAAAATTCCAAGTTGAAACACATTACAAGATGTGAGCCACTTGAATTTTTGAGTGGCTATAAAACATCATCCTCTTAACTTCCAGTTTTTTTTTCAGAATTTTTTGAACTGCTAAATATCATTTTCTCGTGGTTTTCACCGGTTTCCATCGAATGTTAGTTTTCGTATGATATTCTGTTGCATCCCTATCTAGGTTAGTTACGGTTGCCAAACCGTTCTACGACGAACTTGTTGTA
>LR738709.1:514334524-514533259 GCA_902687465.1 Secale cereale
ATGCGACTTACAATTCAATTTGAGACAATATAGACGAGGAAATGCTGAGCACTTCCGTTAAGAAAAATGCAGATCATTTTAGTTGCCAAGAACCCATGAACAAGAGAATGCATCCTTCGTATTGTAATTTCGTCAAAGATACTTAATCAAATAGAGAACTCAAATTTTGGATCTACCTCAGGCACAGTACCTAGTAAACTACTCCCTCCGTCCCATAATATAAGAATGTTTTTGACACTACACTGTAATTACATGAGTGTCTGCGTTTGTACTGTGTTTTTTTAAATAGATGATTTTCTGCAGTATATATGTGTTGTTTCGTTGTGCACTTTCGGACTGACTAAACTGAAACGGTGCTTCGCGCGATCGTACGGATGCCATTTGAATTAGGAACGCCCGCACAAGTCAACCGGGGACGATAACACTCTAGTGGCACACACGAGTCGCGAACTGTTTACCTTCTTTGTGGCGGGCATCGGCGCCGCGACTGCGTTGGGAGGCGAGCAATGCCGGCCCCGCGCCGGGTGGATCATCGGCTTCGATTTCGCGTGCCGGGCTCTCGGCGCCGCCACCGATCGGGCCGCCTCCCTGCTCCTCCCGCCGCCGCTCGTGGTCGTCCTCTGCACGCACACGGCCTTCGAAACCGACGGCATCCTTCCCACCTCACCTGCACCGATTCATCCATACGCCAGCTACTTTCACCGCATGATCGGTCACCGGAGCAGAATCGAAACAGGGCGGTGGAGCACCAGCCGGCGTACGTACCTGACCGGAGCTGAGCTGAGCTAGGCGGGAGCGCGGTGGAGCTCCAACGACGCGGGAGAACCACGGGATCGTGCGCGTGGACGACCGGAGGAGATGTACCTCTCTCTGTGTGTGTCAGTACGTATGGGCGGCAGCGCGTGTGACCGAGGCAAGATCGCGCGGAGAAAGGGGAGACGAACGGGTGAATCCGGCGGCCGTGGAATATACTGCCCGTGACATGTGGCGCGACGGTGGTCACATGTGAGCCAGTCGCGGCGGGTGCACCTTATCCCGGCCCTTGGCCCCGTTGCCTCCCCGCGTCGTCGCCACGCCCACGAGTGGCTCTAGACGCGAAGGCCCACGGCTCCAGGGAATTCCCGAAACCCGGTTCCGGCAAGTGGTGGAGAACACCGGAGTTCATCAACCTCACGGCCTCCCTTTTTTGTCGCATCGACCGTAGCAGGACCACTCTCACATGCTGATGTGACGTGAGAAATATCACTGTTGAGAATATGGTTGATTAGGGTTAATTCTTGCCTAAGGACATTTCTCACGGCAACCCACAATTTTTTCCAGCATCCGTCCACGAACAGCGGGACCAGTCCACGGGCACGGATATGGAAGGAAGTCATTCAACTGTAGCATGTATATGTCCGCAAGAAAATTTAAATTCAAATCTACGCCGATCCACATAACGCGCCGGATCGCATCCGCGATCACAACCAAAAGGAGGCAAATATGCTTACTTTTTACGTGCCCGAATCCAAAAAAACATCAGTACGACAGTTCGTGCATTTCTGCCCTGCTGGACCGGCCATCCCAGCAAGCTGCTCCCCGGTCAAGGAGGTGCCGGCGCGCCGTGTAGGCTGCTATTGCTATGTGACATAGCCGGTCTAGTTGTAGGACTGCTGCGTGACCGTCTAGATGCAGGACTACTGCTGCTGGTAGTTGCCAAACTGGGTGGGATCCGAGTCTTTCACCTGCCCGTCCTCATAGCACCCTTCTCCTCTCTCGCCTCCGTCATGGATGATATCGAGCATCTCCATGTTTGCGTCGTACACCGGCTCCCCCGTTCACAACATTGCAACAAATAGCGTGCGGGCACCCATCTGCTCTCCGCCCACCATCCTCGCTTGGACGAGCGATGGCAAAGAATACTCGGAGAAGACCGGTGCCGCGTTAACGTCGACGATGTAAGGAACCGTACCGGCGGGGGTTACGAGCCGCTTGGCGGCGTAGTAGTACAGAGGCTTGCAAGGCTCCGGCCATGACACCGTCTGTACTGTGGGCGCGCCCATCTGGCGGCGGCCGCCACGGCCTCGCCGACCGCCTCGTCCGTGTTAGAGTTGTGTCGAATATTGTGTACAAGGTAGGTTACAATTGGACCCTAAGTAGTATTGTGTTTAGGTAGGTTATGGAGTCGTGTCCTAGTAGGACACTGATATCATAGGCCTCTCATATATAGCGAGGGTAGACACACGATGTAACCTATGCCAACATAGTAGCATAGGAACGCAGGGGAAGCCGGCGGCATGTGCCGGTGTCCAGGGCGATCGGGTGTGGTATTGTAACAGTGTCATGGGGAGGAGTGCCCATTTTCAGGCCACGGGGATGTAGCCATATCGGTGAACCTCGTTAACAAATCCTGGTGTCGTGCTCGTGTGATTGCTTGGTCCTCAGATGATCAACGGTATGCCTCGGATTTATTCTAACAAGTGGTATCAAGAGCAAGGTTCCGAAGAGGTTTTGGATCGTTGTTGATCAAGAGGAAAAGCTGCGATGGCCGGTCTTGAAGTGAGGCGTCATGTTCTGTTCCGATATATTGATGGTCCGCAGCAGATGGGGGCTGATGTGAAGGTCAACCATGGTCGTGACACAGAGGCCAAAGCTGTAGGTTCGAAAGTAATCGGAAGCAATTAAGGCAGCGCAGGTCGGATCCAAAGCAGCGACGGCACTAGGGCAGGGAGCGCAGCGAGCGCCGCAGGAGGCAGTCACCAGTGTTTGAGAACGATTGGATCGAACCATTTCTATTCCATTATGGATCACAATTTATATACAAGCAGAAGAGACGCGGTTGAAAGGACACGTCCGTCGTGGGGGCGTGGGAGAACCGTCGCGTCGGTTGCCTGGCAATCCGCATGATCGATTTGTACAAGGGAGGATTATCCCTAATTACTGAATTAAATTAATCCTAACACTCCCCCTAATCATCGCTTGTCTTTGAAACTAATCATCCTTGGAATATTCTCTGATCATCCTGGAAATATTTTTCTCCAAAAACCATGTGCGAAAAATGAGAAGAAAATATACAACATGCCATGAAAAACTCCTTCCAAAAACCCAGTGGAAAAATAAGGAGAAAATGACATACATGTCCATGCTTGCATTGATATTGCCTCATTAACAACCTTCCATGAGAAATCATCTGGAAAAACTCACAAAGGAAAAGAGTGCAAAATTAATGATCTTATGATCTTAACAGATAATATCTTAGTAGATTTCTTCCCCTGATTTTTTCAAGTCTCGAAGTCGTCTCATACCAATTCCAGTTACATATTTATGAAATAGAGAACTTGGCAATGACTTAGTAAACAGATCAGCGAGATTGTCGCATGACTTC
The DNA here is from genome assembly GCA_902687465.1 of Secale cereale. NCBI lineage: Eukaryota > Viridiplantae > Streptophyta > Magnoliopsida > Poales > Poaceae > Secale > Secale cereale. The sequence continues at coordinate 514,337,889 of LR738709.1, forward strand.
ATTTACAAAATATGTATCTTCCCATTTTCTTGCAGATCATGGGGATAAATAATTTAGGAGAAATATGCTTTGTAATATTGCTCTTAATATAACCCGTTTGCATTTGTGCAATACAAGCAACATTATCTTCATAGATAATGGTGGGTGATTTCAACGAACCAATCCCACTTTAACTTTGGACAAAGTTCACCACTCTGCGAAGCCATACACATTCACGTGACGCTTCGAACAAAGCAATTATCTCAGAATGATTGGTGGATATTGCGATTAAGGTTTGCTTTGTTGACTTCCAAGAGAAGGTCGTGCCTCCATGTAAGAAGACAAAACCAGTCTGCGATCTGGCATCATGGGGATCTGATAAATATCCAACATCGCAATACCCCACCATGGTTCTCTCTTGATTTTTTTCATAGAATAAACCAAGATCTTTGGTGCCCTGAAGATATCTGAAAATATTATTCACACCAACCCAATGCCTTTTCGTTGGTGATGCACTGTATCTAGCCAGTAAATTAACTGCAAATGCTATGTCAGGCCTGGTGCAGTTTGCTAGATACATTAATGCTCCATTAGCAATGAGGTAAGGAAACTCAGGTCCTAATACCTCTTCATCATCACCCTTAGGCCTAAATGGGTCTTTATCTATTTCAAGAGATCTGACGACCATCTGTGTTTTTGACGGGTATGCTTTATCCATATTGAACTTTTCTAATATCTTTTGAATGTAAGCAGACTGATGAACAAGTATTTCTGAAGAAAAATGTTCAAGTTGCAAACCAAGACAAAATTTGGTTTTACCCAAATCTTTCATCTCGAATTCTGTCTTCAAATGATTACATGCCTCATGTATTTCTCGTGTAATCTCAATGATGTTTAAGTCATCAACATACACGGAAAATATACAAAACCCATCAGTACATTTCTTGATAAACACACATGGGCTATCATTATTGTTTGAGTAACCGTTCTCCAGAAGGAGCTCACTTAGTCGGTTATACCACATTTTACCCGACTGCTTCAAGCCGTATAACGACTTCAGTAGCTTTAAGCAATACATGTTGCAATTAGCTTCCGGATCCAGAATCTTCAGTCCCTCGGGAACTTTCATATAGATATCCGTCTTAAGTGAACCATACAAATATGTAGTCACAACATCCATTAATTGGATATGCAAATTCATTTGCACTGCCGGTGATATCAAGTATCGGTACGTGATTCCACTCATCACACGAGAATATGTTTCATCGTAATCGATGTCGGGTGTCTGTGTAAACCCTTGTGCTACAAGCCTTGCTTTTATATCTCACCACCTCACTGTTTTTGTTCCTTCTACGAACAAAAACCCATTTTGCCTCCACGAGGAAAACATTAGGAGGAGTACGTGTTACTACAGTAAATACCCCTCTCTTGGCAAGCGAGCGCAATTCATCCTCTATTGCAACGTTCCAATTGGACCAGTCTGAGCGTTTCTTACACTCTGCCATGGACTTAGGTTCATGATCCAATGCCAGGTCATCTGCAATATTTGAGGCAAAAAATATGTCGACAATTGTAGTCTTTCTGTTGAATGATTCTCCTAATTCAACATAGTTGATGGAAATCTCATCAACACCTTCTGACTCATCGTGATTTCCCACAACAATTGAGTCGAGGTGTACCAATGTCCCAACACCAATATTTGTGTGCACAGTTGTGTTGGGTTCTGGATGCATAACATTCTTTAGGTGTCTTTCAACACTAGGTTGAATATCAATTCGTGGTTGACTTGCATTTACTATTTGAGGGATCCTCACTTCCTGCGGATGCTTCTGAGAAGCCTTGTCCTTTTTGTCCAGTTTTATCCCCCTCTTGGGCGGTTGAGTGGTCTTATGAGATATCTCAACTCTCTATGGAACATTCATAGCGGGAACATGGGATTTAGTGACACCTTTATAATCAGTAAATGCATCTGGCAGATTATTCGCAATATTTTGCAAATTAATAATCTTCTGAACTTCCAGTTCAGATTCATTCGTACGTGGATCTAAGGACATAATTCCTTTGATATTCCAATCTATTTCCTGGCATTCTTTGTGGTTCTTTTCTCTCCCTAATGCCGGAAAATTGTCCTCATCGAAGATACAATCAGCATACCGAGCTGCAAATAGATCCCCTGTTAGAGGTTCCAAGTACTTTATAATCGACGGAGAATTGTACCCCACATAGATCCCATTTTTCTTTATGGACCCATCGATGTACGCTGAGGTGGTGATATCGGTACGTACACATCGCAACCGAATCTTCGAAGATGGGAAATACTTGGTTGATTTCCACGTACTAACTGCAACGGGGAGGCCGTTAGATATGCAGTTGGTCGAATTTGAATCAATTATGAGGCATGCAATACCGCATGTCACCAACAAGTTGTTGGAAGATTACAATTCTATAGAAGAGGTCTTGCTATCAACTTGATCCTCTTGATAAGTGATTCTGCAAGACCATTTTGTGTGTGAACATATGGTACAGAATGCTCCACAGCTATGCCCAAATCTAGGCAGTAATCATTGAATGCTCGTGAACTAAATTCAGCATCATTATCCATCTTGATGGATTTTATCCTATGTTCATGATGATTTGCCCTCAGTTTAATGATTTGAGCAATCAACTTTGCAAAAGCATGGTTTCTTAACAATAGACACACATCGGACCATCTTGTTGGTGCATCAATGAGCACCATAAAATATCTATATGGCCCCGACAACGGTTGAATCGGACCACATATATCTCCTTGAATGCGTTCAAGAAAATTAAGTGGTTCATTCTTGATCTTCAGATATGAAGGTCTTGTGATTAATTTCCAAGTTGCATATGCACTGCATGCGAAATCCGAGGATTTTGGGGAAATTAGCAACCATTACGATGTGTCCACTTGAACCATCAAGAATTTTTCACATCATCCCCACACCAAGATGACCCAGGCGATCATGCCATATCTTGAACTTGTCAAGATTCTGAAAAATTATTTTGTATGCCAAATGTTGCTTTGGCTTGATGTATGTGTAATTGCTACTTCTCGAGCTTGCGTTGTATTCCCTCGAAGAGGAAACGGTGATGCATCACACTAGCATAAGTATTTCCCTCAGTTTTTGAGAACCAAGGTATCAATCCAGTAGGAGACCACGCGCGAGTCCCTCGCACCTGCACAAACAAATAAGAACTTCGCAGCCAACGCGATAAGGGGTTGTCAATCCCTTTACGGTCACTTACGAAAGTGAGATCTGATAGATAGGATAGTATAACATTTTTTGGTATTTTTGGTTATAAGAACTGAAAGTAAATAAAGCAAAGTAAAGTAGATGGAAGATTAATATGTTGAGAATAGACCCGGGGGCCATAGGTTTCACTAGTGGCTTCTCTCATGATAGCAGAATTCTACGGTGGGTAAACAAATTAGTGTCGAGCAATTGATAGAAAAGTGCATAGTTACGAGAATATGTAGGCATGATCATTATATATAGGCATCACGTCCGTGATAAGTAGACCGAAACGATTCTGCCTCTACTACTATTACTCCACACATCGACCGCTATCCAGCATGCATCTAGAGTATTAAGTTCATAAGAACAGAGTAATGCTTTAAGCAAGATGACATGATGTAGAGGGATAAACTCAAGCAATATGATATAAACCCCATCTTTTTATCCTCGATGGCAACAATACAATACATGCCTTGCTGCCCCTGCTGTCATTGGGAAAGGACACCGCAAGATTGAACCCAAAGCCAAGCACTTCTCCCATTGCAAGAACTATAGATCTAGTAGGCCAAACCAAACCAATAATTCGAAGAGACTTGCAAGGATATTATAATCATACATAAAAGATTTCAGAAAAGAATCAAATATTTCTCATAGATAATCTTGATCATAAGCCCACAATTCATCGGATCTCGACAAACACACCGCAAAAAGATTACATCGAATAGATCTCCTTGAAGATCGAGGAGAACTTTGTATTGAGATCCAAAAAGAGAGAAGAAGCCATCTAGCTAATAACTATGGACCCGAAGGTCTGTGGTAAAGTACTCACAACTCATCGGTGAGGCTATGGTGTTGATGTAGAAGCACTCTGTGGTAGATCCCCCCTCCGGCGGAGCTCCGGAACAGGCCCCAAGATGGGATCTCACGGGAACAAAAGGTTGCGGTGGTGGAATTAGGATTTTCTCTGCTGCCGCGATGTTTTCATGGTACATGGGTATATATAGGAGGAAGGAGGGCATCAGGGGAGCCATAGGGGGCCCACGAGGGTGGGGGGCGCGCCCTGGACCCTCGTGGCCACCTTCTTCGTTCCCTCACGTGTACTCCAAGTCTTCTGGGTAGATATGGTTCCAAAAATAATTCTCCCGAAGGTTTCATTCCATTTGGACTCTGTTTGATATTCCTTTTCTGCGAAACCCTGAAATAGGCAAAAAAAAAACCAGCAATCTGCACTAGGCCTTGGGTTAGTAGGTTAGTCCCAAAAATAATATAAAAGTGTATAATAAAGCCCATTAAACATCCAAAACAGAATATATAATAGCATGGGACAATTAAAAATTATAGATACGTTGGAGACATATCAAGCATCCCCAAGCTTAATTCCTGCTCGTCCTCGAGTAGGTAAATGATAAAAACAGAATTTTTGATGTGGAATTCTAACCAACATAATTATTAATGTAATTTTCTTTATTGTATGAATATTCAGATCCTAAAGATTCAAGACAAAAGTCTATATTGACATAAGAATTAATAATACTTCAAGCATACTAACAAAGCAATCATGTCTTCTCAAAATAACATGGCCAAAGAAAGTTATCCCTACAAAATATTTATATCATGCACAACCCCGGTTTCAGCCAAGCAATTGTTTTCATACTCAAATTTTTTCAAACCTTTCAACTTTCATGCAATACATGAGCGTGAGCCATGGATATAGCACTATAGGTGGAATAGAGTGGTGGTTGTGGAGAAGACAAAAAGGAGGAAGATAGTCTCACATCAACTAGGCGTATCAATGGGCTATGGAGATGCCCATCAATAGATAGCAATGTGAGTGAGTAGGGATTGCCATGCAACAGATGCACTAGAGCTATAAGTGTATGAAAGCTCATCAAAAGAAACTAAGTGGGTGTGCATCCAACTTGCTTGCTCATGAAGACCTAGGGCATTTGAGGAAGCCCATTGTTGGAATATACAAGCCAAGTTCTATAATGAAAATTCCCACTAGTATATGAAAGTGACAAAACAAGAGACTCTCTATCATGAAGATCGTGGTGCTAATTTGAAGCACAAGTGTGGAAAAGGATAGTAGCATTGTCCCTTTTTTTTCCTTTTTTGGGCCTTTTTTTCTTTGGCCTTTCCTTTTTTTTCTTTTTTTTTCTTTGGGACAATGCTCTAATAATGATGATCATCACACTTATATTGATTTACAACTCGATACTAGAACAAATTATGACTCTATATGAATGCCTCCGGCGATGTACCGGGATGTGCAATGAATCAAGAGTGACATGTATGAAAAATTATGCATGGTGGCCTAGCCACAAATACGATGTCAAGTACATGATCATGCATGGCAATATGACAATGATGAAGTGTGTCATAGCAAACGGAATGGTGGAAAGTTGCATGGCAATATATATCGGAATGGCTATGGAAATGCCATGATAGGTAGGTATGGTGGCTGTTTTGCGGAAGGTATATGGTGGGTGTATGGTACCGGCGAAAGTTGCGCGATACAAGAGAGGCTAGCAATGGTGGAAGGGTGAGAGTGCGTATAATCCATGGACTCAGCATTAGTCATAAAGAAATCATATACTTATTGCAAAAACCTACGAGTCATCAAAACAAAGTATTCAACGCATGCTCCTAGGGGAAGGGTTGGTAGGGGTTAACCATCGCGCGATCCCGACCTCCACAAAAAGGATGACACTCAATAAATACCTCATGCTCTAATTTCGTCGCATAGCGGTTCACCATACGTGCATCCTACGGGAATCACAAACTTTAACACAAGTATTTCTTGAATTCATAATTACCCCGCTAGCATAACTCTAATATCATCATCCTCATATCTCAAAACAATCATCAAGTATCAAACTTCTCATCATATTCAATGCACTTTATATGAAAGTTTTTACTATATTCACCTTGGATGCCTATCATATTAGGACTAGTTTTATAACCAAAGCACATTACCATGCTGTTCTAAAAGACTCTTAAAAGGATATAAGTGAAGCATGAGAGATCAAAAATTTCTACAAAATAAAACCACCACCGTACTCTAAAAGATATAAGTGAAGCACTAGAGGAAAACTATCTAGCTCAAAAGATATAAGTGAAGCACAAAGAGTATTCTAGTAAATTCTAAACCATATTTATCTCTCTCAAAAGGTGTGTCCAGCAAGGATGATTGTGGCAAACTAAAAAGAAAAGACTCAAATCATACATGACGCTCCAAGCAAAACACATATCATGTGGTGAATAAAAATATAGCCCCGAGTATAGTTACTGATAGATGAAGACGAAAGAGGGGATGCCTTCCCGGGGCATCCCCAAGCTTATGCTTTTGGTTATCCTTGAATTTTACCTTGGGGTGCCTTGGTCATCCCCAAGCTTAGGCTCTTCCCACTCTTTGTTCCATAGTCCATCAAAGCCATACTCAAAACTTGAAAATTTCACAACACAAAACTTAGCCAATGATCTCGTGAGCGCCGTTAGTATAAGAAAACAAACCACCACTCAAAGGTACTGTAATGAACTCATTCTTTGTTTATATTGGTGTTAAAACTATTGTATTCCAACTTCTCTATGATTCATATCCTCCAATACTACTCATAGATTCATCAAAATAAGCAAACAACACACGGAAAACAGAATCTGTCAAAAACAGAACAGTCTGTAGTAATCTGTAACTTTCGAATACTTCTGTAACTCCAAACAAAATTGAAATAAATTGTTAAACGTGAGGAATTTTTCTATTAATCATATGAAAAAAGAATCAACTAAATAGCACTCTCCAGTAAAAATTTACAGCCAAACTCGCGAGCGCTAAAGTTTCTGTTTTTACAGCATGATCATATAAACTTCACACAAGTCTTCCCAAAGGTTCTACTTGGCACAAACACTAATTAAAACACAAAACCACATATAAACATAAGCTAGATGCAATATTTATTCCTAAACAGAAGCAAAAACAAATAAAATAAAATTGGGTTGCCTCACAACAAGCGCTATCGTTTAACGCCCCTAGCTAGACACGATACAAGAATAAATCTAGGTATTGCCATCTTTGGTAGGCAATCCATAAGTGGCTCTCATAGTAGATTCATAAGGTAATTTGATTTTCTTTCTAGGAAAGTGTTCCATGCCTTTCCTTAATGGAAATTGGAATCTAATATTTCCTTCCTTCATATCAATAATTGCACCAATCGTTCTAAGGAAATGTCTACCAAGAATAATAGGACATGAAGGATTGCAATATATATCAAGAACAATGAAATCTATGGGCACATAATTCCTATTGGCAACAATAAGAACATCAGTAATCCTTCCCATAGGTTTCTTATTGGTAGAATCTACAAGATGCAAATTCAAAGAACAATCATCAAGCTCATGGAAACCTAACAAATCACACAAAGTTTTTGGGATAGTAGAAACACTTGCACCCAAATCACACAAGGCAAAGCATTCATGATATTTAATTTTAATTTTAATAGTAGGTTCCCACTCATCATAAAGCTTTCTAGGGATAGAAACTTCTAATTCAAGTTTTTCATCATAAGATTGCATCAAAGCATCAACTATGTGTTTGGTAAAAGCTTTATTTTGACTATAAGCATGCGGAGAATTTAGTACGGATTGCAACAAGGAAATACAATCTATCAAAGAGAAATTATCATAATTAAATCCCTTGAAATCCAAAATATTGGGTTCATCACTATGCAAAGTTTTAATCTCTTCAATCCCACTTTTAACAATTTTCGCATCAAGATCTAAAAACTCTGAATCATTGGGATGCCTTTTAACTAAAGTAGACTCATCTCCAGTCCCATCTTTATCAAGATTCATACTAGAAAACAAAGATCTAATAGGAGATACATCAATAACTTTCAGATCTTCATCTTTATTTTCATGATAACTAGAAGAACACGCTTTCATAAAGCACTCTTTTTTAGCACGCATCCTAGCGGTTCTTTCTTTGCATTCATCAATGGAAATTCTCATGGCTTTGAGGTACTCATTGATATCATGCTTAGGTGGAATAGATCTAAGTTTCAAAAAATCAACATCAAGAGTAATTCTATCCATGTTTCTAGCCAATTCATCAACCTTAAGCATTTTTTCTTCAAGCAAAGCATTGAAATTCTTTTGCGAAATCATAAACTCCTTAACACTAGTTTCAGATTCAGAGGGCATCTTAGCAAAATTTCCATAAGAGTTATTGTAGGAATTACCATAATTATTAGAGCTTGCGTTGTATTCCCTCGAAGAGGAAAGGGTGATGCAGCACAGCAGCATAAGTATTTCCCTCAGTTTTTGAGAACCAAGGTATCAATCCAGTAGGAGACCCCACGTGAGTCCCTCGCACCTGCACAAACAAATAAGAACTTCGCAGCCAACACAATAAGGGGTTGTCAATCCCTTTACAGTCACTTACGAAAGTGAGATCTGATAGATAGGATAGTATAATTTTTGGTATTTTTGGATATAAGAACAGAAAGTAAATAAAGCAAATTAAAGTTGATGGAAGATTAATATGTTGAGAATAGACCCCAGGGCCATAGGTTTCACTAGTGGCTTCTCTCATGATATCAGAATTCTACGGTGGGTAAACAAATTAGTGTCGAGCAATTGATAGAAAAGTGCATAGTTATGAGAATATCTAGGCATGATCATTATATATAGGCATCGCGTCCGTGATAAGTAGACCGAAACGATTCTGCATCTACTACTATTACTCCACACATCGACCGCTATCCAGCATGCATCTAGGGTATTAAGTTCATAAGAATAGAGTAATGCTTTAAGCAAGATGACATGATGTAGAGGGATAAACTCAAGCAATATGATATAAACCCCATCTTTTTATCCTCGATGGCAACAATACAATACATGCCTTGCTGACCCTGCTGTCATTGGGAAAGGACACCGCAAGATTGAACCCAAAGCCAAGTACTTCTCCCATTGCAAGAACTATAGATCTAGTAGGCCAAACCAAACCAATAATTCGAAGAGACTTGCAAGGATATTATAATCATACATAAAAGATTTCAGAAAAGAATCAAATATTTCTCATAGATAATCTTGATCATAAACCCACAATTCATCGGATCTCGACAAACACACCACAAAAAGATTACATCGAATAGATCTCCTCGAAGATCGAGGAGAACTTTGTATTGAGATCCAAAAAAAGAGAAGAAGCCATCTAGCTAATAACTATGGACCCGAAGGTCTGTGGTAAACTACTCACCACTCATCAGTGAGGCTATGGTGTTGATGTAGAAGCACTCTATGGTAGATCCCCCCTCCGGCGGAGCTCCGGAACAAGTCCCAAGCTGGGATCTCACGGAAACAGAAGGTTGTGGCGGCGGAATTAGGATTTTCTCTGTTGGCTCAATGTTTTCAGGGTACATGGGTATACATAGGAGGAAGGAGGGCATCGGGGGAGCCAGAGGGGGCCCACGAGGGTGGGGGTGCGCCCAGGGGGAGGGGTGCGCCCTGAACCCTCGTGGCCACCTCCTTCATTCCCTCGCGTGTACTCCAAGTCTTCTGGGTAGATATGGTTCCAAAAATAACTCTCCCGAAGGTTTCATCACGTTTGGACTCCGTTTGATATTCCTTTTCTACGAAACCCTGAAATGGGCAAAAAAAACAGCAATCTGCACTGGGCCTTGGGTTAGTAGGTTAGTACCAAAAATAATATAAAAGTGTATAATAAAGCCCAGTAAACATCCAAAACAGAATATATAATAGCATGGAACAATAAAAAATTATAGATACGTTGGAGACGTATCAGTAATACAGTCCAGAAGATAGAGCAGGCAGTCTCTTAAGGGTTTCCTTGTTGGATCCCTTCTGCTGAGTTATGAGCATGCTTTCAAACGCATTGTCTTCATAAGTTTCAATGTGTGGTACGTCTCCGTCGTATCTATAATTTTTGATTGTTCCATGCCAATATTATTCAAATTTTACATACTTTTGGCAACAATTTATATGATTTATTTGGACTAACCTATTGATCCAGTGCCCAGTGCCAGTTCCTGTTTGTTGCATGTTTTTGTTTCACCGAAAATCCATATCAAATGAAGTCCAAATGCAATAAAAATTTACGGAGAATTATTTTGGAATATTTGTGAATTTTGGGAGGTGGAATCAACGGAAACCGAGGCCCACAGCTTCCACAACCCACCAGGGCGCGCAAGGGTGTACCCGGAGCGCCTAGGTGTCTTGTGCCCTCCTCAAATGTCGGTTGGAGCCCTTCTTTGGAGGCAAGAAACCTAATTTATGGAAAAAATCGTGTTAAAATTTCAGCGCAATCGGAGTTATGGATCTCTAGATATTTAAGAAATGGTGAAGGGCTAGATCTGAGGAACACGAAAGAGAAGAGAACAGAGAGACATATCCAATCTCGGAGGGGCTCTCGCCCCTCAACCGCCATGGAGGCCATGGACCAGAGGGGGAACCCTCCTCCCACCTAGGGAGGAGGCCAAGGAAGAAGAAGAAGGAGGGGGCTCTCCCCCCTCTCTCACGGTGGTGCTGGAGTGCCGCCGGGGCTAGGATCATGACGGCGATCTATATCAACAATCTTGCTAAAGTCAACACCAACTTTCCCCCCTCCATGCAGCGGTGTAACCTCTCTATCCCCGCTGTAATTCTCTACTTAAACATGGTGCTCAACACTCTATATTATTTCCCAAGGATATCTGGTTATCCTATGATGTTTGAGTATATCTATTTTGTCCTACGGCATAATCGTGATCTTGGTTGGTATGATTGTATATTTTGTTTTGGTGCTGTACTATAGTTCCCTACATCTTGCACAAACGTGAGGGGTCCCTGTTGTAGGGTGTTGCAATATGTTCATTGTCGTGGAGTTGTCACGACAGATGTCCTAAGGGAAGGACTTAATTGCAGAGCCATAGCGACGTGGTTAGCAAAAAGGGGTTAAACGGGACAAAAGACACGGGGATTTTATACTGGTTCAGCCCCTTGCGGTGAGGGTAAAACCTAATCTAGTTTGAGGTGGAATTGCTGGGGTGTCGATTGCTAGGGAGCGGATGTGCTTGCCTAGCTCTCGATCTGTTCTTTCTTACCCTAAGCCGCTGCCAGGTCGTTCCCTTATATACATGGATTGATGCCCTGCGGCCTAGGGAGTCCCGTCCGGCACATACAATTGTGTCCGGCCTGGTGACTCTTATTACATGCCTTACATTACAAGTTAACATATATGGCGGTTTATACTTACATGCCTTAAGCCGCTCCGGGCCTTGGGCCCTTTATCAATTACTCTCATTGAACCGCCATCGTCAACATGCTTCTAGGCTTGGCCCATGAACCGTCATTGGGTAACCCGGCCCCTCCTGGGCGGGTCATATCAGATACTTATATCCCCAACATTAGGCCCCAGGTTGATTTGAACTTGTTCATGTCAATCTTCCTTCATCTTCTCACGAGAAATCATAACCCGCCATGACGTCAGCTCTTGAAATGGTAGTAACCCGCCATGACGTCACTTGTTGTTTATTTTTGAACTATCCAGATCTTAACAAATCTTCCGCATTTATTGGGATTCCGACAATCGAGGCGTCTGCGTCGTTACTTACCTGCTTTTTCGCCTCCTCGATTCTCGCGCATGACCCTTATCCACTCTGCTTATAAATAGGGCCAGGAGTCCTTTCCATTCTGATCCCTTGCCTCTTCCGCTTCATCTCCTTCCTCGCGACGCTCCTGCATTTGAGCTCCGCCGGCGCCGCCGTCCTCTGCTTCGTCTTCGACAGCAGGCGCAGCATCCACCTGTCATCACCAGGCTTCTTTTGCGCACCGCAACCGCTCATTCGTCCAGGTATGTTCTTCTCTTTCCCCCCTCTTAGATCTATCAAGGTTCCCGCGAAACTCGTCGGAGTTCATCTCCTTTCTCTTCTGTAATTATGGATTCCTTTCTATCTTGATCTTCCTCCGTACAATAGTGTTGATATCATCCCTTTTAGCAAATACTGTAATACCCCATCTATGCGAAAAGACTGATTTATCTCCTCGAACTGCATCATATTGATCTGAGGTCTGTTTGTTCCTCATTTTTAGCTTTATTTTCTGAACCGCTGTAGACCCAAAATTTCAACTTCATTCTGTGAAAACTGTTTGTCCCCATACTTAGCAGAATCTGCCTTCCTGAATATCCGTGCTGGTTATGGTGGCTTAACTTTTCTGGTTTATAATTATTCTCATACCATTAGGCCCCATTTAAGCTGCCATGCTGAACTGTAACCTGCTATTCCGGTTTAATAAATCAAATTTGAGCTGGCAATAATTTTCTTTCTTTTAGGCTTCTTTGTTCATAATGCCGCCGAAGACAGTCACCACATGCAACTGGGTCCCTTCCGTTGTCACTGAGGCTACACTGGCTGACTTTGTCAAGATTGGATACCTGCCAAAGAAGTCAGTTATGCATTACCAAACCAGGCGAAGAAAGGCCTAATCCAAAGGACAACAAAATTATTGTTTTTACTGATCACATGAACCGGGGTTTTTCACTACCCGGCTCTAAGTTCTTCCGTGACGTTCTCCATTTCTTTCAACTCCATCCACAAGATATCGGACCCAATTCCGTGTCAAATATCTGCAATTTCCAGGTCTTCTGTGAGGTGTATCTTCAAGAGGAACCCATCCTCGAGCTCTTCAGAGAGTTCTTTTACTTAAACCGTCAGAATGAATTCACCAATGGTCCTAGTTTGGAACTTGGGGCCGTCTCAATTCAAAGAAGGAGATATTCTATTTTCCCTTATGCCTGTCTGTCGAGTCACCCAAAAGACTGGAATCAAACCTGGTTCTATTGTAAAGATACTTCGCCGGCTGATGAGCATCCAATGACGGGTTACCGTGTCGAGCATTTAAATACAAAGCATCCTCTTGCTGAAAAACTTACTGCTGCAGAACGCAAAAAACTTGCTCCAACCCTTGCAAAGGTCAGGGCCATATTAGGAAATGGGCTGACCGGAATTGACTTGGCCCGGTGCTGGCTCGCCAGGCGGATCATTCCTTTGAGCTGCAGGACCGGCTTAATGTGTGATTATACTGGAGAAACCGATGATCCATTACGCCATAGTCCGGAGGATCTGGAAGAGGATGTAATCATCGATATGACCAAAACTGTCTTGAACGAGAGCTTGGTAGACTGCAGCAAAATTGGTTTGAGGCCTTTCTGCAAGCTTAACCCGGCACGAGAGGTGAGCCTTAAATTTAACTGTCCCTTATCTATCATTCTTACTCTTCTGTCAATTCTCAAAATTACTTTTCTCACAGGCTAAGTCGGCTTTCTGGAAGAAAACCTACGACCAAGAAGCTGCAAAAAAGGCCAGAGCTATCAAGAAAGCCACCAAAAAGGTTGTAAAAAAGACAAAGAAGAAAATCGGCCCTTCTGATCTGCTTGAACTGAATTACAGTACTGAGTCAGAGGTAACACTTGACTCTCTTGGTTCATTTTTCAACTATCTTATTGACACTGATTACTGTCAGGACGACACAGAGGCCAGCCAGGCCACTGATGAAGAGGTAATTACTATTTCCTCCGGCTCAGAATTGTTGCCAAGACAAAAAGCTCGACGAGTAATTCGAAAAGTAAGATTTTCACACCCTTCAGCTCATTTAGATCCTCACTTTCTTTTGAAGCAACAGTAACACGAGAAATGGCGTCGGACTCGGAACACCAGGGAAGAAGAACTGTCCTCCGATTTACCAAACACTCCAACTCGTCGGAAACGCCAGAATGAGGTCTTTCCACTCTTAAACTCTCTTTACACACTAGCGGATCTTATTCGTCAACCACTGAATTCTTCTGATTCAAACTATCAGGAGGTTTCCCGCTCTTCATTTGGCGATTCATCTCAAAGTCAACTTCCATCTTTCAAGACTGCCCCTGGGTAAGCCATTTCTTCCTGTTCATCTTTTCCTTGAATATTTGTAACCTTGCACTGACCCACTTTAACCCGTGCACAGGCCAAGCCAAGCCTATTAAGAGAGCCAAGGTGAATAAGCTGGCAGCTGATCCAAAGGTCATTGAGCCGGGGCAACAGGTTTGAGCAGCAGATGTTCAGAAGCAAATAGAGGAGGTCACTCATGATGCTCCTCCTGAAATTCCTGACGCCTTTATGGATCCTGCCAAGGCCGACTCTACAACAGTGAAACCGCCAGCCTCGTCTGAGCCAGCAGAGAACCAAACCGGAGATGTTATAATCACTGGTACTGCTTTTAGAGAGCCGGGCAATCCAACTGTGCTGGCCAAACACGCTGCCAAACAAGAGCTAGTTGAGAAGCAGAGAGTAAGGTTTGACTCGGCTCAATATGCTCATCTAAGCAGTGGTGAAGTCCTTTCTGGATATCTCAGTCAGGTCCACGGCAGCCGTGACCTTGAGATTGATATGGTGAAATAGATGCACAAGAAGTTTGAGGTAAGGTTCTTGATCCAACTATATACGTCCTTCCAGGCCCCAAGTCTATTGGATATGATAGAAGTGAATATGCTGTAGACATAGAAATAATTGACATTTTTATGAATCGGCACACCTCTTTGATAGGAAATTTGTCTTCGATGAAGATTGCATGTGTAGCCCCCAAGGGACGGCTTAATCAGCATGAATGAACCGGTCCTTTTCTTCATCGTATATAATTTGCCTGTATACCCTTCATAAGCCGGTGGTAATAATTATGTGGCTGCCGGGTTAATATAAATGAATGATAATAAAGAAGCAATATACATTAGCCCCCAAGTGCCAAGTAATTTTGCTTGCAAAGTGCTTGGGACTTCATTGGTATGAACTATTATTTTAAAAGATACTTCTGCGTCCATTAGCCCCCAAGGGTCAAGTGCTCTTGCTTGCAAAGTGCTTGAGACTCTAGTAATAAAAGTCAGCATTGTAAGAAAAAATTCCAACATCCATTAGCCCCCAAGTGCCAAGTGTTGTTGCTTGCAAAAGGCTTGGGACTTCAAATCTGGTAAACCAGAAAATAACTTACTTCACACTCTCTTTGTCTATGCAGGAAACTACCGCTGAATTGCAAGTGCAATTAGATGATGCAAGGAGCCGGCTTAAGCATCAAGAGTCTGGGACCCAAAAGGCTGAATCAAAGTTTCAATTTAGCATGTCTGAATCAAATAAGCTGAAGGCTAAATTTGAGACAGAGAAGTGTGCTTGGGCGAAGAGAGAACTGCCTTGATGCAAAGAGCTGAAAAAGCAGAAGCAAACCTTGAAAAGGTGACAGCTGAACTCATCGGGTTAAAGCATCGTGTCTCTGAAATGACTTCAGCTATCTTCGGTAAGTCGCCATGTTTGTAACTTGAAATGTTCATTAGATAACATAAGCCGCCACTGACCAATTTATGACTCGTGTAGGTAGTAGAAGCAGTAATCTGGGCAGAGAGCCACTTGTAAAACTTAAAGCCATTTACACCCTGGTGGAGCAGTTATACATTGGAGCTCAATGCGCATAATCTGATGTTTCTCCGTCCAACCAGGCACCAAAACTTTTTGTAGATGTATTGAGGAGGCTGTCTATACTGCCTGCCAGGTTTGATGAGATGAAGCGGTCATGTGCGAGAGCCGGGGCTGTAACAGCTTTGAGCCAGGCTAAGGCGTGGCTGCCAGAGTTAGATCCAGCCGACTTAGCTACGGGCTATCCAAGTTTGAAAGAGGATGGTACAACCTTTGACCAAAAGGATTTCGCGGCCTGTGTTAAGGAGATCTGCCCTTTGGCCAGTCTTATTGCTAGTGAAACAGATCTATCGAGATATCATGTGGCTTATAGTATTGAAAATCAGAAGATGCCCACTCTGTCTTACAAAGTGATGGAGCTAATCCCTCCAATTAGTAAGCATACTTTTGCCCCTGAAGTTGATCCGTCCGATCTTATCGATGAAGAAGCTGAGTTTGAGTCTTTGGCTAGCGTCGACTGGTTGTCACAAAACTTTCAGATGGAGGAGGCCGAAGAACCGACGAGGGATAACCCGGAGTCGTCAAAACAGCAAGGCCGGGGAGAATGATCCACCGGGCGGCTCATGTACTTGATACTGTCAGAAAAAACCTCTTGATTTTGTCTGGCTCACAACATCTTTGTAATAGGATAGTGAAACTTTTAATCTGTTAGTTCATTGTGTTAATTGTCGTGCCATTGTGCACGCTTCTTGTCTCTTGATGACATTATTGATCCGCTAAATGCCAAAAATATTACTTTATGCTTGTGATAGTATTGGCTTGTGTAGATCAATATGAACTGTGTCCTGAAAATACAATTTAGACTGTCGGCCTTATCAGTCTTCATGAAGTTATAGCCTTGTAGAGGTATTGCTCCAGAAATAAGATTGTTATGTTTTGGCGGCTTAGAGCCGGTCATTAGGTTGGGTTGCAGAGACCCTAAGAGGCTTCAAATATGAGCCATAAGAAGAGGCAGCTTGGCTGAACTTGCAAAGAACGCAAATAAAATCGAAAAAACTTACCAAAAGCAATATAAATCAGCGAAAAAAGATCAAAAAACATCCAAGGATTTTGCAGGCCGCCAAGCCAAAGGTTCTTCTTCAATTAAACTAGCCTTGGTGGCCATTGGAAGGTACGTGCATGCTATGAGCCGCCTCTCACAATACCCAATCGACATTTGAACCTAGACAAGTACATGTCTTTAGTTTTAAAGATAGACTTGCCTAGAGTACGTGGGGTCAGAGTTGCATCTTGCATCATAGGCCGAATTATCCAAGTTTCAAGGAAAGCGGCATTTTGAGCTTGGATCTATCCTGACTATCTGTAAGCCGTGCTCTCACAGTGACAGCCGGCGTTTGAACCTTGACAAGCTCAGGTCTTGGTTGAATACGCCACATAAGACTGATTGTCAAGAGTTCGCCGGGTCAATCAGGATGACCTGATGGAGTTGAAGCAGCTGGGTACAGGTAGGATGGCCCACATGTTATGTCCTCTTTGGTCGAATACGCCTATGTTTGAACATAACCTGGTCAAATGGGTAGTAATGTTGTGTTCTCTTCGGTCGAATACGCCTATGTTTGAATAGGAAGCCCCCAAGTGACATACTTACAATTTATTATCATCAAAAGCTTATGCTTGAGCTGTGCTATGCATCCAATTCTTTGTGGTCCCTGTAATTTGGGTATCAAGCAGCTTGAATAAACATGTATGATGATGATAAAGACTCAACTTTGAAGGAAAATGACAGAGGCCCCGAATTATCAGGGATGCCGGCTTTATTATTTTGTTCTAATATTTACATCATCGAACTACATCATGAGAGCCGGATGCTTAGGTATAGTAAGGCCGGAGGTGAGCAATATTCCACGGCTGATTAGTCTCCTCCTCTGATGTGCGTGAATCCTTGTTCTCTCGAATGGCAATCAGATAGTATGACCCACTGTGCAGATTCTTGCTAACGACAAAAGGTCCCTCCCAAGGCGGGGAAAGCTTATGCATATCAGTCTGATCTTGGATGAGCTGAAGAACTAAGTCGCCTTCTTGAAAGGTTCTGGTCTTGACCTGCCGGCTGTGATATCGTCGTAAATCCTGTTGATAGATCGTTAAACGAGCCGACACGAGATCACGCTCTTCATCCAACAGATCCAAAGCATCCTGATGTGCCTTCTCATTATCAGCTTCAACGTAAGCCACCACTCGAGGCGAGTCATGACGGATATCGCTTGGAAGAACCACCTCAGCTCCATAGACCATAAAGAAGGGTGTGTAACCTGTAGATCTATTGGGCGTTGTATTAATTCTCCACAACACAGAAGGTAACTCTTCGACCCAACAACCCGGCGTTCTCTTCAAGGGAACCATAAGCCAGGGCTTGATCCCTCGCAGAATCTCTTGATTAGCTCGCTCTGCTTGACCATTGGACTGGGGGCGAGCCACAGAAGGAACGTCAAGTCAGATATGATCACGCTGACAAAACTCCCGCATAGCACCTTTAGAAAGATTAGTCCCATTGTCTGTTATGATACTGTGGGGGAAACCAAAACGGAAAATCACCTTCTTGATGAATTGAACCGATGTTTCTGCATCACACCTACTGACTGGCTCTGCCTCAATCCACTTGGTAAACTTGTCCACAACTACCAAAAGATGGATTTTCTTATCCTTGGACCTCTTGAAAGGCCCAACCATAACCCCCAAGTCGCAAACGGCCAATTATCGGGATCATCCTCAACTCTTGAGCCGGAACATGAGCACGCCGTGAAAATTTCTGGCAACCGTCACATCTGCTGACCAATTCTTCAACATCAGCATGAGCTGTCAACCAATAGAACCCATGACGAAAAGCTTTTGCCACAAGAGATTTGGAGCCGGCGGGATGACCACAATCCCCCTCATGGATCTCCCGTAGGATCTCACAACCTTCCTCAGGCGAGACACAATGTTGAAATGTTCCTATAACACTGCGATGGTGCAACTCTCCGTTGACAATCGTCATCGACTTAGATCGCCGGGTTATCTGTCTGGCCAAGATTTCATCCTCAGGTAACTCACCCCGGGTCATGTAAGCCAAATACGGAACCGTCCAGTCCGGTATGACATGAAGAGTCACCACCAACTGTGCCTCCGGGTTAGGAATAGGAAGGTCCTCCTCTGTAGGCAACTTGACCGACGGGTTAAGCAAAACATCCAAAAAGGTGTTGGGTGGCACCAGCTTACGCTGAGATCCTAACCGGCTTAAGGTATCAGCCGCCTCATTTTTCCTCCAATCAATGTGCTCAACCTGGTAACCCTTGAAGGGACCCGCAATAATATCGACCTCTCGGCGATAAGCCGCCATGAGCGGATCCTTGGAATCCCAGGTACCCGAAACCTGCTGAGCTACCAGATCTGAATCGCCAAAGCATCTTACCCGGCTTAAGTTCATCTCCTTAGCCATCCGAAGACCGTGGAGCAAGGCCTCATACTCCGCTGCATTATTAGTACATGTGAACATTAACTGGAGAACATAAGAAAATTTGTCACCTCGCGGGGAAGTTAAGACAACTCCAGCCTCGAGCCTTCTAACAGTCTGGATCCATCAAAGTGAATTGTCCAATATGTGCTATCCGGCTTTTCCTCGGGCATCTATAGCTCTGTCCAGTCATTGATAAAATCCACCAGCGCTTGCAACTTGATGGCTGTCCGAGGCACATATTTTAAATCATGAGGCCCAAGCTCGATGGCCCATTGGCCACTCCTCCTGTAGCTTCTCGGTTTTGGATGATATCCCCTAAGGGAGCAGAACTCACCACCGTAATGGGATGACCTAGGAAATACTGCTTAAGCTTCCGGTTTGACATGACGACCCCGTACACTAGCTTCTGCCAATGTGGATACCTCTGCTTGGACTCAATGAGCACCTCGCTGATATAATAAACCGGCCTTTGATCCAGATACTCTTTGCCAGCCTCTTTCTTTTCCACTATAATGGCCACATTGACAGCCCTGTTATTTGCAGCGACATATAATAACAATGGCTCCTTGTCAATGGGGGCCGCCACAACCGGCGGCTCAACCAACTGTTTTTTGAGTGCCTCGAACGCCTCGTCAGCAGCTTCACTCCAGACAAAGTCATCTGTCTTTTTCATCATCTGATATAGAGGGATAGCCTTTTCACCTAAGCGGCTTATGAACCGGCTCAACACTGCTATCCGTCCTGCCAGCCGCTGGACATCATTGACACACTTTGGTCTTGCCAAGGAGGTGGTGGCCTTGATTTTATCCAGGTTAGCCTTGATGCCTCGTTCAGAGACCAAAAAACCCAAGAGCTTGCCTGTCGGAACACCAAAAACACACTTGGCCGGGTTAAGCATCATTTTGTACACCCGGAGATTGTCAAACGTTTCCTTCAAGTCGTCGATCAGGGTCTCCTTCTTTCTGGATTTGACCACAATATCATCCACATAAGCATGAACATTACGTCCAATCTGACCGTGCAGGCAATTCTGTATGCACCGCTGGTAAGTCCCTGGGCACTCTTGAGCCCGAAAGGCATAGACACATAGCAGAAGGCTCCAAACAGAGTAATGAAAGCCATCTTCTCCTGGTCCTTAACTGCCATCTTGATCCGATGATACCTAGAATATGCATCCAAAAAACTCAAACGCTGACAACCCGCCGTAGCATCAATGATCTGATCAATACGAGGGAGGGCAAACGGGTCAGCTGGGCAAGCCTTGTTTAAGTCTGTGTAGTCCACACACATTCGCCAAGTGCCGTTCTTTTTAAGCACTAGAACTGGGTTAGCCAACCACTTAGGGTGAAAACCTTCAACGATGAACCCGGCCGCTAAGAGCCAGGGCACCTCTTCACCAATGGCCTTCCGCCTCTCCTCGTTAAAACGACGAAGAAACTGTCTGACCGGCTTATACTTCGGATCAATATTGAGAGTGTGCTCAGCGAGTTCTCTCAGTACACCCGACATGTCTGAAGGCTTCCATGCAAAGATGTCCCAGTTCTCACGGATGAACTCGATGAGCGCGCTTTCCTATTTCGGATCCAGATTAGCACTGATGCTGAACTGCTTAGATGAGTCGCCAGGAACAAAGTCAACTAGCTTGGCGTTGTCCGTCGATTTAAACTTTAGCAATGGGTCATGCTCTGTGGTTGGCTTCTTCAAAGACGTCATATCTGCCGGGTCGACATTATCTTTGTAAAACTTAAGCTCCTCTATGGCACAAACTAACTCTGCGTAAGCCGCATCGCCTACTTCACATTCCAAGGCTATCGTGCGACTCCCATGCACTGTAATGGTTCCCTTGTGACACGGCATCTTGAGCTGCAAATAAACATAACACGACCTTGCCATGAACTTAGCGTAAGCCGACCTCCCAAACAGAGCATGGTACGGGCTGTGGATCCTAACAACCTCAAATGTTAAAGTTTCTGTCCTGGCATCATATTCATCCCCAAAGGTTACCTGCAAATCAATTTTGCCCACCGGGTATGCCGACTTACCAGGCACAACTCCATGAAAAACAATGTTGGACGGCCTAAGTTTATTGTCAGTTAATCCCATATGACGGAAGGTAGTGTAGTAAAGAATATTGATGCTGCTACCTCCATCCATGAGTACCTTGGTGAACTTGTATCCTCCGACCTGAGGCGCTACCACCAAAGCCAGTTGACCCGGATTATCAACTCGGGGCGGGTGATCTTCGCGGCTCCACATGATGGGCTGGTCAGACCATCGCAAAAATCGGGGAACTGCCGGCTCAACAGCATTCACCGCCCTTTTATGAAGCTTCTGGTCCCACTTGCATAGACTTGTGGTAAAGACATGGTACTGCCCGCTTCTCAACTGCTTCGGATTATTCTGATAACCTGACTGCTGCTGATTCCCTTGATTGTTCTGCTGGTTGTTGCCACCTTGATTTCCATGGCTCTGAAAACCGGAGTTTGAGCCGCCGCCTCCATGACCCGGACCATGAAAACCCGACCCTGAGCCGCCGTTTAGTCCATAATTGTTCTGGATAGACTCCCTGTAAGACCTCATGATGCTGCAGTCTTTCCACATATGGGTGGCCGGCTTTTCGTCCGTTCCATGCTTTGGACATGGCTGATTCATCACCTCATCGATGTTATATCTTGGAGGCGGCTTCCCCTTGTGACGCTGGTTAAAATTCCATGCCCCCGTATTAGCTACAAAAGTGTCAGCCTTGTGTTTATTGCCACTGTGTTGATTGGCCAGGTTATACTGCTGTCCTCATGGATCATTACCCTTCTTTCCCTTTCCCGGTCTTTCAGCCTTAGACTCGGGGTCCTTGGTACTATCAGAGTTGGCATATTTGACGAGAGCCGCCATAAGCTCCCCCATATCGTTACAATGGCGCTTAAGCCACCCAACTTCAGCTTGAGCGGAGGGAAACGACAATTTTTCTCCAACGTTAATATCGCAGATTCGGCATTGATCTTATCTGAAGAATGCGTGATGGTTGAGACCCAGCGCACCCAACTAGTCATTGATTCGCCCTCGTTCTGAACACAAGAATCCAGATCCACAATTGACATTGGCTGCTTTCATGTATCCTTGAAATGCTTGATAAACTTGGCCTTCACCTCCCCCATGACCCAATGGAATTGACGGGCAATCCTTTCAACCAGTTACAAGCCGTGCCTTCCAGCATCATGGTGAAATGCTTAGCACATGCGGCTTCGCTAATGTCCAGCATCTCCATAGCCATCTCATAACTCTCTATCCACGCCTCAGGGGGATGATCTGCTGTGTAGTTAGGCACCTTACGAGGGCCCTTGAAATCCTTGGGCAACTGCTCGTTCCGTATAGCCGCCGTTAAGCATGGTACACCCCAAGCTCTAGAAGTTCTGCCCGTCTCTACTGAGGTTGCCGGATAATATGGCGCCGACTGATGATCGGCTGCCTGAGCCACCAGCTCGGCCTCTCGGCGTATCCTGCCCTGATCCACTAAATCCTGTGCATTGGCGTCATGCCGCGCCGGGTTATTCCCACGAGGCGGATTACGGTGCCACTCTGTGCTTGAAACCTCTGGTGAGTCAACATGCCTGCTATAACTGGCACTCGGACGGGGGTTGAGTGAATCCGGCCCCGACTATAAGAATAAGCCTATTGCTGCTGAAGTGCTGTCTGAAGAAGTTCCTGGGCCCTCCGAGTCTCCACTGCCACCGGCGTTTCACCCTCAACTGGCAAAGCCGCCAATCTCATTGCTGCTGCTATCATGTTATCCAGAGGGTTGGAATAATGACCCGCCGATGTTGCCGGGTAATGAGGTGTCGAACGGTTTTGATTTGTGTATAGAGAGCCTCTCATACGCTGGTGAACCGGCCCACCGGCCCTAGGCACTTCAGCCGTCCGGTTTGCCCCTGGTGGGCTACTGCCCCCTGCTCCGGCTGTGTTGAAGAGTGATAACCCACAAGTGTAGGGGATCACAACAGTTTTTGAGGGTAGAGTATTCAACCAAAATTTATTGATTCGACACAAGGGGAGCCAAAGAATACTCTTAAGTATTAGCAGCTGAGTTGTCAATTCAACCACACCTGGAAACTTAGTATCTGCAGCAAGATAGTTTAGTAGCAAAGTAATATGATAGTGGTGCTAGCAGCAATAAAAGTAACGGTAGTGTTTTTGTAGTTTTTCTAATAGTAGCAGCGGAAAAGTAAATAAGCAACAAGCAATATATGAAAAGCTCGTAGGCATTGGATCGGTGATGGGAAATTATGTCGGATGCAATTTATCATGTAGAAGTTATAACCCAGGGTGACAAAGAACTAGCTCTAGTTCAACAATGTAATGTAGGCATGTATTCCGAATATAGTCATACGTGCTTATGGAAAAGAACTAGCATGACATCTTTTGTCCTACCCTCCCGTGGCAGCGGGGTCCTATTGGAAACTAAGGGATATTAAGGCCTCCTTTTAATAGAGTACCGGACCAAAGCATTAACACATAGTGAATACATGAACTCCTCAAACTAAGGTCAGCACCGGGAGTGGTCCCGATTATTGTCACTTCGGGGTTGCCGGATCATAACACATAGTAGGTGACTATAGACTTGCAAGATAGGATCAAGAACACACATATATTCATGAAAACATAATAGGTTCAGATCTGAAATCATGGCACTCGGGCCCTAGTGACAAGCATTAAGCATAGCAAAGTCATAGCAACATCAATCTCAGAACATAGTGGATACTAGGGATCAAACCCTAACAAAACTAACTCGATTACATGATAGATCCCATCCAACCCATTACCGTCCAGCAAGCCTACGATGGAATTACTCACGCACGGCGGTGAGCATCATGGAATTGGTGATGGAGGAAGGTTGATGATGACGATGTCGACGATCTCCACTCTCCGGAGCCCCGAACGGACTCCAGATCAGCCCTCCCGAGAGAGATTAGGGCTTGCCGGCGGCTTCGTCTCGTGAAACGTGATAATTCTTTCTCTCTGATTTTTTTCTCCCCGAAAGTGAACTTATAGGATCTAGGGATACGTCGCTGGAGCACCAGGGGGCCCACGAGGCAGGGGGCGCGCCCTGGGCAGGGGGCGTGCCCCCCACCCTCATGGACAGGGTGTGGGCCCCCTGGTCTGGATCTTTTTGTAGACATTTTTTATATTTTCCAAAATAAATCTCTGTGGAGTTTCAGATCATTCTGAGAACTTTTTATTTCTACACAAAAACAACACCATGACAATTCTTCTAAAAACAACGTCAGTCCGGATTAGTTCCATTCAAATCATGCAAGTTAGAGTCCATAACAAGGGCAAAATTGTTTGGAAAAGTAGATACATTGGAGACGTATCAACTCCCCCAAGCTTAAACCTTTGCTTGTCCTCAATCAATTCAGTTGATAAACTGAAAGTGATAAAGAGAAACTTTGACAAACTCTGTTTGCTCTTGTTGTTGTAAATATGTAAGCCAACATTCAGGTTTTCAACAAGATCATGAACTAACCACATTCACAATAACTTTCAGGTTTCAAGACTACTCACATCAATGGCATAATCAACTAGCCAGCAATAATAATAAACCTCGGATGACAACACCTTCTCAAAACAATCATGATATGATATAACAAGATGGTATCTCACTAGCCCTTTCTGAGACCGCAAAACATAAATGCAGAGCACCTTTAAAGATCAAGGACTGACTAGACATTGTAATTCATGGTAAAAGAGATCCAGTCATGATCATACTCAATGCAAATTAATAGTAATACATGCAATGACAGAGGTGCTCTCCTACTTGTGCTCTTTGATAAGAGGATGATGACTCTGCATAAAAGTAAATAGATAGGCCCTTCGCAGAGGGAAGCAGGGATTTGTAGAGGTGCCAGAGCTCGATTTTTAAATAGAGATGAATAACATTTTGAGCGGTATACTTTCATTGTCAACATAACAACCAAGAATCTCGATATCTCCCATGCTACGCACATTATAGGCGGTTGCCAAACAGAATGGTAAAGTTTATACTCCCCAACCACCAACAAGCACACTCCACGGCTAGCCCAAAACAACGGGTACCGTCCAAACCAGCAACAGCCCTGGGGGGAGTTTTGTTTAATTAGTATGATTTTGAGCATGGGACTGGGCATCCCGGTTACCAGCCATTTTCTCATGAATGATGAGCGGAGTCCACTCATCATGAGAATAACCCACCTAGCATGGAAGATATAGACAGCCCTAGTTGATACATGAGCTGTACGAGCATACAAAACAGAATTTCATTTGAAGGTTTAGAGTTTGGCACATACAAATTTACTTGGAACGACAGGTAAATACCGCATATAGGAAGGTATAGTGGACTCATGTGGAATAACTTTGGGGTTTATGGAAGTGGATGCACAAGCTGTTGGAAATATGCCCTAGAGGCAATAATAAATTGGTTATTATTATATTTCCCTGCTCATGATAATGGTTTATTATCCATGCTAGAATTGTATTGATAGGAAACTCAGATACATGTGTGGATACATAGACAAACACAATGTCCCTAGTAAGCCTCTAGTTGACTAGCTCGTTGATCAACAGATGGTCACGGTTTCCTGACCATGGACATTGGATGTCATTGATAACGGGATCACATCATTAGGAGAATGATGTGATGGACAAGACCCAATCCTAAGCCTAGCACAGATCGTGTAGTTCGTATGCTAAAGCTTTTCTATATGTCAAGTATCTTTTCCTTAAACCATGAGATTGTGCAACTCCCGGATACCGTAGGAATGCTTTGGGTGTACCAAACGTCACAACGTAACTGGGTGGCTATAAAGGTGCACTACAGGTATCTCCGAAAGTGTCTGTTGGGTTGGCACGAATCGAGACTGGGATTTGTCACTCCGTATGACGGAGAGGTATCTCTGGGCCCACTCGGTAGGACATCATCATAATGTGCACAATATATGATCAAGGAGTTGATCACGGGATGATGTGTTACGGAACGAGTAAAGAGACTTGCCGGTAACGAGATTGAGCAAGGTATCGGTATACCGACGATCGAATCTCGGGCAAGTGCTATACCGATAGACAAAGGGAATCGTATACGGGATTGATTGAATCCTTGACATCGTGGTTCATCCGATGAGATCATCGTGGAGCATGTGGGAGCCAACATGGGTATCCAGATCCCGCTGTTGGTTATTGATCGGAGAGTCGTCTCGGTCATGTCTGCGTGTCTCCCGAACCCGTAGGG
Organism: Secale cereale; assembly: GCA_902687465.1. Lineage (NCBI taxonomy): Eukaryota > Viridiplantae > Streptophyta > Magnoliopsida > Poales > Poaceae > Secale > Secale cereale. Next base: position 514,364,301 of record LR738709.1, read on the forward strand.
TCTACACACTTAAGGTTCGGTGACGCTAGGGTTGTAGAGATAAAAGTATGCGGAAACCCGAAAGTTGTTCGGAGTCCCGGATGAGATCCCGGACGTCACGAGGAGTTCCGGAATGGTCCGGAGGTAAAGATTTATATATAGGAAGTCCTATTTTGGCCATCGGAAAATGTTCGGGATTTTTCGGTATTGTACCGGGAAGGTTCTAGAAGGTTCCGAAGTGGGGCCCACCTGCATGGGGGGACCCACATGAACGTGGGTAGTGGGGGCAAGGCCCCACACCCCTGGTCAAGGCACACCAAGATCACCCCTTAGAAGGAATAAGATCATATCCCGAAGGGATAAGATCAAGATCCCTAAAAAGGGGGGATAACAATCGGTGGGGAAAGGAAATGATGGGATTTCTTTCCCCCACCTTTGCCAACGCCCCAATGGACTTGGAGGGCAAGAAACCAGCCCCCTCCACCCCTATATATAGTGGGGAGGCACATGGGAGCCGCACCCCAAGCCCTGGCGCCTCCCTCTCCCTCCCGTGACACATCTCCCTCCTCCCGCAGCGCTTGGCGAAGCCCTGCTGGAATTCCGCTACTTCCACCACCACGCCGTCGTGCTGCTGGATCTCCATCAACCTCTCCTCCCCCCTTGCTGGATCAAGAAGGAGGAGACGTCCCCGCTCCGCACGTGTGTTGAACGCGGAGGCGCCGTTGTTCGGCGCTTAGATCGGAATCAACCGCGATCTGAATCGCAGCGAGTACGACTCCTTCATCCGCGTTCTTTTGACGCTTCCGCATCGCGATCTACAAGGGTATGTAGATCCACTCTCCTTTATGCTCGTTGCTAGATTACTCTATAGATAGATCTTGGTGACGCGTAGGAAAAATTTTGATTTTCTGCTACGATCCCCAACAGTGGTATCAGAGCTAGGTCTATGCGTAGTATCTTGCACGAGTAGAACACAAAGTAGTTGTGGGCGTAGATCATGTCAATTCTCTTGCCGTTACTAGTCTTATCTTGATTCGGCGGCATCGTGGGATGAAGCGGCCCGGACCGACCTTACACGTACTCTTACGTGAGACAGGTTCCACCGACTGACATGCACTAGTTGCATAAGGTGGCTAGCGGGTGTCTGTCTCTCCCACTTTAGTCGGATCAGATTCGATGAAAAGGGTCCTTATGAAGGGTAAATAGAAATTGGCATATCACGTTGTGGTTTTGGCGTAGGTAAGAACCGTTCTTGCTAGAAACCTATAGCAGCCACGTAAAAACTTGCAACAACAATTAGAGGACGTCTAACTTGTTCTTGCAGCATGTGCCGTGTGATGTGATATGGCCAAAAGGATGTGATGAATGATATATGTGTGATGTATGAGATTGATCATGTTCTTGTAATAGGAATCACGACTTGCATGTCGATGAGAATGACAACCGGCAGGAGCCATAGGAGTTGTCTTATTTATTGTATGACCTGCGTGTCACTGAATAACGCCATGTAATTACTTTACTTTATTGCTAAACGTTAGCCATAGTGGTAGAAGTAATGTTTGGCGAGACGACTTCATGAAGACACGATGATGGAGATCATGATGATGGAGATCATGGTGTCATGCCGGTGACGATGATTGTCATGGAGCCCCGAAGATGAAGATCAAAGGAGCAAGATGATATTGGCCATATCATGTCACTATTTGATTGCATGTGATGTTTATCATGTTTTACATCTTATTTGCTTAGAACGACGGTAGTGAATAAGATGATCTCTCACTAAAATTTCAAGAATTGTGTTCCCCCTAACTGTGCACCGTTGCTAAGGTTCGTTGTTCCGAAGCACCACGTGATGATCGGGTGTGATAAGTTCTAACGTTCGCATACAACGGGTGTAAGCCAGATTTACACACGCGATACACTTAGGGTTGACTTGACGAGCCTAGCATGTACAGACATGGCCTCGGAACACGGAAGACCGAAAGGTCGAACATGAGTCGTATAGAAGATACGATCAACATGAAGATGTTCACCGTTGATGACTAGTCCGTCTCACGTGATGATCGGACACGGCCTAGTCGATTCGGATCGTGTGTCACTTAGATGACTAGAGAGATGTCTATCTGAGTGGGAGTTCATTAGATGAACTTCATTGTCATGAACAATAGTCTAAGTTGTCTTCGCAAATTATGTTGTAGACCAATAACTGCGTTGTAGCTCCCTGTTTAATACGATCCTAGAGAAAGACTAAGTTGAAAGATATTGTAAGCAATGATGCGGACTGGGTCCGTAGTCCGAGGAGTGTCCTCACTACTGCACAGAAAGCTTACGTCTTTGATGCACCGCTCGATGTGCAAACCCCTACAACGTTGTCTGTGGATGTTGTGAACACCTGACAGACACGTCCTGATGACTACTTGATAGTTTAGTGCGCCATACTTTACGGCTTAGAATCGGGATTCCAATGACGTTTTGAACGCCATAGAACATATGAGATGTTCTAAGAGCTGAAATTGGGATTTCAAGCTCATGCCCGTGTTGAGAGGTATGAGACCTCTGACAAGTTCCTTTGCCAAAAAGATGGAGGAGAATAGCTCAACTAGTGAGCATGTGCTCAGAATGTCTGGGTGCTAAAATCACTTGAACCAAGTGGGAGTTAATCTTCCAGGTGAGATAGTGGTTGACGGAATTCTCTAGACACTATCACGAAGCTACTAGAACTTCGTGATGAACTATGACATGCAAAGGATGGAGATGATCCCGGAGCTATTAGCGGTTATTAAGACCGCGAAAGTAGAAATCAAGAAGGAGCATCAAATGTTGATGGTTTAACAAGACCACTGGTTTCAAAAGGGTAAGGGCTAGAAGGGAAACTTCATGAATGGCAAACCTGTTGTCGCTCTGATGAAGGAACCCATGGTTGAACCCAAACCTCGAGACTAAGTGCTTCTATTGTAAGGGGAACGGCCACATGGTAGCGGAACCACCCCAAATACATGGTAGATATGATAGCTGGCAACTTCAACAAAGTATATTTGATATACGTGTTATTGATGTGTACCTTAGTAGTACTCCTTGTAGCACCTGGGTATTGGATACCGGTTCAGTTGCTATTATTAGTGACTTGAAGCAAAAGCTACGGACTGAACGGAGATTAGCTAAGGGCGAGGTGACGATGTGTGTTGGAAGTGTTTCCAAGTTTGATAAGATCACCATCGCACACTCCCTCTATTTTCGAGATTAGTGTTGAACCTAGATAAATGTTATCGGGTGTCTACGTTGAGCATGAATATGATTAGATCATGTTCATTGCAATACGGTTATTCATTTAAGTCAGAGAATAATGGTTATTCTGTTTACATGAATAATACCTTTATGGTCATGCACCCAATGGTTTGTTGAATCTCGATCATAGTAATACACATGATGATAATATTAATGCCAAAAGATGTAGAGTTAATAATGATAGTACCACTTTCTTGTGGCACTGCCGCTTAGGTCATTTTGGCATAAAATGCATGAAGAAACTCCATGCTGATGGACGTTTGGAGTCACTTGATTTTGAATCGCTTGACACATGCGAGCCATGCCTCATGGGCAGGATGACTGAGATCCCGTTTTCAGGTACAATGAAACGGGTAAGTGACTCGTTGGAAATCATACATGCTGATGTATGTGATCCAATGAGAATTAAGGCGTGTGGTGGATATCATCATTTTCTCATCTTCACTGACGATTTGAGTAGATATGGTATATTTACTTAATGAAGCAAAAGTCTGAAACGTTTGAAAGGTTCAAACAATTTCAGAGTGAAGATTAAGAATCATCATAACAAGAAGATCATGTTCCTACGATCTGATCAAGGGGATATTATCTGAATTATGAGTTTGGCAATCACTTAAGACATTGTGGAATTGTTTCGCAGTTGAAGCCCCTTGGAACACCACAGCGTAATGGTGTGTCCGGACATCGTAATCGAACCTTATGAGATATGGTGCGATCTATGATGTATCTTACCGATCTACCGCTATTATTTTGAGGTTATGCATTAGAGACAGCTGCATTCACTTTATATAGGGCACCATCTAAGTCCGTTGAGACAACGCCATATGAACTAAGGTTTGGCAAGAAACCAAAGTTGTCGTTTCTCAATGTTTGGGGCTGCGATGCTTACGGCTTCAGCCGGAAAAAGCTCGAACCCAAAGCGGACAAATACATCTTCATGGGATACCCACTGGTAACGGTTGGGTATACCTTCTATCTCAGATCCAAGGACAAAAATGTTTGTCGCTAAGAACGGGTCCTTTCTCGAGAAGGAGTTTCTCTCGAAAGAATTGAGTGGGAGGAAGATAGAACTTGATGAGGTTATCGAACCCTCACTTCAACCGGAGAGTAGTGCAACACAGAAAGATGTTTCTGTGGAACCTACGACAGTTGAAGAGGAAACTAATGATAGTGATCATAAAGCTCCAGATCAAGTTGCTATCGATCCTCGTAGGTCGACAAGGATAAGTACTACTCCTGAGTGGTACGGTGATCCTGTCTTAGATGTCATGTTGTTGGACAACAATGAACCTACGAACTATGGAGAAGCGATGGTGGGCCCATATTCCGACAAATGGTTAGAAGCCGATAAATCCGAGATAGGATCCATGTATCAAAAACAAAGTATGGACTTTGGTGGACTTGCCCTATGATCGGCAAGCCATTGAGACAAATGGATCTTTAAGACTAAGACGGACGTGGACGGTAATGTCACCGTCTATAAAACTCGACTTGTGGCAAAGAGTTTTCCACAAGTTCAAGGAGTTGACTACGATGAGATTTTCTCACCCGTAGCGATGCTTAAGTCCGTCGGAATCATGTTAGCATTAGCTGCATTTATGAAATCTGGCAGATGGATGACAAAACAAGTTTCCTTACCCGTTTTTGTAAGGAAAGGTTGTATATGATACAATCAGAAAGGTTTTGTCGATCCTAAGGATGCTAAAAGGTATACTAGCTCCAGCGATCCTTTCATGGACTGGAGCAAGCATCTCGGTGTCGGAATATACACTTTGATGGAGTGATAAAAGTTTTTGGGTTTATACTAAGTTTGTTAGAAACTTGTATTTACAATAAAGTGAGTGGGAGCATCACAACATTTCTGATAAGTATATGTGAATAACATATTGTTGATCCGAAATGATGTAGAATTTCTGGAAAGCATAAAGGGTTGTTTGAAATGAGTTTTTCAAAGGAAGACCTAGATAAAGCTGCTTACATATTGGGCATCAAGATCTACAGAGATAGATAAAGACGCCCGATGAACTTTCAAAAGAACACACACCTTTGACATGATTTTGAAGGAGTTCAAAATAGATCAGTCAAAGAAGGGGTTCTTACCTGAGTTGTAAGGTGTGGAGTTGAGTAATACTCAAAGCTTGACCACGACAGATGAAAGAGGAAGGACGAAGGTCGTCCCCTATGTTTTTGTCATAGGCTCTATACGGTATGCCATGATGAGTACCGCACCTGATGTGTGCCTTGCCACATGTCTGGCAAGAGGGTACAAAGGTGATCCAGGAGTGGATCACTAGATAGTGGTCAAAATTATCCTTAGAGGAATAAGGAAATGTTTCTCGGTTATGGAGGTGATAAAGAGTTCGACGTAAAGAGTTACGTCGATGCAAGCTTAACACCTATACGGATAACTCTGAGTGGAGATACCGGATACGTATAATGGAGCAACAGTTTGGAATAGCTCCAAGTGGAACGTGGTAGCAGCATCTACGATATGACATAAAGTTTTGCGAAGTACATAGGGATCTGAATGTTGCAGACCCATTGACTACAACCTCTCTCACAAGCATAACATGATCAAACCCAGAACTCATTGAGTGTTAATAACATATTGATGTGAACTAGATTACTGACTCTAGTAAACACTTTGGATGTTGGTCACATGGCGATGTGACCTGTGAGTGTTATTCACATGGCGATGTGAACTAGATTATTGACTCTAGTGCAAGTGGGAGACTGTTGGAAATATGCCCTAGAGGCAATAATAAATTGGTTATTATTATATTTCCCTGTTCATGATAATGGTTTATTATCCATGCTAGAATTGTATTGATAGGAAACTCAGATACATGTGTGGATACATAGACAAACACAATGTCCCTAGTAAGCCTCTAGTTGACTAGCTCGTTGATCAACAGATGGTCACGGTTTCCTGACCATGGACATTGGATGTCATTGATAACGGGATCACATCATTAGGAGAATGATGTGATGGACAAGACCCAATCCTAAGCCTAGCACAGATCGTGTAGTTCGTATGCTAAAGCTTTTCTATATGTCAAGTATCTTTTCCTTAGACCATGAGATTGTGCAACTCCCGGATACCGTAGGAATGCTTTGGGTGTACCAAACGTCACAACGTAACTGGGTGGCTATAAAGGTGCACTACATGTATCTCCGAAAGTGTCTGTTGGGTTGGCACGAATCGAGACTGGGATTTGTCACTCCGTATGACGGAGAGGTATCTCTGGGCCCACTCGGTAGGACATCATCATAATGTGCACAATATATGATCAAGGAGTTGATCACGGGATGATGTGTTACGGAACGAGTAAAGAGACTTGCCGGTAACGAGATTGAGCAAGGTATCGGTATACCGACGATCGAATCTCGGGCAAGTGCTATACCGATAGACAAAGGGAATCATATACGGGATTGATTGAATCCTTGACATCGTGGTTCATCCGATGAGATCATCGTGGAGCATGTGGGAGCCAACATGGGTATCCAGATCCCGCTGTTGGTTATTGATCGGAGAGTCGTCTCGGTCATGTCTGCGTGTCTCCCGAACCCGTAGGGTCTACACACTTAAGGTTCGGTGACGCTAGGGTTGCAGAGATAAAAGTATGCGGAAACCCGAAAGTTGTTCGGAGTCCCGGATGAGATCCCGGACGTCACGAGGAGTTCCGGAATGGTCCGGAGGTAAAGATTTATATATAGGAAGTCCTATTTTGGCCATCGGAAAATGTTCGGGATTTTTCGGTATTGTACCGGGAAGGTTCTAGAAGGTTCCGAAGTGGGGCCCACCTGCATGGGGGGACCCACATGAACGTGGGTAGTGGGGGCAAGGCCCCACACCCCTGGTCAAGGCGCACCAAGATCACCCCTTAGAAGGAATAAGATCATATCCCGAAGGGATAAGATCAAGATCCCTAAAAAGGGGGGATAACAATCGGTGGGGAAAGGAAATGATGGGATTTCTTTCCCCCACCTTTGCCAATGCCCCAATGGACTTGGAGGGCAAGAAACCAGCCCCCTCCACCCCTATATATAGTGGGGAGGCACATGGGAGCCGCACCCCAAGCCCTGGCGCCTCCCTCTCCCTCCCGTGACACATCTCCCTCCTCCCGCAGCGCTTGGCGAAGCCCTGCTGGAATTCCGCTACTTCCACCACCACGCCGTCGTGCTGCTGGATCTCCATCAACCTCTCCTCCCCCCTTGCTGGATCAAGAAGGAGGAGACGTCCCCGCTCCGCACGTGTGTTGAACGCGGAGGCGCCGTTGTTCGGCGCTTAGATCGGAATCAACCGTGATCTGAATCGCAGCGAGTACGACTCCTTCATCCGCGTTCTTTTGACGCTTCCGCATCGCGATCTACAAGGGTATGTAGATTCACTCTCCTTTATGCTCGTTGCTAGATTACTCTATAGATAGATCTTGGTGACGCGTAGGAAAAATTTTGATTTTCTGCTACGATCCCCAACACAAGCAGTATTCCCGCTTAGTACACGTGAAGGCTAGAAAAAGACTGGGAAGCGACCAGCTAGAGAGCAACAACGGTCATGAACATGCATTAAAATTAATCAACAATGAATGCAAGCATGAGTAGGATATAATTCACCATGAACATAAATATCGTGGAGGCTATTGATACGTCCATTTTGCATCATGCTTATAAGTTGATATTTATTGCACTATGGGCTGTTATTACATGTTTTGTCACAATACTTATGCCTTTTCACTCTTATTTTGCAAGGTTTACATTAAGAGGGAGAATGCCGGCAGCTGAATTCTGGGCTGAAAAAGGAGCAAACTCTGGAAACCTATTCTGTACAACTCCAAAAGCCCTAAAACTCCACAGAACATCGTTTCGGAAAATATAAAAAATATCTGGCGAAAGAAACCCACGGGAGGGGCCACCGGCTGACCTCGAGGGTGGGGGGCGCGCCCCCCTTCCCAGGGCGCGCCCCTGCCTCGAGGGCCAGCCGGCAGGCCCACGGTGCCCATCTCCTCATCTATATTCATTTGTGATTAATGAGTTTATCACTGTCAAGGATTTCTTCCTTGACTCGACTGAAGCGCAGAACTTTCATCTACCCCTGTCCATCGAAGCCTATGAGGAGTTTCAGCATCTGCAGTCTCTTTTGGCTACCATACATCTTGATCCTTCAGCAAATGATACCTGGAAATGGCCCTCGAAGTCTGGCACCTTCATCTCCAAGGTATACTATGACTTCAGGTTCTCTCATATTGTGGTGGACCCCATATTTAAATGGATCTGGAAATGCTCTTGCACGCTCAAGATCAAAGTTTTCGGTTGGTTACTGCTAATGGATCGCCTCAACACTAGAGATATGATGCAACGCAGGCATTGGCATGTCGATGATGCTCATTGTTCCTTATGCCTCCTGCCTCAACTTGAAGACCGGGCACACCTATTCTTCGCCTGCAATTTCAGTCAGCGCGTTTGGAACTATCTTGGTATTTCTTGGACAGCTGAAGGCCACTCCTCCACATACTCCATGGCTCTAGCAGCACGTCAAGACTTTGGACAACCTTTCTTCACTGAGGTGGTCTTCACTGCTGCTTGGAATATCTGGACTCAGAGGAATGGCAAAGTTTTCAGGAATGAGCAACCTAGTTTCAGATCCTGGAAAAGAAACTTTGTGTATGATATTTCCTTACTTGCTCATAGAATTAAATGTAAATATAGAGATAGGCTTCTCTCTTGGATAGCCTCACTTCAGTAGACTAGCTGTAAGTCCCCCTCCCCTCTATCTCTGTATATATTTAGAACCTTTGTAATCCTTACCCTCTATGGGTTTTTAAGATAATAAAACACTGTGAGGCTGTTGCCTTGCAGTACATAGTCAAAAAAAAAATCAGGAGGAGGCTTTCGGGACCAGATGCCGCCGTCTCGAGGCGGAACCGAGGCGGAAACCAATCTAGGTCTCCGACAGAGCTGTCCTGCCGGGGATACTTACCTCCGGGAGGGGGAAATCGTCACCGCCGTCATCACCAACAACTGTCCCATCTTGGGGAGGGTTATCTTCATCAACATCTTCACCAGCACCATCTCCTCTCAAACCCTAGTTCATCTCTTGTATCCAATCTTTGTACCCAAACCTCAGATTGGTACCTGTGGGTTGCTAGTAGTGTTGATTACTCCTTGTAGTTGATGCTAGTTGGTTTATTTGGTGGAAGATCATATGTTCTGATCCATTATTCATATTAATACCCCTCTGATCATGAACAATATTATGTCTCATGAGTAGTTACTTTGGTTCCCGAGGACATGGGAGAAGTCTTGCTATTAGTAGTCATGTGAATTTGGTCTTCGTTCGATATTTTGATGAGATGTATGTTGTCTCTCCTTTAGTGGTGTCATGTGAACGTCGACTACATGACACTTCACCATTATTTGGGCCTAGAGGAAGGCATTGGGAGGTAATAAGTAGATGATGGGTTGCTAGAGTGACAGAAGCTTAAACCCTAGTTTATGCGTTGCTTCGTAAGGGGATGATTTGGATCCATATGTTTCAGGCTATGGTTAGGTTTACCTTAATACTTCTTTTGTAGTTGCAGATGCTTGCATGAGAGGTTAATCATAAGTGGGAGGCTTGTACAAGTAAGGGCAGCACCCAAGCACCGGTCCACCCACATACCAAATTATCAAAGTACCGAACGCGAATCAGATGATCGTGATGAAAACTAGCTCGACGATGATTCCCATATGTCCTCAGGAGCGCTTTACCTTGCATAAGAGTTTGTCCAGGCTTGTACTTTGCTACAAAAAGGATTGGGCCACCTTGCTGCACCTTATTTACTTTTACCTTTTATCACTTGCTACCAATTATATTATCACAAAACTATCTGTTACCTATAATTTCAGTGCTTGCAGAAAATACCTTACTGAAAACTGCCTATCATTTCCTTCTGCTCCTCGTTGGGTTCGACACTCTTACTTATCGAAAGGACTACGATAGATCCCCTACACTTGTGGGTCATCAAGACTCTTTTCTAGCACCGTTTCCGGGGAGTGAAGCGCCTTTGGTAAGGAAAAAATTATATAGTGTGCTGAAATTTATTGTCACTTGTTACTATGGCTCAAAATCCTTTGAGGGGCTTGTTCGGGGTATCTTCACCCCGAGCAGAAGAGCGAAGAGTTGCTCCTCAACCTAATGCACCTATTGAAAATGTTTGCTTTGAGATTCCTTCGGGTATGATAGAGAAACTGCTTGAAAATCCCTATACACGAGACGGAACACTTCATCCCGACTTACACCTAATCTATGTGGAAGAAGTTTGTGGATTGTCTAAGCTTGCAGGTATGCCCGAGGATGTTATCAAGAAGAAGGTCTTCCCTTTATCTTTTAAGGGAGATGCATTGACATGGTTTAGGCTATGCGATGATATGGGATCATGGAACTATAATCGTCTGAAGTTGGAATTTCATCAGAAGTTCTACCCTATGCACCAGGTTCATCGTGATCATAATTATATTTATAATTTCTGGCCTCGCGAAGGATAAAGCATCGCTCAAGCTTGGGGGAGGATTAAGTCAATGTTACATTCATGCCCCAACCATGAGCTCTCAAGAAAGATGATCATCCAAAAAATTTATGCTGGGCTTTCTCTCAATAATCGCACCATGCTCGATAATTCTTGTTCTGGCTCTTTTATGATGAAGACTATTGACTTCAAATGGGATTTATTGGAAATAATTAAACGCAACTCTGAAGATTGGGATCTCGACGAAGGTAAGGAGTCAGGTATGACCCCTAAGTTTGATTGTGTTAGAACTTTTATGGATATCAATGTTTTCTGTGAGTTTAGCACTAAATATGGACTTGACTCTGAAATAGTAGCTTCTTTCTGTGAATCCTTTGCTACTCATGTTGATCTCCCCAAGTAGAAGTGGTTTAAATATCATCCCCCTATTGAAGTAAAAGTAGTTGAACCTATTAAAGTTGAAGAAAAGACTATCACTTATAATGTTGATCATGTTATTCCCACTGCTTATATTGAGAAACCACCTTTCCCTGTTAGGATAAAGGATCATGCTCAAACTTCAACTGTAGTTCGTAAGAGTAACACTAGAACACCTACACCCTCTGAGCAAATTAAAGTTGAACCTAGTGTTTCTGTGGTTAAAGATCTCTTGGTAGAAGATTTAGATGGACATGTTATTTACCTCCAAGAAGAGTCTTCTAGAATAGCCAAACCCAATGCTAGGAATAAACATAAACCTGTTGTAAGCCTACCTGTTATCTCTGTCAAGATAGGAGATCATTGCTATCATGGTTTATGTGACATATGTGCTAGTGCGAGTATCATCCCTTTTTATTTGTACAACGAAATTATGCATGATATTGCACCTGTTGAGTTAGAAGGGATTGATGTTACTATTAAGCTTGCTAATAGAGATACTATTTCACCAGTTGGGATTGTTAGAGATATTGAAGTCTTGTGTGGGAAGGTTAAATACCCTGCTGATTTTCTCATTCTTAGTTCCCCACAAGATGCATTCTGTCCCATTATATTTGGTAGACCCTTCTTGAATACTGTTAATGCCAAGATAGACTGCGTGAAAGATATTGTCACTGTCGTATTATGGGATATGTCTCATGATTTTAACTTTGCTAAATTCAGTAGACAACCCCTTGAAAAGGCACCACCAAGTAAGGATGAAATTATTGGTCTAGCTTCTATTGCCGTGCCACCTGATGACCCTTTAGAACAATACTTGCTAGACCATGAAAATGATATGCATATGAATGAGAGAAGGGAGATAGATGAAATATTCCTTACACAGGGACCCATATTGAAAAACAACTTGCCTGATGAAATCCTAGGGGATCCTCCTCCACCCAAGGGTGATCCCGTATTTGAACTTAAACCTTTACCTGATAGTCTTAAGTATGTTTATCTTGATGAAAAGAAGATATATCCTATTATTATTAGTGCTAACCTTTCAGAGCAGGAAGAAGAAAGATTATTGAAAACTCCGAAGAATCACCGAGCTGCTATTGGATATACTCTGGATGATCTTAAGGGCATTAGTCCCACTATATGTCAACACAAGATAAAATTGGAAGAAGATGCTAAACCAGTTATTGATCATCAGCGACGGTTAAATCCTAAGATGAAAGAAGTGGTAAGGATGGAAATACTAAAGCTTCTAGAGGCAGGTATTATCTATCCCGTTGCTGATAGCCAGTGGGTAAGTCCTGTCCATTGTGTTCCTAAGAAAGGAGGTATGACTGTCGTCCCTAATGATAAAGATGAATTGATTCTGCAAAAATAGTTACATGTTATAGGATGGTAATTGATTTCCGTAAGTTAAATAAAGCTACTAAGAAAGATCATTACCCCTTGCCATTTATTGACCAAATGCTAGAAAGGTTATCCAAACATACTCATTTCTGCTTTGTAGATGGTTATTCTGGTTTCTCTCAAATACCTGTGTCAAAAGGGGATCAAGAAAAGACCACCTTTACTTGTCCTTTCGGTACCTTTGCTTATAGACGTATGCCTTTTGGTTTATGTAATGCACCTGCTACCTTTCAAAGATGCATGATGGCTATATTCTCTGATTTTTGTGAAAAGATTGTTGAGGTGTTCATGGATGATTTCTTCGTTTACGGAACTTCTTTTGATGACTGCTTAAGGAACCTTGATCGAGTTTTGCAGAGATGTGAAGACACTAACCTTGTCTTGAATTGGGAGAAGTGCCACTTTATGGTTAATGAAGGCATTGTCTTGGGACATAAAATTTCTGAAAGAGGTATTGAAGTTGACAAAGCTAAAGTTGATGCTATTGAAAAGATGCCATGCCCTAAGGATATCAAAGGTATACGAAGTTTCCTTGGTCATGCCGGGTTTTATAGGAGGTTCATTAAGGACTTCTCCAAAATCTCCAGGCCTCTGACTAATCTCTTACAAAAAGATATTCCTTTTGTCTTTGATGATGACTGTCTAGAAGCATTTGAAGTACTTAAGAAAGCATTGATTTCTACACCTATTGTCCAGCCTTTGAGATTATGTGCGATGCTAGTGATTATGCTGCAGGAGCTGTTTTAGGGCAAAGAGTTGATAAGAAATTGAATGTTATCTAGTATGCTAGTCAAACTCTAGATAGGGCCCAAACAAATTATGCTACCAGCCTACCACTGAGAAAGAGTTTTTAGCAGTTGTGTTTGCTTGTGATAAGTTTAGACCCTACATCGTTGATTCTAAAGTAACTATTCACACTGATCATGCTGCTATCAAATACCTTATGGAAAAGAAAGATGCTAAACCTAGACTTATTAGATGGGTTCTCTTGCTGCAAGAATTTGACTTGCATATTATTGATAGAAAGGGAGCTGAGAACCCCGTAGCAGATAACTTGTCTAGGTTAGAGAATGTACTTGATGACCCACAACCTATTGATGATAGCTTCCCTGACGAACAACTAGCTATCATAAGTACTTCTCATACTGCTCCATGGTATGCTGATTATGCTAATTACATTGTTGCTAAGTTTATACCACCTAGCTTCACAAACCAGCAAAAGAAAAAGTTCTTATATGATTTGAAGCATTACTTTTGGGATGACCCACATCTTTATAAAGGAGTAGATGGTATTATTAGACGTTGTGTGCGTGAACATGAACAGGAACAGATCTTACGCAAGTGCCACTCCGAAGCTTATGGAGGACACCATGCGGGAGACAGAACTGCACACAAGGTATTGCAATCCGGTTTTTATTGGCCTACTCTCATCAAGGATGCCCGTAAGTTTGTCTTATCATGTGATGAATGTCAAAGAATTGGTAATATTAGTAGACGTCAAGAAATGCCTATGAATTATTCACTTGTTATTGAACCATTTGATGTTTGGGGCTTTGATTATATGGGACCTTTTCTGGCCTCTAATGGGTACACACATATTTTAGTTGTTGTTGATTACGTTACTAAGTGGGTAGAAGCTATTCCAACTAGTAGTGCTGATCATAACACCTCTATTAAGATGCTTAAAGAAGTTATATTCCCAAGGTTTGGAGTCCCTAGATATCTGATGACTGATGGTGGTTCACACTTTATTCATGGTGCTTTCCGTAAGATGCTTGCTAAATATGATGTCAACCATAGAATTGCATCACCTTATCACCCACAGACTAGTGGTCAAGTAGAACTAAGTAATAGGGAGTTGAAATTAATCTTACAAAAGATAGTTAATAGGTCTAGAAAGAATTGGTCCAAGAAACTAGATGATGCATTATGGGCCTACAGAACTGCATACAAAAATCCTATGGGTATGTATCCATATATGATGGTATATGGAAAAGCATGTCACTTACCTCTTGAGCTAGAACATAAGGCATATTGGGCTGTTAAAGAGCTCAATTATGATTTCAAACTTACCGGTGAAAAGAGGTTATTTGACATTAGCTGTCTCGATGAATGGAGAACCCAAGCCTATGAGAATGCCAAGCTGTTTAAAGAAAAAGTTAAAAGATGGCATGACAAAAGGATACAAAAGCGTGAGTTTAACGTAGGTGATTATGTCCTGCTATTCAACTCTCGTTTAAGATTCTTTGCAGGAAAACTTCTCTCCAAGTGGGAAGGACCTTACGTTATCAAGGAGGTCTATTGTTCCGGTGCCATAAAAATCAACAACTTCGACGGCACAAATCCGAAGGTGGTGAACGGTCAAAGAATCGAACATTATATCTCAGGTAATCCTATTAATGTTGAAACTAATATTATTGAAACCGTAACCCTAGAGGAATACATAAGGGACACCTTCCAGAATGATCCAACCTCCGAAAAGGAAAAGGTATGTGATACGTAAGTAAACCGACTCCAAAACAGTTCTAAAGGTATTTTTTCTACGTTTTGGAATATTTAGAAAAATAGAAAAATAAACCGCAGTCCGGAGGAGACACGGGGCCTCCTCGAGGGTAGGGGGCGCGCCCCCCTTCCCAGGGCGCCCCCCCGCCTCGAGGGCACCACGTGTGTCCCCTGGACTCCGTTTTCTTGTGGGTTACTCCTTTTGTTCGGGAAAAATTCATTATATATACTCCGAAGGTTTTGACCTCTGTATCACGCATAAATCCTCTGTTTTCGTTTCGAGCTGCTGTTTTTGATAGATCTAGATCATCATGGCGTCCTCCAATACCCCCAAGGACAAGTTCTTCGAGAAGGTCATCAACCCCTACCTTGTGGAGGTGCTGCACCACCCCAAAACCATGGAGTTGCATGAGGGGGTGCTGCACATCCGTGACGTTGAGGGGCCGAGAAGGACCGGAAGTGTGGAGACAAGACTCGAAGCAATGGAGCAACAAGTTTTCAAGTGCCAAGGTATGGTGGAATGAGGACTTGACGCCAACCACATGATGATCTCGGAGCTTGCCAACAACCTTAAGATGGACTCAAGGATCTGCGGGGAAGCCATCTCCAATCTTCAAGAGAAGATCGATCACCTCCAAGCCCAGATCTATGACCTGCAGAACCAAAACTGTGAGTATGAATATAGATTCAAGAACATGAGTTTGGCTGCAGATTTGAGTATCCCGGAGATTCGATCATCCTTCTACGATGGCGAGCCCATGCCTTGGAAGATGAACGACAAGACTACATCAGCAGCAACTCCATCATCACCAACCCCGAAGAAGGAGACATAATCATATGGGTATGGGCACTCCCCTTGGCAACTGCCAAGCTTGGGGGAGTGACCCCGGTATCGTATCACCATCACTCATATCTTTACCGTTTTACTTAGTTCGATCCTTTTGGTAGTATCTTGATCTATTAGAATAAAGTTAGCATGATCTAGTCGTGAGCTTTTGCCTTGTGAGCTTTATCCTTTGTAATCGAGTCTATGAGCTATATAATAAAGATTAGTGTTGAGTCAAGGGCTTGATTTCCTCACTTGGGTCATGATAAAAAGAAATAAAACATAAAGAGTATCAAAGAGATCATATCGATCTTATGGGGAGTAATGACTTCACATACAAGAGTATGATAAATAAAAGTTGTTGGGAGGTGACAAACATAGTTTTGGTCATCGTTGCAATTAATAGGAAGTAATAAAAGAAGAGAGGCTTCACATACAAATATACTATCTTGGACATCTTTTATGATTGTGAGCACTCATTAAAGTATGACATGCTAAAGAGTTGATGTTGGACAAGGAAGACAACATAATGGGTTATGTCTTCTTATATCCGAAATAAAGTATATTGTCACGGATCATCCAACATGTTGAGATTGCCTTTGCCCCTCATGCTATCCAAAACTCCTCGCACTAAGTAGAGATACTACGTGTGCTTCCATATACCCTTAAACCCATTTTTGCCATGAGAGTCCACCATACCTACCTATGGATTGAGAAAGATCCTTCCAAGTAAGTTGTCATGTTGCAAACCCGCTAAAATATGTATTATTAGTGTGGGAGAAATTAGCTTTATACGAGCTTGTGATATGGAAGTAATAAAAGCGACTTACTGCATAATAAAGGTCCTTATCACAAGTGGCAATATAAAGCGAAGTTCTTCTATGCTAAGTGTCGGTGTCCTGGGAACCAGGGTACCCAGACTTGCCTGTCTGCGGGCCGCGACGCACTCCTTCAAGCGGCCTGGTACGGCCCAGCTGATCGACCAGCTGCTCAAGACCCTCGCGAGGGGCCAGGCCTTGCGAGGAGAACGACGCCAAGACCCCCTCAGGAGCGGCCTCGGCAAGGCGTTCCGGAGGGGCAGAGAATCCAAGGCCAAGCCTGCCTCAGGAGGAGGCAGTGATGTCAGCAGTGACACACCGCGCCAGCGAGTGCCAGCGTCCGCCAGCGGCACAGTTTCCATTTTGGTGCAAAGGAGACAGCACAGCCATTGGTTCCCAAGGAGCGGGGCAAAGGTTTCCTCTTTGGTGCAACAAGACCGAAGACCGCAAGGACGATAAGGAGGATGTCACCGTCGAGCCCACCACCGTGTCACCGCCTGATCCTTTTGCAGGCGAAGACTGCTTTTGTCAGGGTAGGAACGTCCTTGTGTTCCCGCTCAAAAATGGCCGTTGTGGAATCCCTTCCCGCCTAAACATTTCGGGGGAAGAGGACCGTGGCGGCCTATATAAGTAGCTAGGACCTCCACTGCAGAGGGGGGAGGATCGACTCACACACTTAGTAAACTCTTGTGTGTTTGTTTGTTGTTTGCTTGAATCCTTCCACCGAGACAAGAGTGAGGCACTAGGTAGACGTGAGTGGGAGAGATCTTCGTTCACGCCCCTCTATTCGAACTTAACGGGTTTTGCGGAGCCGTGAATCCGACATTTGGCGCGCTAGGTAGGGGGCATGTCGAAATCTCGCCTCTCCGATGACCTCGTCGCGTTCTCGTCACCGACCTTGCTCCACAGCCTTGGTGGACACACGCTGAGCTCGCGCCGCCCGCCGTGCTGCGAACGTCGCTCAGACAGCGCCTGCGGGCAACGGCGCACCACTCCGCCCCAACTCTCCGGTCGCCAACGCCGCCACCGACCCAGCTGTCCACGTGCAGCAGGACTCCTTGCTGCCGCTGTCCGTGCGGCGGGACAGCTGCACGGCAACACCTTCACCCTCGCCGACCGCAGCGTCGTCCTCGCTGGTCCGCCGCGGGCCGGTCTACGAGCAGCCTGCGCTACTGATGGCGCGGGAGCTCTTGCGCTACCGCCCGATAGATGATCTCTACGACGAGTGGCTCCACCGCATCACCAAGCTCGTCAACACAGCTGGGGAAGTGCCTACACCAACGCACTCTTCACGTCCTCCGTCGCCCCCCGCGGCAAACGAGGGCCGTGGGGTCCCGACTCCGCCTCACCTTCACCCTGCCGGCCAGGAGGGCCGGTGCGAGGCCCCTCGACGTGAAGAACCCCGCAGAGCCCACGCCCGCAAAGAGGAGAGTTGCCAGGTGATCCCGCACCCACATGCAGGGGCTCGTGGGCCCCCGGCCCACAACGCCCAGACCGCGCACCACAGGAGGTGGTGGCGCTAGCACCTCAAGAACCAACGTCACAGGTGCAGGGGGCGCCTGTGATCATGAGCATACGCGGGTGTGGCGCCCTAGCTCCCGAGCTACGGGGCCTCGTCTGGCCCGGCAAGTTCAAGCCAGACCTGCCTCTGCGCTACGACGGCACCACCGACCCCACGGAGTTCCTCCAACTCTACCAGGTGAGTATCGAGGCGTCCAACGGCACTGAGCAGGTCATGGCAAATTGGTTCCCCATGGCTCTGAAGGATGGCGCACGCTCCTGGCTCCTGAACCTCCCGGTGGGATCCATATCCTCCCGGGGAGAGCTTCGCGAGCGCTTCGTCACCAACTTCCAAGGCACCCGCGACCGAGCCCCGGCAGCTATTGACCTGCGTCGTGTGAAGCAGCAGCCGGGAGAAACCCTGCAAAAGTACATCCAACGCTTCAACACCATGCGCCTCCGTATCCCCAGGGTCTCGGACGAGGCCATCATCTCCGCGTTCTCCGATGGCGTCCGCAACGTCAAGATGAGGGAAGAGCTCGCAATCCACGAAGACCTGTGCACAACCCTCGAGATGTTCAAGCTCGCGGCAAAGTGCGCCAGGGCGGAGGAAGGCCGCCTCTCCCTTCAGGAGCTGCCTGAGGCAAAGACGGACGACAAGAAAACCAAGGCCAAGGAGTCGAAGCGCAAGGGACCCGCCGTGCTGGCTGCTGAGCCAGAAGTGAAGTGTGGCTGCAGCTACGATGACCTCCCCAGAGACAACCGACCGTACTGCGTCTTCCACAACGTCCACAGCCACAACACCAACGACTGTCAGGAGCTCAGGGCAATGCGCGGTGGGCGCATCGGGCAGCGCCCTGAGCGTGACAACCGCGGCTACAGCCGCGGAGGAGGCCAAGGAGGAGGACGTTGGGACGGCAGGAACTCACGCCAAGGGTGGCGTGAGCAGCCTCATGAAGACCACTGGCAAGAGCAGCCTCGTGATGCCCCTTGGCGCGACCAGCCTCGTGAGGGTCGCCCTCAAGGCCACGGAGGCCTGCCTCTGCTGCCACCACCACCAAGGAGGAACGACGACGACCGCCAGGGAGACGGGGCAGGGGGTGTCACATCCCTAGTCAGTGCTTGCATTAGGACTAGCTAGAGTGTGCATCATGTTTACTTTCCACAGAAACTTGAAATGGGAATGACAGAAACCCCATCACCCCTCCTCTAACAACTAGGGTTTAATAAAATCTTTTCACATGTATCCAAAATGCCCTTCAAAAATGTTCATCATCTTTGCCTTGGTCTTAAACCTCTGCCAAAAATGGTGCACAATTTTCTAGGACATCCAAAGGTCTCTGGATTAATTCATATTGTAATTGCATTTGGGCATTTAAAAGCTATAAAATATTTTATGTACCCAAATAATCATAAACTAAAATGTTCCATGCTGTTCATATTATATACAGTGGGCATGACTAGTTTTATGATTTATAAAAATGCTCTAGCATTTTTACTAATTCAACAAAGTTGCAAAAGAAAACAAAACAGAAATAAAATAGAAAAGAGAGGAGAGAGAAGACTTACCTAGCGCCCACTAGCAGGCCCACCTGCCGGCCCAGCCCGGCCACCGCTCCAGCGAGCTGCTTGGCTCGGCCAGGCAGGCAGGCAGGTGCTCGACGGCGGCAGTAGCGCACGCCACGCAGCTGCCCGCCGCCCTGCTTCCTCCCCTCGCCGCTCTGGTGGCCTGGATCGACCACCCACTCCTCCCCCGAGCTCGCAGACACGTCTTCTCCTCCCCAGCTCCTCTCCCTCGCCTTCCCCGTGCCATGGCCGACGCAGCCGCCGCCTTCCTGCCGCCATAGCCGCAGCCACCGAGCTCCCATCGCCTCGCCGTCGTGTCCCCGAGCTCCGCCACCGTCTGTTACGCCTCCCCGTCGAGCCACGCCTCGCCGGAAGCTTCAACGTGTCGTCCCCGAGCACTTCTCCCCCGTTCGTCCGTCGAGATCACCGGCGACCTCACCGTCGCAGCAGCTCGTCCCCGACCTCGCCATCAACTCCAACGCGACCGCCGTGAGCCCAGCTACCTGCCCATCCTCTCCGTATTCCCCCTCGAGCCCTGTACCGACCGCACGAAGCTCACCCGCACGCGCCGCCGCGGAGCTCGTTGCCGACGAGACTCCGGCCACCCAACGGCCGCATCACCCTGTCCGTTAGCTTCACCGCATCCCCAGGAGCCCAACGCACCACTCCACGAGCCTCGCCGTGCTCTCTAACGACTAGCCCGAGCTCACCCAAGCTCCGGCAGCCGCTGGACTCGTCGCCGGCGCCTTTTCCGACGACCTCGAGGCCAGCCACCACCACCACTCGACGCGGTCACTCCCAGCTGCCCGTAGATGTGCTCCGCCATCCATTTGGTCGCCGGAGCACAAATCCCGCACCCCACCGCCGCATTTGTCCTCGCCGGCGGCTAAACACCGGCGAGTCAACCCCGTCTGACCAAGGGTTTGACCCCCCCTGGGTCACTAACATGTGGGCCCTGCCTGTTAGTCAAAACTAGATTAGTGTCTAAACTAATCCTAAGTAGTAAATTAACTAACTGTGACACTGACCAGTGGGTCCCACTGGTCAGGTTTGACCTGGACCGCCTGTTGACTTGCTGCCGTCATCATGATGTCATGCTGACGCAGTAAATGCTTTTCTGGGATTATTTGATTTAAAACAATTCAGGAAATTCCAGAAAATGCTTTAAACTTCAAAAAATCATATAAATTCAACAATAGCTCAGATAGAAAAGATTTATATATGAAAATTGATCAGAAAAATCCAATCTTTCCAATGGCACTAGTTTCATGCATGTTTGAGCAAGTTAACCTTGCTGTTCACTCTAAAACATGATAATGCACTTTAATAAATAATAGTTTGGGTATAAATTTGAATCTTTGATTCAAATAGGCTCAAACCCTTCTGTTCATAGATGCATTAGCCCAAAACACATTCATCTTGCCATGTCATGAGCATGCATCATATTGTTGCATTTGTTTGTATATTGATTGTATCGCCGGTATTCTCCGTGGTAGGTCCTGCTCCCGAGGATACTTCTGCGTATCCAACTGAAGAGCAGTACCCGACAACCAATCTGTCAGGCAAGCAACCATTGATCATTCCGATACAAACCCATCTTCTCGCTCCTGCTCTCTTTTACTACATTAAGGCAACAGCGTGTGAACTGCTACTTGCTGCGGTAGTTGAACCCCATTCCTTTGCATGACCTGTCATTGCCATAGTAAATAGTTGAAACCCACTAGCATGTGTAGGAGTTGATTGAGCCATGTGATGTGTGTTCCACCATGCTATTTGTTTATGTTGCCTGCTATGCTTAGAGTTGTGTCAGGTCTGGTACATCTGGGTGATGGATCAGAGTGAAATGATCATGCTCGATAAAGAGAGGGAAGTGTGGAACATGTTTGGTAAAGGTATCGATGAAAGGCCATGTAGGAGTACGTGGTGGGTTGTTTCATTGGAACCGTCCATAGGACCCGAGATCTGTAAGTGTGATTTAAGTTACAGCTACTACCACACATTGGGCTCCGGGCGCTCCAAGCCCTCTTGTCTTATTAACTGCCCTTGTCCTCTGTCCAGGAGTTGCAATTAGTTTCTGGTGTTTGTAGTTTACTGGTGGTCGTGCGCAGCGCTGACCCTCGGGGTGGGTTGTGATGTGACAGGTACGTGGCACGGTGTACCGGTCGCCCATTTGGTGACTCGGGAACCCTGTACACATCGTTTGGGGCCGTGAGCGACACCCCGGTCGGATCTCCCCATGGATGGGACCCAAATAGGCGATAAACCTGGACTAGGGACTTGTGTAGTTAGTCAGGTCGTGGCCGACACCCTCGCTGGGCTTCCGCATGAAGGTTGCCGAGTACATGTCGAGTAAACGGCGATAAGTGGTGGAAGCGTGTGTGAAGAAGTACACCCCTGCAGGGTTACCAATCTATTCGAATAGCCGTTGTTCGCGGTACGGACTACTTGGTTACTCTTACGGTTCATAGACAAGTTGATGGATACTACTAAAAGCCTCAAGACAAGTGTGAGTGCCGTGGATGGCCCTTCCAAAGGATGACGGAAGAGGATCCACGGTGGTGTATTGTTGTGGTGAGTAGAGGACTCGTGTACGTAGTCTTATCTTGCAATCTACTGAGAGTCGTAGTATAGGTTAGCCAAGAGTCAAAGCTGGCTTGCTGCTATGAACTCCACTACCCTTGTTGACAATGATGCATGTATGATAGGTTCTGTTGTAAGACTTGCTGAGTACCTTTGTACTCATGTTTGTTTAATAACTGTTGCAGAGGAGAACCCTGCCCCTTCTGATGGGTTTTACATAGACGTTGACGTCGACGAGTAGCTTGCTACCCAAACGGAGATCCTGAGCTTGTGAAGGGCCTTGTAGATAGTCAGGCTGCACCAAGCCCGTTTTATTTCCAAGTTGTCTGTACTCAGACATGTTAGCTTCCGCCCTTGCTTGTATGATTGTATGACTTGAGTGTTGGGTCATGTGACCCCTACCTGTATGGATATGTTATGTATGGCTCTTCAGAGCCTCTTAAATAAAGTACTTTGAGTCATAGAGTTCTGTTGTGATGCAATGTTGTATTTGCACATATTGAGCATATTATGTGTATGATTGAAATGCTTGGTATGTGTGGGATCCGACACCTAGTTGTTTTCCTTTGGTAGCCTATCTTACAGGGAAATGCCTCCTAGTGCTTCCACTGAGCCTTGGTAGCTTGCTACTGCTCAGAACACGTAGGCTGGCCGGCATGTGTCCTTCTTCGTTCCTATGTCTGTCCCTTAGGGGAAATGTCACGCGTTGTTCCTTAAGTCCATGTAGCTTGCTACGACTTGGGTTCATACGTTGATGACCGACACGTTCGTTGCTGGGTCATGGATGCATGTCTTTGTAATTTAGTGCCACTTTTGGTTTATAACTAGCCATGTCGGCCCGGGTTCTCTGTCATATGGATGCTAGCGACACTGTCATATACGTGTGCCAAAATGCGCAAACGGTCCCGGGCCAGGTAAGGTGGCACCCGTGGGGATACCGTGCGTGAGGCCGCAAAGTGATATGACGTGTTACAAGTTAGATCGGTGTGACTTAGGATCGGGGTCCTGACAGCGTTGGCATCAGAGCCGGACTGCCTGTAGGTTTCTCAAGCCAAACTGGTCGATGTTGAGTCTAGAAAATTCTTAGTTATATGTAGGGGAATTGATTGTGGAAGGGAACGTAAGGCTCTTTTTTACTTCTTTAACTTATGCCTTCTGATCTGAGTCAGCCTATTCTTTCTACCTGGATTTAGGACTAGGCCTCTCATCATTACTAGGTTCACGTGTTACTAATCCGTAGACTCTTAGGATTGTTGGTTTCCAGCCTCAGTTCAGTTTCTACCCTTTTAGTATGATGATTAGTTGGACCCAGAACCTTGGTATGATGTTGTTGAGTGGCTATGCTATCATTTGTATGATGTCTCAAAATCCTTTTTGAGCATTTACAGTTGTTATGCTGTCCATTTTCTTCCAGAAATTCTAATGCCTTTGCATTATTTCGTGTTTGAGATGTTTGGTCGCACACCTCACCAGGTGGTCCGTTTGACTCGGTGCATTAATGTGCCAGGTCACACGGCCATGCTAGTACGTGTGTTGACTGAGACCGGCTACCGTTGGTATCCTGAGTACACTGTGGAGGAACAGTACCGGGATTTCAACCAGAGTCAGTATTTCTGCACAGACCGGATATACCCCTCATATCCCAGAGCTAACGACCCCATCCATTGGTCTTATGGACTCGGGGTTACCATCGAGATGGCAGTGCAGGATGCCGCTTACTCGATGATGACCATCATCCGGGCTAGGCATGCCCTGCTGCTGAACACTGAGTTCTGTTACATGCCAGCCTCACTTCCTAGAGAGGAAGGCTACTACGCTGGTCTGTATACTGACGCCGCTCATGAGGAGCCATTGCTTGAGACTACTACTCAGATGCTGGAGGATAGGGACCGTGAGGTCCGTGCCCTCCGGATGGAGCTGTATAACACTTGAGCCGCCCACTGGACTACTTTGACACGGCTTGCACCTGCCGTGCACGCCGGATATCTGGATATGCAGGATTTGTACCCCGTGCGGACTCGTCTGCCTGATCGTATGGATTGGCGTGACGTTGGGGGTATTACACCTCCACGTGGGCGTCGGTTACCACCAGCATCGGGACCGAGACCGCATCCATGTCCCTATGGTCCACAGCCTTCGAGTGCTCGAGAGTTTCAAGATCCACCTGTTCCACTTCCAGGATACGGTGGTGATCTTTACGAAGATTACTACGGGAGTGTCTGAGCTAGACCGTGGCAGTAGTAGTATCGTAGTAGTCATATTTCCACAATCCTGCGCGTCTTGTGGAATATGACTTAGTTTGTACTGAGTTCCGGAGGCGTAGTTAAATAATGTATAGGAGCTTGGAATGCCTCTGATGAGATGTATCGTCTTTCACCGCAGTTGTACTTTAGCCTTGGCTTGTACTAAACTATGTTGGTGTGTATGACCATTGGTGTATATATGGCAGTTTCTATATTACCATGTCATACGGATGAACATCTCTGCATTCCGTGTCATCCATTTCATTCTGCACTCCTTTGTCAAGTTTTGCCATCCTTGTCTAAACCGTTGTTTTGTTTTCCTAGGATGGTCAACACTCGCAGCACTCCTGCTGCTCAGGAGCAGGGTGAGGCTAGTGGGGCTAGAGATGAGAATCTGCCCCAACCACCCTCCTTGGCTGAAGTTATGCTCAAGGCAGAACGGAACAAGAGAGAGACCAACCATCTGCTGGAACGCATAGAGCAGAACACTGGGTTCTGTCAGAGGAATGACGTGGTGTCAATCAATGACTTTATCAAGATGTGCCCACCGAAGTTCCATCATTCCGCCGAACCTCTGGATGCGGATGACTGGCTTCGCAGTATCACCCACAAGCTACACTCTGCCCGTGTGGCCGAAGCTGACAAGGTTACCTACGCTGCCTACCATCTTGAGGGCCCTGCCAGCCTCTGGTGGGAAAACTTTGAAGCCATGCGTCCTGCTGGCTAACTCACTACTTGGGCTGAGTTCAGTGAGGCATTCCGTGAACATCACATTCCGGAAGGTCTCATGGATCACAAGCGGGAGGAATTCTGCAATTTCACCCAGGGCCGGCTAACCGTGGATGGCTATACTCGCGAGTTTGGCAACTTGGCACGCTATGCACCTGAGGAAGTATCCACCGATGCCAAGAAGCAAGCGAGGTTCCGCAAGGGACTCAGCCCTGAACTTCGGCGAGATCTACGTCTGCACGAGTGTACCTCCTTCCAAAAGTTGGTGAACAAAGCTATCAGTGCTGAGATGGGCCAGACTGATTTCGAAGCCACCCGCAAGCATCCTCGTGACTTTGGTTCCTCATCCGGCTCTGGCTCTCACAAGCGCCGTGTGTGGGTTCCTAACACTGCTCTGCCACCCAAGTACACTCCGAGGCCATCCCATGAGGCGCCTCGCCCAACTCAACAGTATGCACCTGCCAAGACTTATGGAGGACCACCTGCCAACTTTGCTCCACGCACTGGCACTGTGACATGTTTCAAGTGTGGAGAACCAGGGCACTACATGCGTGAGTGTCCTCAGAACCAGCCAGGAAAGCCCGTTGGCCCTGGTAAGCCAACAGGCAAGGTGAACTATGTCAAGCCAATCCCCACTGCACGTGGCCATGTCAACTATGTCTCTGCTGAGGAAGCTTATGAGGATCCTAACCAAGGTTGTCAGAATCGCGATTTTCAATCGGATCGGAGCGCTGATGGTAGGATCGCAAATCGTGGAATCTTCACTATCAGGATCGTAGAAACATAGATTCTATGAACTAAAGTCATAGAATTAGACGGGTTAGTTTGGATCGTAAAGTCGTAGAATCGTACAACAGAATTGCAATTCTGACAACCTTGATCCTAACGTCGTCCTTGGTACACTTCTTGTTAACTGCCATCCGGCATCTGTTCTTTTTAATACTGGAGCATCTCATTCGTTCATATCTGAGAGCTATGCTCGAATGCACAACATGACTTTTTGTGACATGCCCACTTCCATGGTTATTCAAACTCCTGGTTCAAAGTGGCAAACCTCTAGGGTAAGCCATGGGAATGAAATTCTTGTCGATAGACTTGTTTTCCTTGCATCACTAATAGCTCTCAAGTCTTCGGACATAAACATCATCTTGGGTATGGACTGGATGACAGCTCATTACGCCAAGATTGATTGCTATACTAGGACTGTTCAACTTACACACCCATCCGGCAAGAAAGTCAATGTCTTGACCCGAATGGCTGAGCGTCAGCTCTACTCTTTTAATGCCAGCCCTCTACCAGAACTCGAAGATATCCCGGTAGTCTGTGACTTTCCGGATGTTTTTCCAGAAGAACTGCCATGTGTTCCACCTGATAGAGATGTCGAGTTCGTGATAGATCTTATTCCAGGAACTGTCCCAATCTCTAGGAGACCCTATAAGATGGCACCCCTAGAATTAGCTGAGCTTAAGAAACAACTTGATGAGTCCTTGAAAAAGGGTTTCATCCGTCCTAGTTCTTCTCCCTGGGCGTGTCTCGTTTTCTTCGTCAAGAAGGAGGATGGAACGGAACAGATGGTTGTATATTATCGACCTGTCAATCTGGTCACCATAAAGAACAAGTATCCGCTCCCCAGGATCAACGATCTGTATGATCAGCTCGCTGGATCCTCAGTCTTTTCTAAAATGGATTTGAGGTTGGGTTACCATCAAATCAAAATTAAGAACGACGACATTCCCAAGACGGCCTTTGTTACTCGTTATGGCCAATACGAGTACACTGTCATGTCCTTCGGGTTAACCAATGCCCCAACCACTTTCTGCCGGCTAATGAATTCTATATTCATGGAGTACTTGGATAAATTCGTCGTGGTATACCTCGATGATATACTCATCTACTCCAAGAACAAGGAAGATCATGCCGAGCATCTAAGGGTGGTATTGACGAAACTTCGAGAGCATCGTCTTTATGCCAAATTCTCCAAGTGTGAATTCTGGCTGCCAGAAGTAACCTATCTGGGTCATGTAATCTCTGGCAAGGGTATTGCCGTCAATCCCGAGCGAGTTCAAGCCGTCCTTGATTGGACTCCTCCTGAATCGGTCAAGCAAGTTAGGAGATTCCTTGGCTTAGCGAGCTATTGCCGACGCTCCGTCGAGAATTTCTCCAAGGTTGCTAAACCTCTAACTGAACTCCTCAAGAAAGACAAAAAGTTCGAGTGGACCCCACAATGCGAGTCCAGCTTTCAGGAACAGAAAAGACGCCTGACATCTGCACCCGTACTGGTACCACCAGACTTTTCCAAGGACTTTATTATCTACTGCGACGCCTCGCGACAAGGACTAGGTTGCATACTCATGCAAGATCGTCAAGTGATCGCATATGCATCTCGACAGTTGCGTCCACACGAGGATAACTATCCTACACATGATCTAGAGCTTGTAGCTGTAGTCCACGCACTCAAAACATGGCGACATTACCTTCTCTGTAATTGCTGTGAAATCTTCACTGATCACCAAAGTCTGAAATACATCTTCACCCAACCGGATTTGAACCTCAGGAAAAGACGTTGGGTTGAGTTGCTCACAGATTACGACTTGTGAATCACTTACACCCCTGGGAAGGCCAATGTCATGGCTGACGCACTAAGCAATAAGTCTTATTGTAACAACCTGATGTTACAACAAGGGCAACCACTTCTCCACGAGGAATTTCGTAAGCTTAACCTTCACATTGTTCCTCGAGGATTCCTTTCCACCTTGGTGGCGAAACCTACCCTTACGGATCGAATCATAGCTGTCCACAAGCAAGATACAGGGATTTCTCGAATTAAGAGAAACATTCACAAAGGAGTTGCAGGCTGTTTCTCCATTGATAACAGAGGTGTTGTTCTCTTCGAGAACCGTTTAGTGGTTCCCAAGAACCAACTTCTACGGCAGTTGATTCTTAAGGAGGCTCATGAATCTCCTCTCACGATTCATCCTGGTAGTACCAAAATGTGTCAGGACCTATGCCAGAGGTTCTGGTGGACTAGGATGAAGAGAGAAATCGCTCAATTCATTGCCAACTGCGACATTTGTCGTCGAGTTAAAGAAGAGCATCAATGGCCTGCTGGCACCCTTCAACCTTTAGCTATTCCTGAATGGAAATGGGACAAGATCGGTATGGACTTCATTACCGGGTTTCCCAGTACCAGGAAAGGGAATAATGCTATCTTCGTCGTTATCGACCGCCTCTCCAAAGTAGCCCATTTCCTGCTTGTTCGAGAGAGTATAACCGCTAGCCATCTAGCAGACCTGTATATCTCTCGGATAGTATCTCTTCATGGTGTGCCGTTGGAGATTAACTCAGACCGTGGAAGTCTTTTCACTTCGCGATTTTGGGAAAGTTTCCAAAATTCTATGGGGACTCATCTCTCTTTTAGCACCGCTTTCCATCCCCAGTCAAGTGGTCAAGTGGAACGAGTCAATCAAATTCTGGAAGATATGCTTCGAGCCTCTGTCATCTCTTTCGGTATGGATTGGGAGAAGTGTCTTCCATTCGCCGAGTTCGCTTATAACAATATTTATCAAGCTAGTTTGGGCAAGGCTCCCTTTGAAGTTCTATATGGACGAAGATGTCGAACGCCTCTTAACTGGTCAGAAACCCGGGAAAGACAATTCTTTGGTCTGGATATGATCCAGGAAGCAGAAGAGCAAGTTCGCATCGTTCGTGAGAAATTGAAAACAGCCCAGTCTCACCAGAAGAGCCAATATGATAGTCATCATAAGGCTGTAACTTTTGAAGTCGGCAATAAGGCTTACCTTCGGGTTACCCCTCTTAAGGGAACCCATCGCTTCGGTATCAAAGGCAAATTGGCTCCTCGCTACATCGGTCCTTTTCGCATTCTTGCCAAACGAGGAGAAGTTGCCTACCAATTGGAACTACCTCCGCACCTTTCCAGAGTTCATGATGTCTTCCACGTTTCTCAACTCAGGTGTTGCTTCTCGGATCCTATCCGCGGAGTGGACCACGAAATGCTTGATCTCCAGGACAATCTCACATATCGAGAATACCCCGTTCGTATTCTTGATCAAACCGAGCATACCACTCGACGTCATAATATCAAGTTTCTCAAGGTTCAATGGTCACATCATTCCGAGAGTGAAGCTACTTGGGAAAGGGAGGATCTTCTTCGACTTGAGTACCCCACCCTCTTTCCGAAGGAACCCGAATCTCGGGACGCAATTCTTTTGAGTGGGGGTGAGTTGTCACATCCCTATTCAGTGCTTGCATTAGGACTAGCTAGAGTGTGCATCATGTTTACTTTCCACAGAAACTTGAAATGGGAATGACAGAAACCCCATCACCCCTCTTCTAACAACTAGGGTTTAATAAAATCTTTTCCAATGTACCCAAAATGCCCTTCAAAAATGTTCATCATCTTTGCCTTGGTCTTAAATCTCTGCCAAAAATGGTGCACAATTTTCTAGGACATTCAAAGGTCTCTAGATTAATTCATATTGTAATTGCATTTGGGCATTTAAATGCTATAAAATATTTTATGTGCCCAAATAATCATAAACTAAAATGTTCCATGCTGTTCATATTATATACAGTGGGCATGACTAGTTTTATGATTTATAAAAATGCTCTAGCATTTTTACTAATTCAACAAAGTTGCAAAAGAAAACAAAACAGAAACAAAATAGAAAAGAGAGGAGAGAGAAGACTTACGTGGCGCCCACTAGCAGGCCCACCTGCCGGCCCAGTCCAGCCACCGCTCCGGCGAGCTGCTTGGCTCGGCCAGGCAGGCAGGCAGGTGCTCGACGGCGGCAGCAGCGCGCGCCACGCAACTGCCCGCCGCCCTGCTTCCTCCCCTCGCCGCTCTGGTGGCCTGGATCGAGCACCCACTCCTCCCTCGAGCTCGCTGACACGTCTCCTCCTCCCCAGCTCCTCTCCCTCGCCTTCCCCGCGCCATGGCCGATGCAGCCGCCGCCGTCCTGCCGCCATAGCCGCAGCCACCGAGCTCCCCTCGCCTCGCCGTCGTGTCCCCGAGCTCCGCCACCGTCTGTTTCGCTTCCCCGTCGAGCCACGCCTCGCCGGAAGCTTCAACGCGTCGTCCCCGAGCACTTCTCCCCCGTTCGGCCATCGAGATCGCCGGCGACCTCACCGTCGCAGCAGCTCATCCCCGACCTGGCCGTCAACTCCAACGCGACCGCCGTGAGCCCAGCTACCTCCCCATCCTCTCCGTATTCCCCCTCGAGCCCTGTACCGACCGCACGAAGCTCACCCGCATGCGCCGCCACGGAGCTCGTCGCCGACGAGACTCCGGCCACCCAACGGCCGCGTCACCCTGTCCGTTAGCTTCACCGCATCCCCAGGAGCCCAACGCACCACTCCACGAGCCTCGCCGTGCTCTCTAACGACTAGCCCGAGCTCACCCGAGCTCCGGCAGCCGCTGGACTCTTCGCCGGCGCCTTTTCCGGCGACCCCGAGGCCAGCCACCACCACCACTCGACGCGGCTCACTCCCAGCTGCCCGTAGAAGTGCTCCGCCGTCCATTTGGTCGCCGGAGCACAAATCCCGCACCCCACCGCCGCGTTTGGCCTCGCCGGCGGCTAAACGCCGGCGAGTCAACCCCGTCTGACCAAGGGTTTGACCCCCCCTAGGTCACTGACATGTGGGCCCTGCCTGTTAGTCAAAACTAGAATAGTGTCTAAATTAATCCTAAGTAGTTAATTAACTAACTGTGACACTGACCAGTGGGTCCCACTGGTCAAGTTTGACCTGGACCGCCTGTTGACTTGCTGACGTCAGCATGATGTCATGCTGACATAGTAAATGCTTTTACGGGATTATTTGATTTAAAACAATTCAGGAAATTCCAGAAAATGCTTTAAACTTCAAAAAATCATAAAAATTCAATAGTAGCTCAGATGGAAAAGATTTATATATGAAAATTGATCAGAAAAATCAAATCTTTCCAATGGCACTAGGTTCATGCATGTTTGAGCAAGTTAACCTTGCTGTTCACTCTAAAACATGATAATGCACTTTAATAAATAATAGTTTGGGTATAAATTTGAATCTTTGATTCAAATAGGCTCAAACCCTTCTGTTCATAGATGCATTAGCCCAAAACACATTCATCTTGCCATGTCATGAGCATGCATCATATTGTTGCATTTGTTTGTATA
This sequence comes from Secale cereale, assembly GCA_902687465.1. Lineage (NCBI taxonomy): Eukaryota > Viridiplantae > Streptophyta > Magnoliopsida > Poales > Poaceae > Secale > Secale cereale. The sequence continues at coordinate 514,395,834 of LR738709.1, forward strand.
TTGATTGTATCGCCGGTATTCTCCGTGGTAGGTCCCGCTCCCGAGGATACTTCTGCGTATCCAACTGAAGAGCGGTACCCGACAACCAATCTATCAGGCAAGCAACCATTGATCATTCCGATACAAACCCATCTTCTCGCTGCTGCTCTCTTTTACTGCATTAAGGCAACAGCGTGTGAACTGCTACTTGCTGCGGTAGTTGAACCCCATTCCTTTGCATGACCTATCATTGCCATAGTAAATAGTTGAAACCCACTAGCATGTGTAGGAGTTGATTGAGCCATGTGATGTGTGTTCCACCATGCTATTTGTTTATGTTGCCTGCTATCCTTAGAGTTGTGTCAGGTCTGGTTCATCTGGGTGATGGATCAGAGTGAAATGATCATGCTCGATAAAGAGAGGGAAGTGTGGAACATGTTTGGTAAAGGTATCGATGAAAGGCCATGTAGGAGTACGTGGTGGGTTGTTTCATTGGAACCGTCCATAGGACCCAAGATCTGTAAGTTTGATTCAAGTTACAGCTACTACCACGCATTGGGCTCCGGGCGCTCCAAGCCCTCTTGTCTTATTAACTGCCCTTTTCCTCTGCCCAGGAGTTGCAATTAGTTTCTGGTGTTTGTAGTTTACTGGTGGTCGTGCGCAGCGCTGACCCTCGGGGTGGGTTGTGATGCGACAGGTACGTGGCACGGTGTACCGGTCGCCCATTTGGTGACTCGGGAACCCTGTACACATCGTTTGGGGCCGTGAGCGACACCCCGGTCGGATCTCCCCACGGATGGAACCCAAATAGGCGTTTAACCTGGACTAGGGACTTGTGTAGTTAGTCAGGTCGTGGCCGACACCCTCGCTGGGCTTCCGCTTGAAGGTTGCTGAGTACATATCGAGTAAACGGCGATAAGTGGTGGAAGCGTGTGTGAAGAAGTACACCCCTGCAGGGTTACCAATCTATTCGAATAGCCGTTGTTCGCGGTACGGACTACTTGGTTACTCTTACGGTTCATAGACAAGTTGATGGATACTACTAAAAGCCTCAAGACAAGTGTGAGTGCCGTGGATGGCCCTTCCGAAGGATGACGGAAGAGGATCCACGGTGGTGTATTGTTGTGGTGAGTAGAGGACTCGTGTACGTAGTCTTATCTTGCAATCTGCTGAGAGTCGTAGTATAGGTTAGCCAAGAGTCAAAGCTGGCTTGCTGCTATGAACTCCACTACCCTTGCTGACAATGATGCATGTATGATAGGTTCTGTTGTAAGACTTGCTGAGTACCTTTGTACTCATGTTTGTTTAATAACTGTTGCAGAGGAGAACCCTGCCCCTTCTGATGGGTTTTACATAGACGTTGACGTCGAAGAGTAGCTTGCTACCCAGACGGAGTTCCTGAGCTTGTGAAGGGCCTTGTAGATAGTCAGGCTGCACCAAGCCTGTTTTATTTCCAAGTTGTCTGTACTCAGACATGTTAGCTTCCGCTTGTGCTTGTATGATTGTATGACTTGAGTGTTGGGTCATGTGACCCCTACCTGTATGGATATGTTATGTATGGCTCTTCGGAGCCTCTTAAATAAAGTACTTTGAGTCATAGAGTTCTGTTGTGATGCAATGTTGTATTTGCACATATTGAGCATATTGTGTGTATGATTGAAATGCTTGGTATGTGTGGGATCCGACACCTAGTTGTTTTCCTATGGTAGCCTATCTTACAGGGAAATGCCTCCTAGTGCTTCCACTGAGCCTTGGTAGCTTGCTACTGCTCAGAACACGTAGGCTGGCCGGCATGTGTCCTTCTTCGTTCCTATGTCTGTCCCTTAGGGGAAATGTCACGCGTTGTTCCTTAAGTCCATGTAGCTTGCTACGACTTGGGTTCATACGTTGATGACCAACACGTTCGTTGTTGGGTCATGGATGCCTGTCTTTGTAATTTAGTGCCACTTTTGGTTTATAACTAGCCATGTTGGCCTGGGTTCTCTGTCATATGGATGCTAGCAACACTGTCATATACGTGTGCCAAAATGCGCAAACGGTCCCGAGCCAGGTAAGGTGGCACCCGTGGGGATACCGTGCGTGAGGCCGCAAAGTGATATGACATGTTACAAGCTAGATCGATGTGACTTAGGATGGGCTTCCATGAGCCACGTGTAGTCGCGTGCATTCTGGGAGGAGCCCATGCCCCGGCCTCTCACTGCATCTTCAAGTAGTTCGCCCGTGAGGTGAACGCGGCGCTTCCCTGGCCTGACGCCGTGCGCAACCTCAGGTGGACCAAGCAAGTCATTGCTTTCGAGCCGAAAGACCAGCTCAAGTGCACTGCGGCACCAGGCGCACTCCCGATGCTCTGCACCCCGACCATCAGCAACGTCCTCGTGACCAAGACCCTCATCGACGGCGGGGCAGTGCTCAACGTCCTCTCCGTCCAAACCTTCGAGACACTCCAGGTTCCCCACGATCAGCTCCACCCCACCAAGCCATTCTACGGAGTCACGGATGGCTCCACGCTCCCGATGGGGCAAGTCCGCCTCCCTGTCACCTTTGGAGACTGCGACAACTACCACACCGAGCTCATCGACTTCGACGTCGCCAACATCCACCTCCAGTACAACGCCATCCTGGGGTATCCTGCCCTTGCCAATTTCATGGCGGCGACCCATCACGGCTACAACGTCCTCAAGATGCCCGGAAGCGGCGGAGTCATCACAATCGCCTCCGACGAGAAGGAAGCGGTGCGTTCCCTGGAGCGTGCCTACCAGACCGCGGCAGTTGAATACCCCGATGAGGATGAAGCCGTCCTCGCCCTGCAGACCGCCCCCAAGAAGAAGAAGAACCTACCGGTCAGTGGACCTCAGGACGCGGGGGCTCCCGACGACCTGGCCTCAGGACTCGCACCTGCTGACGAGGCGCCTTCCACCCTCGCATAGGGAGGCGCGCTCAACGCCCCTCTCGTGACGGGCTCGGGGGCTCTCCTCTGGAGTGTCCCTGAGCTGACCCGTTCCCCGAGGGAGGTGTTCGAGCACCACCTGCAAGCGTATCTTGATGCGCGTTTTTGTGAGCCCAGTGCGAGCCGTCCAGCGCTACGTGCTCAGGACTTCATCGACCAAGTTACGGAGGAACTTTAGTACGCAAGACTCATCCGCGGTGGGCATAACCACACAACCCCAAGTCCACCTGCTCGCAGCCCAAGCGACTGCTTCCGCATTTGTGTCGATATCGCGGGTCTCAACCGAGCCGCTTCTCAGGAGCCCTTCTGGCCGACGGCGGTCGGCCGGAGGAGGGCCCTCCCCTGCAGCTACGTACGCATGCTCTTCGGCTTCCGCAACGCAGCTGCCACGTTCTAGCATCTCGCGCAGCAGGCCTTGGGGGCTCGGGAGGCTCAGTGGCAGGCGGTCCGGACGGAGTGGGAGCCGGACCCGCACGACCACTGAGAGCCTCAGGAGCCCCTGGGCCTCGGGAGCCCGACGATCCTCGGGAGCGACCCGCACAGCTCGCGTCTTCAGCTACCCCAACTCTCCTTCGGCAAGTATCAGGTGACACTTCAGGTATCTAAACGAGGGCGCCTCTCGGGCTGCATCATCATCGGGCCGCTGGGGGCTGTTCCCCCGCGGCTGTCTCCCTTTTTGCATGATCAAGGCCAGATATTTCTTTCCATTCGCATTATCTATATGCTTGGCGTCCTCACCGCCACTAAGGTCACGAGCCCTTGTGAGCCCACTCACGATCGCCCCATGATTAAGGACTGGCACGACGTCTGTGCTCGGGTCCGTCCCTGCAGCGTCGATAAACCCAAGGGCTGAGCTTTGCCTAGCGAGCCATTTGCGTGACGGCACCTCCCATGGTCCTTGGTGCCTTGTTCTCGCATGGGCTAATCATGGATGGGTAAGTAGGGGCCCGTGGCAGGTGCCTCGCTCATGCGGGAACCGCGCGCCGACTGTTTTTCCTTTGGATCGTGGCATGAGAAGACTGGGCACGACGTCTGTGCTCGGGTCCGTCCCTGCAGCGTCAAAGAATCTAGTGGCTGAGCTCTGTCTCGCGGGTTAACCCCGTGACGTCACCTCCTGGGGTCACTGGTGCTGCGGCCTTCTCATGCAATATCCCCTGGAGATGCGCTCGGCGCAGGTCGACACGACACCTCTCTTTTCACATTGTGCAGAAGAAGACTCAGGCGCAACCCGCCTCAGGGTAGGGACTCGTGAGTGATGCGTAAGCTCACGAGAACTTCCTCAGAGTCGTTCAACTCGTCCTGAGGAGGGCCCATATACACCTTGGCTGTCCTACCGTGCTAGCCACGCGTCAGGACGGGGCTGTACACGCCCCGGAGTCTCTCCCGGTGGGAGGCTCCCTCCCACGGTCCAGTGGAAGTACCAAGCTCCGCGCTGGCAGATCCAACCGAGGAGCGGTTATGCCCATGAACTAGTGGAAGCACCAAGCTCCGCACTGGCCGATACGACCAAGGCGCGGTTATGCCCACACTCCGCGCAAGTGTGGTAGCTCTATGCTCTGTGTTAGTTATAAACAACTGAGGGTGGACCCAGTGGTCGCACCAACCTCAGGGAGCTTTTCAGCTCACGACGCTCACAGCTTCTCCTTCGATGGGTGTTGCGAGGGGGGCTAGGCACGGGGGCTATGCTCAGGTCACGCCTGGCAGACGCCACCCTACCAGGTGCCCAGACACCTGGCCTTCTCGTGCCCCCATCCCATGCAAAGGCTCGTGGGCAAGGTATGGTGCTTGTTCTCCTTCATGAAGAGCCGTTCGTACGTCAAGGGGGACCTCTGGGCATCACGACCCAGGGGCCTAACTGGCTACGTAGCCCCTAATCCCTTGAGCCTAGTTATGACGATAACCCTGGTCCTCCGGAGGGCTCAATGGTGATCGAGGTATGCGCAGGGTTGGGCCCTGCCGACGCAGAACGAAAACGGGACCGCTTGAACGTCAAGGGGGACCCTTGGGCATCGCGACCCAAGGGCCTCACTAGCCACGTAGCCCCTCACCCCTTGAGTATAGTTACTACGGTAACCCTAGCGTTCGGAGGGCTCAGCAACGAGTCTAGTTACTATGGTAACCCCGGTCATCCAGAGGGCTCAGCGGTGGTCGAGGTATGCGCGGGGTTGGGCCCTGCCGACGCAGAGCACCTAAAGCAAACATGAAAGGAAGCAAGCATGGAATCATCTAGCTATTACAATAATGTCAAGTTTTTTCAAATTCAACCAAGTTCTTACGCCTCCCCAAGGCACTCGCACTCCTCTCACTAAACATGACGGATCAAGCATCGACAAGCACCGTATCACCGGTCTACACCTTTTTAGGTTGCGATGGTGACAGCCTGGAGAAACGTCTCCACCAACCATGTGGCTTCTGTTCCAGGGCCTCGGGAGCGATCATTGCCACCTCCTCACGAAGGCGCTTGGACACCAAACCTTGCCTCAAGGGATATGCGACGGGAATCAAGCACCATGTGACCTCAGGAATCGCTAAAGATTAGTTTTCAACACCGCACCTGCTTGCATACATACACCACCACTTACTATAGTTACGAAGCCCTTCCTGATGGACCAGTGGGCAGCTGCCTGGACGCCAAGAGGGACCTCCAAAGCGTTGCGCCTCGGGGGCTCTTACCAGATCCTGGACCCCTCGCCTCCTGGCCTTGGCCATGGTGCCGCGACTTGTCATACCAGCACAGGCCGAGGCTGGTTCCATGATTGGGTCTCGCAAGCATAGGGCCTTAAGCTACCGTGGGAACGAAAGAAAGGGAAATCATGCTTTAACAAGGGAATCATGGAGGACACAACTTTATTACGCTAGATAATAACAAAAGTACTACAAGAATTTACATGTCCTTGTGAAGCCCTCCATGATGTCCCGCAGGAACTAAGCCCAGGAAGACGCTCCCAAGGAACTCGGCTTGAACTCCTTCAACAACGGCGACGCCGGGAGGACACCGTTTCCCTCCGGCGATAGGGGAGGCGGCTTGGCGGCTCGTAGCTCTCGTCAGAGCTCGAGGCCGTCTCAGGGGTAGCATAGCTGCTATCAGGAGAGTCGGAGATATAGCCGACAACGAGTGCTTCGTCGTCCCGATGACACAGGGAATGGTCGCCGGTGAGCCCATTCCCTGCGCCACACGGCAGTCGGAGGCTGTCCGCCCCGAAGACTTTGAAGGTTATCGCGCCCATCGTGTCCAGCGCGAAATGAAGAATGTGCCTCCCGGTGGGGCGCAGGCGCGACGCACCACACCCCAGCCCCAGGTCATGAAGACCTGGCCAGAAGAAACCACCTCCACGTCGGCGTGCAAAGGAGGAAGGTGACACCCTTCGTACCTCAGCTCCATCGTGACTCGGCCACGAGCCGGGAGTACCTCCCTTAGGAACGGAGGAAGAAGGATCCAGGAATGCGGAGGGGCTCCCGCCCATACGATGAACTCGCGGGCATCATCCTCTGAATGGGACGGTAGCAAGGTGCGAGGAGATGCCCGTCTCTCCGGGCGACTGGAGGCGCCACCCCTATCACCGCCCCCGCTCAATCTGCCTGCCGATGAGATGTGCAAGGGAAGCGGAAATCCTGGTGGAGCCCGCGTGCACCATGTGCGAGCGTCCGCCGGCCTCAGGGGCGCGCCCGGGGAATCACGGCGCCTCTTCTTCGGGGGAAGCTGTTCGGGCTCCACCATCGGGCTCTTCCCTTTCTCTATGGCCGAGAATCTACGAATCGGCGCCATGGAACCCTGGGAGCAATGGAAACGTGGGGATCGGCCTGCAACGGTCAAGTGAGAGGCGTGGAGCCTCACCCCCTGTTTATAAGCCAAGAAGACCAACCGACAGCCACTCGCGCGCAGCCATAATGGCCCCGCTGCCCGCGCCAAGGGGTTGTCAAGTCACACGGTTGCCAAGATTGCGTGGGAAGTGGAGTCGCTCGCGTCCCATCCAACCGTCACGCGCTAGCCTGGCCCGCAACCTTTTTGGGGCCCGCGGTGCTTCGTCCTCGACTAAGGCTTCGCCCCGAAGCCAACTCCGCGCACGCCTTGGGCCCGGGGGCTACTGTCGGCGTCCTGGGAACCAGGGTACCCAGACTTGCCTGTCTACGGGCCGCGACGCGCTCCTTCAAGCGGCTTGGTATGACCCATCTGATCGACTAGCTGCTCAAGACCCTCGCGAGGGGCCAGGCCTCGCGAGGAGAACGACGCCAAGACCCCCTCGGGAGCGGCCTCGGCAAGGCGTTCCAGAGGGGCGGAGAATCCAAGGCCAAGCCTGCCTCAGGAGGAGGCAGTGATGTCAGCAGTGACGCACCGCGCCAGCGAGTGCCAGCGTTCGCCAGTGGCTCAGTTGCCATTTTGGTGCAAAGGAGACAACACGACCGTTGATTCCCAAGGAGCGGGGCAAAGGTTTCCTCTTTGGTGCAACAAGACCGAAGACCGCAAGGACGATAAGGAGGATATCACCGTCGAGCCCACCACCGTGTCACCGCCTGATCCTTTTGCAGGCGAAGGCTGCTTTTGTCAGGGTAGGAATGTCCTTGTGTTCCCGCTCAAAAATGGATGTTGTGGAATCCCTTCCCGCCTAAACATTTAGGGGGAAGAGGACCGTGGCCTCCTATATAAGTAGCTAGGACCTCCACTTCAGAGGGGGAGGATCGACTCACACACTTAACCACCGCACAAGGAGCAAGAACACTAGCCTCCTGACCCTCCTGAGCTCGCCTCCTGAGCTCAGGAACCCTTGTACTAGTTCATATTCTAGCTCGCCCGGAGCCAATCCACCAAAGCAGGAAGTAGAGTCTTACACCTCACGGTGGCCCGAACCTGGGTAAACTCTTGTGTGTTTGTTTGTTGTTTGCTTGAATCCTTCCACCGAGACGAGAGTGAGGCGCTAGGTAGACGTGAGTGGGAGAGATCTTCGTTCACGCCCATGTGTTCGAACTTAATGGGTTTTGCGGAGCCCTGAATTCGACACTAAGGCTTTGTGCATCCAACCATAAAAACACATGACAACCTCTGCTTCCCTCTACGAAGGGCCTATTATTTATTCTTGTCTTATAAGTGTCAAGGTGAAACCCACCTTTCCCTTTTACAATTTATCCTTTGGCAAGCACATTGTGACGGAAAGATCCTGACATATATACCCACTTGGATGTAAGTTTTCATGATCTATTACTGTTGATGTTACCCCTGAGGTAAAAGGTTGGGAGGCAACACCATAAGCCCCTATCTTTCTCTGTGTCCGATTAAAACTCCATAAACATAAGTATTGCGTGAGTGTGAGCAATTGTGAAAGACTATATGATAGTTGAGTATGTAGGCTTGCTGAAAAGCTCTTATATTGACTCTTTCCGATGTTACGATAAATTGCAATTGCTGCAATGACCGAGACCAAAGTTTGTTAGTTTCCAATGAGGTTTATGATGCATACTTGATATTGTAGATGAATTGTTACTTTAGCATAAGAATCATGTGACTATATTTATTTAAGTTGCTGTTATGAGAGTGATCATGATGACCTAATGTCCATATTCTGTTTTTATCGACACCTCTATCTCTAAACATGTGGACATATTTTTTGATATCGGCTTTCGCTTGAGGACAAATCAAGGTCTAAGCTTTGGGGAGTTGATACGTCCATTTTGCATCATGCTTATAAGTTGATATTTATTGCACTATGGGCTGTTATTACATGTTTTGTCACAATACTTATGCCTTTTCTCTCTTATTTTGCAAGGTTTACATGAAGAGGGAGAATGCCGACAGCTGGAATTCTGGGCTGTAAAAGGAGCAAACTCTGGAAACATATTCTGTACAACTCCAAAAGCCCTGAAACTCCACAGAACATCGTTTCAGAAAATATAAAAAATATCTGGCGAAAGAAACCCACGGGAGGGGACACCGGCTGGCCTCGAGGGTGGGGGGCGCGCCCCCCTTCCCAGGGCGCGCCCCCCTGCCTCGAGGGCCAGCCGACAGGCCCACGGTGCCCAACTTCTCCGATATGAAGCGTTTTGACCTGGAAAAAATCAGGAGGAGGCTTTCGGGGCCAGACGCCGCCGTCTCGAGGCGGAATCGAGGGGAAACCAATCTAGGGCTCCGGCAAAGCTGTTATGCCGGGGATACTTCCCTCCGGGAGGGGGAAATCGTCACCGCTGTCATCACCAACAACTCTCCCATCTTGGGGAGGGCTATCTTCATCAACATCTTCACCAGCACCATCTCCTCTCAAACCGTAGTTCATCTCTTGTATCCAATCTTTGTACCCAAACCTCAGATTGGTACGTGTAGGTTGCTAGTAGTGTTGATTACTCCGTGTAGTTGATGCTAGTTGGTTTATTTGGTGTAAGATCGTATGTTCAGATCCATTATTCATATTAATACCCCTCTGATCATGAACAATATTATGTCTCGTGAGTAGTTACTTTGGTTCCTGAGGACATGGGAGAGGTCTTGCTATTAGTAGTCATGTGAATTTGGTCTTCGTTCGATATTTTGATGAGATGTATGTTGTCTCTCCTCTAGTGGTTTCATGTGAACGTCGACTACATGACACTTCACCATTATTTGGGCCTAGAGGAAGGCATTGGGAAGTAATAAGTAGATGATGGGTTGCTAGAGTGACAGAAGCTTAAACCCTAGTTTATGCGTTGCTTCGTAAGGGGCTGATTTGGATCCATATGTTTCAGGCTATGGTTAGGTTTACCTTAATACTTGTTTTGTATTTGCGGATGCTTGCATTAGAAGTTAATCATAAGTGGGAGGCTTGTCCAAGTAAGGGCAGCACCCAAGCACCGGTCCACCCACATACCCAATTATCAAAGTACCGAACGTGAATCAGATGATCGTGATGAAAACTAGCTCGACGATAATTCCCATATGTCCTCGGGAGCGCTTTACCTTGCATAAGAGTTTGTCCAGGCTTGTCCTTTGCTACAAAAAGGATTGGTCCACCTTGCTGCACCTTATTTACTTTTACCTTTTATCACTTGCTACCAATTATCTTATCACAAAACTATCTGTTACCTATAATTTCAGTGCTTGTAGAAAATACCTTACTAAAAACTGCCTATCATTTCCTTCTGCTCCTCGTTGGGTTCGACACTCTTACTTATCGAAAGGACTACGATAGACCCCCTACACTTGTGGGTCATCAGCTATGTTGATTTGTTTCAACTACATGCGTGAACATGTGCCAAGTCAGATCACTTGAATCGTTCAAAGGAGGATACCACCCCATCATACCACATCACAACCATTTTAATATCATGTTGGCACGCAAGATAGACCATTATAAACTCTCAGCTAATTAAGCATGGCATAAGCAGCTATGATCTCTAATTGTCATTGCAAGCATGTTTCATTCATAACAAGCTGAATTAGGAATGATGAACTATCATATTTACAAAAACAAGAGAGGTCGAGTTCATACCAACTTTTCTCATCTCAATTAGTTCATCATATATCATCCTTATTGCCTTTCACTCGCACGACCGAACGGTGTGGATAATAATAATAGTGCACGTGCATTGGACTAAGCTTGAATCTGCAGGCAATTAATGCAAGAGAGAAGACAAGGTAATGTGGCTCAAGTTTAAATCAACAATAAAGCATATGAGAGCCACTAAGCATTTTCAATCATGGTCTTCTACTCTTAACCCCCAAAGAAAAGAAAATAAACTATTTACACGGGAAAGCTCCCAACAAGCAAAAGAAGAATGGGAAATCTTTTTGGGTTTTCATTTTTAACTACTACTACAAGCAAAGAAAGTAAACTAGCTAGAAGCTACACCTATTTTTTTTTGTTTTTCTTAAGGTTTTTCTAGCACACGAGAAAAAGACTAAGAAAAAGATATTGAAACTAAACATGGATAGTACAGTGAAAGAGTGTGAGCACCGACAAGTAGAATGAGTGTGAACATGAATGTAAAGTCGGTGAGAAACACGTACTCCCCCAAGCTTAGGCTTTTGGCCTAAGTTGGTCTTTGGCCACGGATCGAAGCTACTCCCTCCAGTATACTGGGATGTGTCCTCTGGGTGCCACTAGTTGGCGAGCTCATACAGCTCCCACCCATAAACAGACTGGCGGTAAGGATCAAGTGGTGGCTCTGGCTCAGGCTCTGAAGCTTGTGCATGGCCTTGGTACTTGTAGAAGGCATCTGATGTAATGAGGTATATGCCTGTGGACAGATCAAACAGAGATGGTGCAGGCAAGGTAACAATTTCACAGTATATTTCATCAAACCTTAATTTATAATTAAGCGACATGTTCTTGTCTTTAACAATAAAATCATGGGCTACCATGCTCTTGTAGTCTAAATAAACAGGGGCAAGCAATTTTTCTTCCTTCTCATGATGCCTAATAGGTATTCTAAAATGTTCAGCAAGGCGAGAAGCAAAGATGCCTCCAAAGATGGGCCCCTTTGAGCTGTTCAGACTCAGCCGTTTAGCAACGATGGCGCCCAAGCTAAAAGTTGTGTCTTGAAACAAGGCATGGCGTAAAATGATAATATCAGGGGCACTAAGATTCCCACTGTTCCCGCGACCAATTAAACACCTACTAGCAAATAAAGCAAAGTAGCGCAGAACAGGGAAGTGTATACTAGTGATTCTTGCCCCTGAGACTTGTCTAGTTTCCCCTACGGCTATCATGTCAATAAACCCTTCAATGTCTTCACGACGTGGTTCATTAAGTCTACCTCCAAAAGGTACCTTGCATATTTCACAAAATTCGAAGAGTGATATCTCCTTAATCACATCATATAAATGAAACTCCACCGTAGGTGGTGTTTTCTTAGCATGAAAATGAAAACTTTGCGTGAAAATATTGGTGAGTAAAAGATACTGTTCTTTTTGGTCGTGGAGGAAGTCGGTGAGGCCTGCATTATTTGCCAACCAATAAAAGTCTTCGTAAATACCGGCGGACATCATGAAGTCATTACACGGCCATTCGCACGGTCGAACTTCCGCCATGCGAGGAAGATTATATTTGGGTTTCTTATTTTCTTCTTTCTTCTTCTCCTCTGAGCTCTTGCTGGAGGAGCCCCTCAACAATCTCTTTATCATTTTACTTTTCTCAATGGGGATATGTATGTCCCCAACAATAAGAATTTCATATGTCTTCTTGGTAGTAGGGAGAGGGAATTCAAAACCTCCAATAGTAATAGTTGAAAATTTTCCAATATAATTGATATTGTGGACCCGAGGTTGTTTCCTCGGTAAGTGTACCGTATGCTCATTACCATTGACATGAAAAGTGACATTGCCTTTGTTGCAATCAATAACAGCCCCTGCAGTATTCAAAAATGGTCTACCAAGGATAATAGACATGCTATCGTCCTCGGGAATATCAAGGATAACAAAGTCCGTTAGAATAGTAACATTTGCAACTACAACAGGCACATCCTCACAAATACCGACAGGTATATCAGTTGATTTATCAGCCATTTGCAAAGATATTTCAGTAGGTGTCAACTTACTCAAGTCAAGTCTACGATATAAAGAGAGAGGCATAACACTAACACCGGCTCCGAGATCGCATACAGCAGTTTTTATGTAGTTCTTCTTAATGGAGCAAGGTATAGTAGGTACTCCTGGATCTCCTAATTTCTTAGGCAGTCCACCCTTAAAAGTGTAATTGGCAAGCATGGTGGAAATTTCTACTTCAGGTATCTTTCTTTTGTTGGTAATAATATCTTTCATATACTTAGCATAAGGATTTGTTTTAAGCACATCAGTCAAACGCATACGCAAAAAGATAGGTCTAATCATTTCAGCAAAGCGCTCAAAATCCTCATCATCCTTTTTCTTGGATGGTTTCGGAGGAAAAGGCATGGGTTTCTGAACCCATGGTTCTCTTTCTTCTACCGTGCTTCCTAGCAACAAAGTCTCTCTTATCATAACATTGATTCTTTGATTGTGGGTTATCAAGATCAACAACAGGTTCAATCTCTACATCATTATCATTGCTAGGTTGAGCATCATCATGAACATCATCATTAATATTATCACTATGTTCATGTTCATTACCGGATTATGTCTCAGCATCAGAAAAATATATATCATTGGGATTCTCAGGTGTGTCAGCTACAGGTTCACTAGAGGCATGCAAAGTCCTATCATTTTTCTTTTTTCCTTTTCTTAGAAGAATTAGGTGCATATCAATTAGCTCTCTGAAAATCTTGCTCAATTCTCTTAGGGTGGCCCTCAGGATACAGAGGTTCCTGGGTCATTTTACCACCTCTAGTTGCAAATATAATAGCATAGTCATTATTCTTACTATTTAATTCATTGAGCAAATCATTCCGAGCCTTAAGTACTTGTTCTACTTGAGTGGTGACCATAGAAGCATCTATACTAATAAGTTTCAGTTCACCTTTAGCTCTAGACAGATAATCACTCAAGCGTTCAATCATATAAGCATTGTGTTGCAATTGTCTACCAATATAAGCATTGAAGTTTTCTTGTTTCACAATAAAATTGTCAAACTCATCTAAGCATTGGCTAGCAGACTTATAACGAGGAATATCACCTTCATCAAATCTATAAAGAGAATTTACCTTTCTACCTGTGTTGGGTTATCAAGACCATGTATTTCTTTAATATGCGGTAAATTCTTAACATCTTCAGCTTTAATACCTTTTTCTTTCATAGATTTCTTTGCCTCTTGCATATCTTCAGGACTAAGAAATAGAACACCTCTTTTCTTCTGAGTTGGCTTAGGGGCTGGTTCAAGAAGTGTCCAATTATTTTCATTGGCCAGCATATTGTTCAATAGTAATTCAGCTTGTTCAATTGTCCTTTCCCTGAAAACACAACCAGCACAACTATCCAGGTGGTCTCTGGAAGCATCGGTTAGTCCATTATAAAAGACATCAAGTATATCATGCATCTCAAGAGGATGATCAGGCAAAGCATTAAGTAACTGGAGAAGCCTCCCCCAAGCTTATGGGAGACTCTCTTCTTCAGTTTGAGCAAAGTTATATATTTCCCGTAAGGCAGCTTGTTTCGTATGAGCGGGAATATATTTAGTAGAGAAGTAATACATCATATCCTGGGGACTACACACACAACTAGGATCAAGGGAATTAAACCAAGTCTTAGCATCACCTTTTAACGAGAAAGGAAACAACTTAAGGATATAATTGTAACAGATCTTTTCATCGTTGGTAAACAGGGTGGCTATATCATTCAACTTAGTAAGATGTGCCACAATAGTTTCAGACTGATAGCCATGGAAAGGATCAGACTCAACCAAAGTAATTAACTCAGGATCAATAGAGAATTCATAATCCTTATCACTAACACAGATAGGTGAAGCAGCAAGAGCAGGTTCATGTTTTATTCTAGCATTCAAGGACTTTTCTTTCAACTTAGCTAATAATTTCTTAAGATCATATCTATCGTTGCAAGCAAGAAAGTCTCTAGCAGTTTCTTCATCCATAACATAACCCTCAGGAACAACAAGCAATTCATATCTATTGGGAGAAGCTTCATCATCACTTTCATAAATATCATCAGTTTCAATATTTCCATTCTCCCTAACCTTAGCAATTTGGTCATCTAGAAATTCACCTAGTGGCACAATATCAGCCATAAAAGTAGTTTCATCATACATAGCAGAAGTGGCATCATCAGGATCATACGGCATATAATATTCAATAGCAGGAGTAGGTGTCGCAAGTTTACTCATAACAGAAGGAGAATCAAGTGCAAAACTAGATGGCAGTTCCTTACCTCCCCTCCTATTTGAGGGTAAGATCTTGGTTTTTGAGTCCTTCAAATTCTTCATAGTGATCAACAAATATAAATCCCAAGTGACTTAAAGAATAGAGCTATGATCCCTGGCAACGGCGCCAGAAAATAGTCTTGATAACCCACAAGTGTAGGAGATCGCAACAGTTTGCGAGGGTAGAGTATTCAACCCAAATTTATTGATTCGACACAAGGGGAGCCAAAGAATACTCTTAAGTATTAGCATCTGAGTTGTCAATTCAACCACACCTGGAAACTTAGTATCTGCAGCAAGATAGTTTAGTAGCAAAGTAATATGATAGTGGCAGTAGCAGCAATAAAAGTAATGGTAGTGTTTTTGTAGTTTTTGTGATAGTAGCAGCGGAAAAGTAAATAAGCAACAAGCAATATATGAAAAGTTCGTAGGCATTGGATCAGTGATGGGAAATTATGTCGGATGCAATTCATCATGTAGAAGTTATAACCTAGGGTGACACGGAACTAGCTCCAGTTCATCAATGTAATGTATGCATGTATTCCGAATATAGTCATACGTGCTTATGGAAAAGAACTTGCATGCCATCATTTGTCCTACCCTCCCGCGGCAGCGGGGTCCTATTGGAAACTAAGGGATATTAAGGCCTCCTTTTAATAGAGTACCAGGCCAAAGCATTAACACATAGTGAATACATGAACTCCTCAAACTAAGGTCATCACCGGGAGTGGTCCCGATTATTGTCACTTCGGGGTTGCCGGATCATAACACATTGTAGGTGACTATAGACTTGCAACATAGGATCAAGAACACACATATATTCATGAAAACATAATAGGTTCAGATCTGAAATCATGGCACTCGGGCCCTAGTGACAAGCATTAAGCATAGCAAAGTCATAGCAACATCAATCTCAGACCATAGTGGATACTAGGGATCAAACCCTAAAAAAACTAACTCGATTACATGATAGATCCCATCCTACCCATCACCGTCCAGCAAGCCTACGATGGAATTACTCACGCACGACGGTGAGCATCATGGAATTGGTGATGGAGGAAGGTTGATGATGACGATGGCGACGATCTCCACTCTTCGGAGCCCCGAACAGACTCCAGATCAGCCCTCCCGAGAGAGATTAGGGCTTGGCGGCGGCTCCGTCTCGTGAAACGCAATAATTCTTTCTCTCTGTTTTTTTCTCCACAAAAGTGAACTTATAGGATCTGGGGATACGTCGGTGGAGCACCAGGGGGCCCACGAGGCAGGGGGGCGCACCCCCACCCTCTTGGACAGGGTGTGGCCCCCCTAGTCTGGATCTTCTTGCAGATATTTTTTATATTTTCCAAAATAAATCTTCTTGGAGTTTCAGGTCATTCCGGGAACTTTTTATTTCTGCACAAAAACAACACCATGGCAATTCTGCTGAAAACAGCGCCAGTCCGGGTTAGTTCCATTCAAATCATGCAAGTTAGAGTCCATAACAAGGGCAAAAGTGTTTGGAAAATTAGATTCGGGTGAGACGTACCAAAGAGATTCCGTGGCTCATAAACGAAAGGCAGACGGCTTCGTTGTTTTCTCCTTATGACCTCATTAGCAGCGTTCTGATCCACCGAAAGCCGGTAAGAATCTACTTGAATGCGTTGAGCCCGCGCGTCCAGAACAACCCGTTCCGCAGTCATCCTGGCTTTCTCCGCCACCAGGTCTTCCTTGGCTTGAGCTATTTCTTGGCACAACTTATCCACAACTGCCTTGTGTTGGTCCTGGTTTTCTGGGGTTACCTCCATCCCCATCAGGGTCGTCAGATCCTCCAACAGATCTGTTAGGACTTGAGTCGGCGGGCGCGTTGATCCTCCTGTGCCTGCTGCAGCTGTCGTCGCGCCGGGTGTTATGGCCCCGACGATTGTTGATCCGAGAGCCGGCAGGGTGCTAGTCATGAAAATCGCCACCCTGCTCGGTGGCTCACAGGGGTCCAGAATACTGCTACCGTCGGACAAGCCCCCGAGCCGTGTGCTCTGCATCTGATACATTGAATTAGTCTCACCTGTGGACAACTCACCGTCGGAGAGAGCGGTCATCTCATCGCGAGATCCAGAGCTTGCAGCACCCTGGATGTATCCAACAAAAGCACGCTTCACGGTGGGCTAAACCCGGGCAGGTCGCACATGCTGAGCCGTCTCGAAGATGTTGGTGCAGATGTCCAGCTCAGGGACGGTTCGTCGATCTTGCTGAGAAAAACGTGGATTCCACCAAAGGGGACCCGATACCCGTACTCAATTGAGCCGGCCTCGGGGCCCCAGCCTGCATTGTCGATGTAGAGCTTGCCGTGACAACTCTTGGTCATCCGGCCCACAGCGTATCATTTGAGCCCTTCGAAGTCGCCCTTCAGGAATTCGAAACCACAGGCCGCAGGCCCCACGATGGGCACCAACTGTCGTGGAGTTGTCACGACAGATGTCCTAAGGGAAGGACTTAATTGCGGAGCCATAGCGACATGGTTAGCTAAAAGGGGTTAAACGGAACAAAAGACACGGGGAGTTTATACTGGTTCGGCCCCTTGCGGTGAGGGTAAAACCTAATCCAGTTTGAGGTGGAATTGCTGGGGTGTCGATTGCTAGGGAGCAGATGCACTTGCCTAGCTCTCGATATGTTCTTACTTGCCCTAAGCCGCTGCCGGGTCATCCCCTTATATGCATGGGTTGACGCCTTGTGGCCTACGGAGTCTCGGCCGGCTCATACAATCGTGTCCCGCCTGGTGACTCTTATTACATGCCTTACATTACAAGTTAACATATATGGCGGTTTATACTTACAGGCCTTAAGCCGCTCCGGGCCTTGGGCCCTTTATCAATTACTCTCATTGAACCGCCATCGTTAACATGCTTCTGGGCTTGGCCCATGAAAGGTCATTGGGTAACCCGGCCCCTCCTGGTCGGGTCATATCAGATACTTATATCCCCAACATTCATGGTTCGCTTATGGTGGGTTGCTAGAGTGACAGAAGCTTAAACCCGAGTAAGGGGGGTATGACGTATGGGAGTAAAGAGGACTTAATACTTAATGCTATGGTTGGGTTTCATGACCTTAATGATCTTTAGTAGTTGCGGATGCTTGCTAGAGTTCCAATCATAAGTGCATATCATCCAAGTACGGAACATGTGTTAGCTCATGCCTCTCCCTCATATAAAATTGCAAGAATGATTACCGGTCTAGTTATCGATTGCATGGGGTCAAATCAATCTCTTGTGTTACAAAAAGCTTGATACCACACTTCTATATTTTTGTATTGCAATTTATTTCAAGTTTTATTCCCTCTAAGTACTTCTAGTTTTATCCTTGTTTTAGATAAAAGAAAACGTGAAATGTGCGTATAGTTGTATCGGTGGTCGATAGAACTTGATGGAATATTTGTTCTACCTTTAGCTCCTCGTTGGGTTCGACACTCTTATCAAAAAAGGGTACAAACGATCCCCTACACTTGTGGATTATCAAGACCTTTTTCTGCCGCCATTACCGGGGAGCAATAGCGTGGGATGAATATTCTCGTGTGTGCTTGTTTTCTTTATCACTAAGTAGTTTTTATTTCCTTCTCTACGATGTTCTCTATCTTTAGTTATGGATATGGAACAGGAAACACCAAAAAAATTAGTTGTAGTTGCTACTCATGGAGATGGGGAACCTCCTAAAACCCTCGATGCTGGTTATATGAAAAATATTATGCACTACTTTGATAATCCTAAGAAAACCCTCAGTTTTTGAGAACCAAGGTACCAATCTAGTAGAAGACCACGCGCTAGTCCCTCGCACCTGCAGAAACAAATAAGAACTTCACAGCCAACGCGATAAGGGGTTGTCAATCCCTTTACGGTCACTTATGAAAGTGAGATCTGATAGAGATGATAGTTTTTATTTTTGGTATTTTTGTTTATAAGAACAGAAAGTAAAAGCAGAAAAAGGATGTAGATTGATATGTTGAGAATAGACCTGGGGCCAATAGTGTTCTCTAGTGGCTTCTCTCATGATAGCGATATTCTACGGCGGGTAAACAAATTACTGTCGAGGAATTGATAGAAAAGCGAATAATAATGAGACTATCTAGGCATGATCATTGTATATAGGCATCACGTCCGAGACAACTAGACCGACTCCTGCCTGCATCTACTATTATTACTCCACACATTGACCGCTATCCAGCATGCATCTAGTGTATTGAGTTCATAAGAACAGGGTAATGCCTTAAGCAAGATGACATGATGTAGAGGGATAAACTCAAGCAATATGATGTAAACCCCATCTTTTTATCCTCGATGGCAACAATACAATACGTGTCTTGCTGCCCCTACTATCACTGGGAAAGGACACCGCAAGATTGAACCCAAAGCCAAGCACTTCTCCCATTGCAAGAACTATAGATCTAGTAGGCCAAACCAAACCAATAATTCAAAGAGACTTGCAAGGATATTATGAGCACACATAAAGAGTTCAGAAAAGAACCAAATATTTCTCATAGATAATCTTGATCATAAACCCACAATTCACCGGATCTCGACAAACACACCGCAAAAAGAGATTACATCGAATATATCTCCTCGAAGACCGAGGATAACTTTGTATTGAGATCCAAAGATAGAGAAGAAGCCATCTAGATACTAGCTATGGACCCGAAGGTCTGTGGTAAACTACTCACAACTCATGGTGAGGGCGATGATGATGATGTAGAAGCACTCCGTGATGGATCCCCGCTCTGGCGAAGCTCCGGAACAGGCTCCAAGATGGGATCTCACGACAACAGAAGGTTACGGCGATGGAACTAGGTTTTTCTCTTCTCCTATGTTGGTTTCGGGGTACGTAGGCTTATATAGGAGGAAGGAGGACACCGGGGGACTCACGAGGGACCCACGAGGCAGGGGGGCGCGCCCTGGGCAGGGGGCGCGCCCCCACCCTCGTGGGCACCTCGTGGACCCTACTCCGTGGTTCTCAAGTCTCCCGTGCGTGATTTTCTCCAAAAATATCTCTCCCGAAGGTTTCATTCCGTTTGGACTCCGTTTGATACTCCTTTTCTGCAAAACCCTGAAACATGCAAAAAAAAATAGCAATCTGGACTGGGCCTTTGGGTTAGTAGGTTAGTCCCAAAAATAATATAAAAGTGTATGAAAAAGCCCATTAAACATTCAAAACATCATAAATAATAGCATGGAACAATTAAAAATTATAGATACATTGGAGACGTATCAAGCATCCCCAAGCTTAATTCCTGCTCGTCCTCGAGTAGGTAAATGATAAAAACAGAATTTTTGATGTGAAATGCTAACCAACATAGTTTCTCAATATAATTCTCTCAATTGTGGCATGAATGTTCAGATCTGAAAGATTCAAGAAAAAAGTCTATATTGACATAAGAAATAATAATACTTCAAGCATACTAACAAAGCAATCATGTCTTCTCAAAATACTATGGCCAAAGAAAGTTATCCCTACAAAATCATATAGTCTGGCTATGCTCCCTCTTCATCACACAAAATATTCATATCATGCACAACCCCGATTTTAGCCAAGCACTTGTTTTCATACTCTATTCTTTCAAACCTTTCAACTTTCACGCAATACATGAGCGTGAGCCATGGACATAGCACTATGGGTGGAATAGAGAGGTGGTTGTGGAGAAGACAAAAAGGAGGGAGATAGTCTCACATCAACTAGGCGTATCAACGGGCTATGGAGATGCCCATCAATATATATCAATGTGAGTGAGTAGGGATTGCCATGCAACGGATGCACTAGAGCTAAATATGTATGAAAGCTCAACAAAAGAAACTAGTGGGTGTGCATCCAACTTGCTTGCTCACGAAGACCTAGGGCATTTGAGGAAGCCCATCGTTGGAATATACAAGGCAAGTTCTATAATGAAAATTCCCACTAGTATAAGAAAGTGACTAAACATGAGACTCTCTATCATGGAGAACATGGTGCTACTTTGAAGCACAAGTGTGGAAAAGGATAGTAGCATTGTCCCTTCTCTCTTTTCTCTCTCTTTTTTGGGCCATCTCATTTTTTTATTTTTTATTTGGCCATTCCTCACATGGGACAATGCTCTACTAATGATGATCATCACACTTTTATTGATTTACAACTCGATATTACAACTCGATACTAGAAAAAAGTATGACGCTATATGAATGCCTCCGGTGGTGTACCGGGATGTGCAATGAATCAAGAGTGACATGTATGAAAAAATTATGCATGGTGGCCTTGCCACAAATACGATGCCAACTAGATGATCATGTGTGGCAATATGACAATATGAAGCGTGTCATATGAACGTAACGGTGGAAAGTTGCATGGCAATATATCTCGGAATGGCTATGGAAATGCCATGATAGGTAGGTATGGTGGCTGTTTTGAGGAATAATATGGTGGCTTTTTTGAGGAAGGATATATACTGGGTGTATGGTACCGGCGAAAGTTGCGCGGTACAAGAGAGGCTAGGAATGGTGGAAGGGGGAGAGTGCGTATAATCCATGGACTCAACATTAGTCATAAGAACTCATATACTTATTGCAAAAATCTACAAGTCATCAAAACAAAGCAATCAACACATGCTCCTAGGGGGGAGGTTGGTAGGAGTTAACCATCGCGCGCCCCCGACCTCCACACAAAGGTTGACACTTTACAAATACCTCATGCTCTAACTTCGTCACATAGCGGTTCACCATACGTGCATGCTACGGGAATCACTAACCTTAACACAAGTGTTTCTCAATTTCATAATAACTCCACTATCATGACTCTAATATCACTATCCTCATATCTCAAAACAATTATCAAGCATCCAACTTCTCATCATATTCAATGCACTTAATGTGAAAGTTTTTACTACATTGATATTGGATGTCTATCATGTGAAGACTAGTTTTATAGCCTAAACACATTACCATGCTGTTTTAATAGACTCTCAAATGGATATAAGTGAAGCATGATAGTTCAACAATTTCTTAAAAATATTATCACCACCGTGCTCTAAAAGATATAAGTGAAGCACTAGAGCAAAAACTATTCAACTCAAAAGATATAAGTGAAGCACATAGAGTGTTCTATCAATTCCTAGGCCATATTTAACTCTCTAAAATAGGTGTGTCAAGCAAGGATAATTGTGGCAAACTAACAAGCAAATACTCAAATTATACAAGATGCTCCAAGCAAAACACATATCATGTGGTGAATACAAATATAGCTCCGAGTATAGTTACCGATGGATGAAGACGAAAGAGGGGATGCCTTCCCGGGGCATCCCCAAGCTTAAGCTTTTGATTGTCCTTGAATTTAACTTGGGGTGCCATGGGCATCCCCAAGCTTAGGCCCTTGCTACTCTTTGTTCCATAGTCCATCAAAGCAATACTCAAAACTTGAAAACTTCACAACACAAAACTTAGACAAAAATTCTCATGAGCTCCGTTAGTATAAGAAAGCAAACCACTACTCAAAGTTACTGCAATGAATTCATTCTTTGTTTATATTGGTGTTAAACCTACTATATTCCAACTTCTCTATGGTTCATACTTCCCAATATTACTCATAGATGCATTGAAATAAGCAAACAACACACAAAAAACAGAATCTGTCAAAAACTGAACAATCTGTAGTAATCTGCAGGTTTTGCATACTTCTGTAACTCCAAAAAATTCAAAATAAATTGGTAAACGTGAGGAATTTGTCTATTAATCATCTGCAAAAATAATCACCTAAATAGCACGCTCAAGTAAAATCTGATGACCATTCTAGCGAGCGCTAACGATTCTGTTTTTCACAGCAAGATCATATAAACTTCACACAAGTCTTCCCAAAGGTTCTACTTGGCACAAATTCTAAAAAAAACATGAAACCACATCTAAACATAAGATAGATTGTCAGGACCCCGATCCTAAGTCACACAGGTCTAGCCTGTAACACATCATATCACTTTGCGGCCTCACGCACGGTATCCCCACGGGTGCCACCTTACCTGGCCCGGGACCGTTTGCGCATTTTGGCACACGTATATGATAGTGTCGCTAGCATCCATATGACAGAGAACCCGGGCCGACATGACTAGTTATAAACCAAAAGTGGCACTAAATTACAG
Organism: Secale cereale; assembly: GCA_902687465.1. NCBI lineage: Eukaryota > Viridiplantae > Streptophyta > Magnoliopsida > Poales > Poaceae > Secale > Secale cereale. Next base: position 514,418,623 of record LR738709.1, read on the forward strand.
AGACATGCATACATGACCCAGCAACGAACGTGTTGGTCATCAACGTATGAACCCAAGTCGTAGCAAGCTACAAGGACTTAAAGGAACAACGCGTGACATTTCCCCTAAGGGACAGACACAGGAATGAAGAAGGACACATGCCGGCCAGCCTAAGTGTTCCGGAGTAGTAGCAAGCTACCAAGGCTCAGTGGAAGCACTAGGAGACATTTCCCTGTAAGATAGGCTACCAAGGGTAAACAACTAGGTGTCGGATCCCACACATAGCAATACACATTACACGTACGCATAACATGCAAGTATGTGCTGTACAACATGGCATCACAACATAACTCAACAACTCATATAAATAAAGGCCCAGAAGAGCCATCATAGCATTTATTACAACAGAGGTCACATGACCCAACATACAGAGCATACAGGCAACGGAAGCATAACATGTCTGAGTACAGACAACTACAAATGAAAAAGGCTGAGAAACTTGACTATCTACAAGACCCTCCCAAGGGTGAGGTAACAAGCTAAACGTCGAAGTCCACGCGGAACCACTAGTGAGACTGAAGTCTCTCTGCAAAAACATAAATTAAGCAAACATGAGTACAAAGGTACTCAACAAGACTTACATCAGAACTAACTACATATGCATCAGTATCAACAAAGGGTGGTGGAGTTTGACTGCGGCAAGCCAGCTTTGACTCAGTGGCTATCCTAAACTACGACTGCAAGTAACTCTTTGGAGGTGGCGCACACGAGTCCACATATTCACCAATCAATACACCACTATGGATCCGCTCCCGTCTCCCTATGAGAAGGCCATCCATAGCACTCATGCTTATCTTGTGTGTTTTAGAGTATCCACTTCCACTTGTCTATGAACTGTACATGTAACCCAGAAGTCCATTACCGCAAACACAACTTTTCGAATAGATCATATATAACCCTGCAGGGGTGTACTTCTTCACACACGCTCTCACCACTTATCGCCGTTTACACGACATGTACTCGGCAACCTTCAAGCGGAAGCCCAGCGAGGGTGTCGGCCACGACCTGACTAATCACACAAGTCTCTAGTCCAGGTTTATCACCTATTTGGGTTCCATCCGTGGGGAGATCCGGCCGGGGTGTCGGTCACGACCCCAAATGATGTGTACAGGGTTCCCGAGTCACCAAACGGGCGACCGGTACACCCGGCCACGTACCTGCCGTGTCACAGCCCACCCCTAGGGTCAGCGCTGCGCACGACCTCCAGTAAATTACAAACACCAGAAACTAGTTGCAACTCCTGGACAGAGGACAAGGGCAGTTAATAAGTCGAGAGGGTCCATTGGTTTCGGCGCCAATGTATGGTAGTAACTGGTCATGGATCACAAACACAAAACTAAGTTCCTGAGGACGGCTACAATGAGACAACCCACCATGTACTCCTACATGGCCTCTCATCGCTACCTTTACCAAATCGTGTTCACAGACTTAGCTCCCAACAGTAGGACATGTTCACCACATTCCAATTCATCCCCGATGAATCAGACCTGACACAACTCTAAGCAATAGCAGGCATAACCAGAAAGCATGAATGAGTAGGCACAACATGGCTCAAACAACTCCTACTCATGCTAATGGGTTTCAACTATTTACTGTGGCAATGACAGGTCATGCAGTGGAAAGGGGTTCAACTACCGCGACATGTAACTGTTGAAGCGTTGTTGTCCTAATGCAGTAAAAGAGAGCAAGAGCGAGAGAGTGGGATCGTATCGGAATGCTCAATGGGGTTTTGCTCGCCTGGCACTTTTGAAGATAGCACTGTGTCTTCATCAGTGTCATCGATCACATCGTCGGAACAACGTCTACTGAGAGGGAACAAACACGGGCAAACAAGAGAGAACACAATCAATGCAATGCGACAATATGATGCATGATCATGACATGGCAATATGCTGTTGATTGAGCTAATGCAACTAGCAACCATATTAAATGAAGTTGGTTTGAACCAAAGGTTCAAATTCAAACTCCATATGTGATTATTTAAACGTCATTTAATTGATTTGACCCGATCAGCAGGTTTAACCTGTTCAAACATGCATGAAAATGCCATAAACAGATTCCTTGAATTTTTCTGATCATTTTTCATATATAAATTATTTTCATTGGAGTTATAGATTATTTTCAGTGATTTTTAGAAGTTTTGGCTATTTTCTGAAATAAATAAATCATTTCTGATTTATTTTAAATTCTAGAAAATACTTACTGCGTCAGCATGACGTCACTCTGGTGTCAGCAGGTCAAAGGGTCAGTTGAGGTCAAACCTGACGGCTGGGACCCACATGTCAGTGGCACAGCCAGTTAACAGAGGCTGTTAGTGTTAATTAGCTAACTAACTTAATTAACCCAGAGGCTGGCCCACATGTCAGTATCTCAAGGCTTAATTAAGTTTAGGTTTAAACTAAACTAATTTAACAGGGGCTGGCCCCACCTGTCAGTAGCACATTACACTAAGGACATCAATTAGCAGTTAAAAACAACCAAAGCTAATTTAGTCCAACACCGGCCCCACATGTCATTGACCCAGGGGGGTCAAACTGGTCAAAGAGGAAGGTCAAACCTGCCGGTGACTCGCCGCCGGCGAGACCAAGACGGCGGTTGTGCTCGGAAATCGCCCTCCGGCGACCAAAATGACCGCGAAGACTATTTACGCGAAGCCCACGTTCCCGCGCATCCGTTGCGGCAAGCGGCAGTTGCTGGGGCGGCCTGAGTTCGTCGGAAACGAGCTCGCGGCGGCGGCCGGCGATCGGGTGTGCTCGGGTTTGGCGCTAGGCTGCACGACAGGGCTAACGGAGGGTTGCGCTCGGCTCCCGGGAGCAAGGTGAGTGCGATGACGCGCTCAAAAGTGGGTGGAGGCGGTTGTGGCCACGACGGCAACAAGGTCAGCGGCGACCGGAGTTCGGCCACGACGGGGCTATGGCCTAGAGGTCAAACACGACCATGGGAGAAGGGGGAAACGGCTCGGGGGCTCACAGTGCATGCAGGAGGCGTCGAAACGGGCTCGAGGACGGCTTGGCCGGAGCGAATCGACGGCGACGAACGGCGGCACCCGAGGTTTAAGAAGGCATCGGGGGTGGCACTTCGAGGCGTCCGGCGTCACTTGGCTCGATGAGGAGGTCTTAGACGTTGCGGCGGAGCTCCTGGCCAGCTCAGGGAGGCGAGGCGGTGGCTGTGGCTGTGGTGGTTGCGAGCGGCAGCGACGAGCCCGCTCGGTGGAGAGAGGGAGAGAGCCAGGGGAGGGGAAGGGGTACAGGGGAAGAGGGGAAGAGGTGCAGGGGGTCGTGTGGCTTCTCTGGCGCAGATCAGGACGAGGGGGGAAGCAGGAGGTGGCGGGGAGACGTGGTCGTGGCCGACTGTGCTGCGGGCACGCAGCAGCTCCTACTGGCAGGAGCTTGAAGAAGCTCCTGGCGATTGGGCTGGGCTGTCTGCTGGCTGGGCCGCTACAGAAAAGCCAGGTAAGGCCCAGGTGAGTCTCTCTCTCTTTCATTTATTTATGTTTTCTATTTTCTGCTTTTGTTTTGCTTTAATAAAAAATGCTAGAGCATTTTCATAAATCATGAAAATATTTGTGGGCACTGTCTGGATTAATTCCAACAACCCTCATTTACTTCCAAGATTATTTGGACATTTAAAATTATTTATAGGATTTAAATTTCCAAATGCAAATAGTTATGATTTAATTCAAAGATCCAAAATGGCTCCCAAAATTATGAAACCATATTTGGCAGAGGTTTTAGCCAAGACCAAAAATGATGAACATTTTGTGAAGGGCACTTTGGGTACATTGAAAAGTATTTATTTGAGCCTAGTTGAGTTCACTTGGTGCTAGGGTTTGAACAACCCCATTTCAAGTTTAAAAGAAAATTAGACATGATGCAACACAAGACTAACTAGACCAGAGCACACCAGAACTAGGGATGTGACATAGATGCAATATTTATTCCCTAACAGCAGCAAAAAAAATATAAAATTGGGTTGCCTCCCAACAAGCTCTATCGTTTTATGCCCCTAACTAGGCACGATAGAAGGATAAATCTAGGTATTGCCATCCTTGGAAGGCAATCCATAAGTGGCTCTCATGATAGATTCATATGATAATTTGATTTTCTTTCTAGGAAAGTGTTCCATGCCTTTCCTTAACGGAAATTGGAATCTAATATTTCCTTCCTTCATATCAATAATTGCACCAATCATTCTAAGGAAAGGTCTACCAAGAATAATAGGACATGAAGGATTGCAATCTATATCAAGAACAATGAAATCTACGGGCACATAATTCCTATTGGCAACAATAAGAACATCATTAATTCTTCCCATAGGTTTCTTAATAGTGGCATCCGCAAGATGCAAATTTAAAGAACAATCATCAAGCTCATGGAAACCTAGCAAATCACACAAAGTTTTTGGGACAGTGGAGACACTTGCACCCAAATCACACAAAGCATAGAATTCATGATCTTTTTTTAATAGTAGGTTCCCACTCATCATAAAGCTTTCTAGGGATAAAAACTTCCAACTCAAATTTTTCTTCATAAGATTGCATAAAAGCATCAACTATGTGTTTGGTAAAAGCTTTATTTTGACTATAAGCATGCAGAGAATTTAGTACGGATTGCAACAAGGAAATACAATCAATCAAAGAGCAATTGTCATAATTGAATCCCTTAAAATCCAAAGTAGTGGGTTCATCACTATGCATAGTTTTAATCTCTTCACTCCCACTTTTAACAATTTTAGCATCAAGATCTAAAAACTCCAAATCATTGGGACACCTTAAAGCAGAATCATCTCCAATCCTATTTTCATTAAGATTTATGCTAGAAAACAAGGATCTAATAGGAGACACATCAATAACTTTCAGATCTTCATTTTTATTTTCATAATAACTAGAAGAACACGCTTTAATATAATTCTCTCTTTTAGCACGCATCCTAGCGGTTCTTTCTTTGCATTCATCAATGGAAATTGTCATGGCTTTGAGAGGCTCATTGATATTATGCTTAGGTGGGATAGATCTAAGTTTCAAAGAATCAACATCAAGAGTAATTCTATCCACACTTCTAGCCAATTCATTAATCTTAAGCAATTTCTCTTCAAGCATAACATTGAAATTCTTTTGCGAGATCATAAACTCCTTAACACTAGTTTCAAAATCAGAAGGCAACTTTCCATAAGAGTTGTTGTAGGAATTACCATAATTATTAGAGGAATTACTAGGAAAAGTCCTAGGTTTAAACTTCCCTCTATAAGCATTGTTACCAAAATTATTCCTACCAACAAAATTCACATCCAAAGATTCATTGTTATTTTCAATCAAAGTGGACAAAGGCATATCATTAGGATCAGAAGAAGTACTCTTAGCAGCAAATAATTTCATAAGTTCATCCATCTTTCCACTCAAAACACTAATTTCTTCAATAGCATGCACTTTTTTACTAGTAGATCTTTCGGTGTGCCATTGAGAATAATTGACCATGATATTATCTAGGAGTTTGGTAGCTTCTCCTAAGGTAGTTTCCACTAAAGTGCCTCCTGCGGCCGAATGTAAAAGATTTCTGGAAGCAAAATTCAAGCCAGCATAAAAGTTCCGAATAATCATCCATAGATTCAAACCATGTGTAGGGCAATTACGTATCATTAATTTCATTCTCTCCCAAGCTTGTGCAACATGCTCATGATCTAGTTGCTTAAAATTCATAATATCATTTCTAAGAGAGGTGATCTTAGTAGAAGGGAAATACTTAGAGATAAAAGCCTCTTTGCACTTATTCCACGAATCAATACTATTTCTAGGCAAAGAAGAAAACCAAGTTTTAGCACGATCTCTAAGTGAAAACGGAAATAACTTCAATTTAACAATATTGTTATCCGTATCCCTTTTCTTTTGCATATCACACAAATCAACAAAGTTGTTTAGATGGGTAGCGGCATCTTCACTAGGAAGGCCGGAGAATTGATCTTTGATGACAAGATTCAACAAAGCAGCATTGATCTCACAAGATTTAGCATCGGTAATAGGAGCAATCGGAGTGCTAATAAAATCATTATTGTTGGTATTGGAGAAGTCACACAATTTGGTATTGTTCTGAGCCATTGTGACAAACAAGCAATCCAACACACACAAGCAAAAAAGAAGCAAGCGGGCGATAAACACACGGCGGAAGAAGGGCAAATAAAATGGCAAGGGTGAAGTGGGGGAGAGGAAAACGAGAGGCAAAAATGTAATGCGAAGGATAAGGGTTTGTGATAGGTACTTGGTATATGACTTTTGCATAAGCCTCCCCGGCAACGGCGCCAGAAATTCTTCTTGCCAATTCTTGAGCTTGCGTTGTATTCCCTCGAAGAGGAAAGGGAGATGCAGCACAGTAGCGTAAGTATTTCCCTCAGTTTTTGAGAACCAAGGTATCAATCCAGTATGAGACCACGCGCGAGTCCCTCGCACCTGCACAAACAAATAAGAACTTCGCAGCCAACGCAATAAGGGGTTGTCAATCCCTTTACGATCACTTACGAAAGTGAGATCTGATAGAGATGATAGTTTATATTTTTGGTATTTTTGTTTATAAGAACAGAAAGTAAAAGAGGAAAAAGTAAAGTAGATATAGATTGATATGTTGAGAATAGACCCGGGGGGCATAGTGTTCTCTAGTGGCTTCTCTCATCATAGCGATATTCTACGACGGGTAAACAAATTACTGTCGAACAATTGATAGAAAAGCGAATAATTATGAGACTATCTAGGCATGATCATTGTATATAGGCATCACGCCCGATACAAGTATACCGACTCCTGCCTGCATCTACTACTATTACTCCACACATCGACCGCTATCCAGCATGCATCTAGTGTATTGAGTTCATAAGAACAGAGTAACGCCTTAAGCAAGATAATATGATGTAGAGGGATAAACTCAAGCAATATGATGTAAACCCCATATTTTTATCCTCGATGGAAACAATACAATATGTGCCTTGCTACCCCTACTGTCACTGGGAAGGGACACCGCAAGATTGAACCCAAAGCCAAGCACTTCTCCCATAGAACTATAGATCTAGTAGGCCAAACCAAACCAATAATTCGAAGAGACTTGCAAGGATATTATGAGCACACATAAAGAGTTCAGAAAAGAACCAAATATTTCTCATAGATAATCTTGATCATAAACCCACAATTCATCGGATCTCGACAAACACACCGCAAGAAGAGATTACATCGAATAGATCTCCTCGAGACCGAGGAGAACTTTGTATTGAGATCCAAAGAGAGAGAAGAAGACATCTAGATACTAGCTATGGACCCGAAGGTCTGTGGTAAACTACTCACAACTCATGGTGAGGGCGATGATGATGATGTAGAAGCACTCCGTGATGGATCCCTCCTCCGGCGGAGCTCCGGAATAGGCTCCAAGATGGGATCTCACGGGAACAGAAGGTTACGGCGGTGGAACTAGGCTTTTCTTTTCTCCTTTGTTGGTTTTGGGGTACGTAGGCTTATATAGGAGGAAGGAGGACACCGGGGGACTCACGACCCACGAGGCAGGGGGCACGCCCTGGGCAGGGGGCACGCCCCCCACCCTCGTGGGCACCTCGTGGACCCTACTCCGTGGTTCTCAAGTCTCCCGTGCGTGATTTTCTCCAAAAATATCTCTCCCGAAGGTTTCATTCCGTTTGGACTCCGTTTGATATTCCTTTTCTGCAAAACCCTGAAACAGGCAAAAAAAAAACAATCTGGACTGGGCCTTTGGGTTAGTAGGTTAGTCCCAAAAATAATATAAAAGTGTATGACAAAGCCCATTAAACATCCAAAACATCATAAATAATAGCATGGAACAACAAAAAATTATAGATATGTTGGAGATGTATCAAACCCCATTCAACATGATAATGGGAGTAACGTTGGATTAACGTGAATACTTTAGGGATTATCGCTTGACACAAAAAGGAAAACTTTAATGGGATCAAATTCATCTGTTGCATTAGTAAGCTTGGAATATGATTTTAATTGTTGCTCTAGGATGAAGGCTTCACACCTTTCGTTTTCATGTGAATTTAATGATAATGAAACCTTAGCTTCTTATACTAAAGGTGTATATGATTATTATGATGTGGAACGAATATAAGAATTTGTTTCTTTTAAGGGTGCTTATGAAATTGAATCTCTATTTGAAAAGTATGACGATTATGATGATGATCCAAGTTATAGATCTGAAAATTTTGCTATCCTTAAATATTGCTATGATAATTATAAATACCATCACGATATTGATGCATTTATTGAGAGAGTCTCCGCTGTCCAAGAAGAGACTAATAATTTGCAGGAGTCTATGGAAGAAGAAATTAATGATATTGTGAGCTCATTGGATGAAAAAGATGAGGAGGAGAGCGAAGAACAAAAGGAGGAAGAGAGGATTGATCACCCGTGCCCACCTTCTAATGAGAGTAACTCTGTATCCCATTCATTGTTTAGTTTCCCTTCGAGTTTACCAAAGGATGAATGCTATGACCCCGTTGATTCATTTGCAATATCCCTTTTTGATGATGCTTGCTATGCTTGTGGCCAAGATGCCAATATTAATTATGCTTATGGAGATGAACTTTCTATAGTTCCTTATGTTAAACATGAGATAGTTTCTATTGCACCCACACATGATAGTCCTATTATGTTTTTGAATTATGCAAACTACACTATATCGGAGAAGTTTGCATTTATTAAGGATTCCATTGATGGGTTGCCTTTTACCGTTGCACATGATTATTTTGATGAATATACTATGCATGTGATTTCTGCTCCTACTTGCAATTATTATGAGAGAGGAACTACATCTCCGCCTCTCTATATTTCCAACACAATAAAATTGCAAGAAATTGATTATACTATGCATTCGCCTTTACTTGATGTGCATGAATTGTTCTTGTATGACATGCCGATGCATAGGAAGAGAGTTAGACTTCATCATTGCATGATATATATTGCTTTGTGCTCACTACTAAATTACAAATCATTGCTAGTTAAAATTGGCTTTGATATACCTGGGGATCTGGGTGGATCCATTACTTGAGTACTTTATGCGTAGCTTAATGGCTATAAAGAAAGAGCTGCCAGGGAGACAACCCGGAAGTTTTGGAGAGTAATTTATTTCCATGCTTTTATAAAGTTTTAAAACAAAAAAAATATAGAGGGGAACCTTTCACTTTTCAAAAAGAAAAGTGAAAGTAAGAAGGGCGAGCACCGTTGAAGTGGGGGAGCTCCTTGAACTTTGTTCATGCCCATGGAAACTTTGCAAATCTTGAATTATAGAAAATTTTCAACAAAAATAATTATCCCCTTTGTACAAATCCATTATATTATAAAAATAATGTAACAAGATTTACATTTAGGATGTTTAGATTGTTTGGTTGCTATGTGCGGTGCATAAACATAAACTTTGGCTGTAGTGCATGAATTTACATTTCTTACTGGAAGGTCATAAATTTTTGAATGTTTGACACAGTATCGCTATACAAATTATTTATCACATCCTAATTTTTTAGAATTTTTTGGGTTACAAAAGTATGACCGTAATTCAAATCTTTATACACTGCCCTGTTTTCACAGATTGTTGTTATAGCTTCATTATTTGCGTATGTTTAAAATCTTGTTGAAGCCTCCTTGACTTGGGGCCATAGAATTGTGATAGGATACAGTGGGTAATGTTTGATTATAATTATACAATAATGTTACATCAGTACATGATCAGATTTGGTTGTCATATGCACTAACCCCGCTACTAAAAGTTCGGTTTAGTTTTGTGTGGATGAAATGTTCAAAGATCGAGGAGGTCTCGATGTGAGGAGAAGGAGGAGAGGCAAGAGCTCAAGCTTGGGGATTCCCAAGGCACCCCAAGTAAATATTCAAGGAGACTCAAGCGTCTAAGCTTGGGGATGCCTCGGAAGGCAGCCCATCTTTCTTCAACAAGTATCGGTATGTTTCGGATTCGTATCGTTCACATAATATGCGTAAAGTCTTGGAGCGTCTTTTGTGTTTATTTTTCACTTTTCTTTTATGAACCATGCTGGTATGGGATAGTCCATGGTTGATTTATAGAATGCTCATTGCACTTCACTTATATCTTTTGAGTATGGCTTTATAGAATGCTTCATGTGCTTCACTTATATCATTTGAAGTTTGGCTTGCCTATTTCTCTTTACATAGAAAACTGACGTTCGTAGAATACTCCTTTGCTTCACTTATATTTGTTAGAGCATGATCTTTTGTAGAAAGAACTAAACTCTCATGCTTCACTTATATCTATTTAGAGAGTCATCAGGAATTGGTCAATTGCATGGTTAGTCATAAAATCCTAGATAAAACTTATGGATCACTGAATATGATATGTTTGATTCCTTGCAATTGTTTCGCGATATAGAGATGACAATATGTGGGAGGTACTAGTGGATGATCGTTTTTAGTAAGATATTGATGTTAAGGTTTGCGATTCCCGAAGCATGGACGTATAGTCTCTCGTTATGCCGGGAAGTCGGAGCACAATTTATCCTTGATTTCTATCTTTGTGTGAAGGTTGGGGGCGCGTGATGGTTAACTCCGACCAGCCTCCCACCTAGGAGCATGCATAGTATTACTTTGCTTCAAGGGCTAATAAACTTTTGCAATAAGTATGTGAGTTCTTAATGACTAATGTGAGTTCATGGATTATACACACTCTTACCTTTTCGCAATTTGGTAGCCTCTCTCGTGCCGCACAACTTTCGCCGGTACATAAACCTTATTATACCTTCCTCAAAATAGCCATTCCGAGATATATTGCCATGCACTTCCATCATATAGATGACTTGAGCATTCATTTTCATATTGCTTTGCATGATCGTACGACAGCTAGCACGGTATTTTAATGGCTTGTCCATTTTTTGGTATCTTTGCTATGCTAGATCATTGCACATCCTGGTACACTGCCAGGTGCATTCATATAGAGTCATACTATGTTCTAGGTATCGAGTTGTAATTTTTATTTCTTTTGAGTTATAAGTAAAAGAAGTGTGATGACCATCATTACTCAGTATTAGAGCATTGCCCCAGTAAAGGATGATCGAGACCATGATTCCCCCACAAGTCGGGATGAGACTCCGGACAAAAGAAAAAGAAAAAGAAAAAGAAAAAGAAGACGAAAAAAGAAAGGAAAAAAGGAAAAAAGAGAGAAGGAGAATGAGAAGGGGCATGCTAATTCCACACTTGTGCTTCAAAGTAGCACCATGTTTTTCATATAAAGAGTATCCTATGTTGTCACTTTCATATACTAGTGGGAATTTTCCGTAGTAGAGTTTGATGCATACCCACTTAGTTTCATATTGAGCTTTCATACACTTATAACTCTTAGTGCATACGTTGCATGGCAGTACCTACTCCTCGCATAGATATCTATTGATGGGCATCTCCATAGCCCATTAAATTGCCTAGTTGATGTGAGGCTTTCTCCCTTCTTTTTTCTACTACCACCACATTCTATTCCACCTATATTGCTATATCCATGTCTCGCGCTCATGTATTGCGTGTGAGTTGAAAATGCTGATGCGTGTTAAAAAGTATGAACCAATTGCTTGATTGACATCGGGGTAGTACATGATTTGTACTTTGTGTTAAGAAGACAGAGCATGACAAGGCTATATGAGTTTGTAGGGATAACGTTCTTTAGCAATTGATATTTTGAAAGACATGATTGTTTGTTGGGATGCCCGAGTATTGATGTCTTTATGTCAAATTATAGACTATTGTTGTGAATCACTCATGTCTTAATATTCATGCCATGATTAGATATATGATCAATATTATGCTAGGTTGCATTCCACATAAAAAAATATCTTTTTATCATTTACCTACTCGAGGACGAGCAGGAATTAAGCTTGGGGATGCTGATACGCCTCCGTTGAATCTATAATTGTTGATTGTTCCATGACAATATTATTCAACTTTTACATACTTTTGGCAAAAAAATATATGATTTATTTGGACTAACCTATTGATCCAGTTGCTTAGTGCCAGTTCCTGTTTGCATGTTTTTGTTTCGCAGAAAATCCATATCAAGCGAAGTCCAAATGCAATAATTTTTTTACGGAGAATTATTTTGGAATATTTGTGAATTTTGGGAGGTGGAATCAACGTAAACGGAGGCCCACGGCCTCCACAACCCACCAGGGCGCGCCAGGGGGTGCCCGACGCGCCCAGGTGTCTCGTGCCCTCCTCGAACATTGGTTGGGGCCCTTCTTCAGATGCAAGAAACCTAATTTATGGGAAAATTATGTTAAAATTTCAGCGCAATCGAAGTTATGGATCTCTGGATATTTAAGAAACGGTGAAGGGCCAGATCCGAGGAACGCGAAACAGATGAGAACATAGAGACAAATCCAATCTCGGAGGGGCTCTCGCCCCTCCGCCACCATGGAGGCCATGGACTAGAGGGGGAACCCTCCTGCCATCAAAGGAGGAGGCCAAGGAAGAAGAAGAAGGAGGGGGGCTCTCTCCCCCTCTCTCCCGGTGCCTCTAGAGTGCCGCCGGGGCTAGGATCGTGACGATGATCTATATCAACAATCTTGCTAAAGTCAACACCAACTTTCTCCCCCTCTATGCAGCGGTGTAACCTCTCTATCCCCGCTGTAATTCTCTACTTAAACATGGTGCTCAACACTGTATATTATTTTCCAATGATATGTGGTTATCCTATGATGTTTGAGTAGATCTATTTTGTCCTATGGCATAATCGTGATCTTGGTTGGTGTGATTGTATATTTTATTTTGGTGTTGTCCTACGGTGCCCTCTATCTCGCGCAAACGTGAGGGGTCCCCGTTGTAGGGTGTTGAAATATGTTCATGGTTTACTTATGGTGGGTTGCTAGAGTGACAAAAGCTTAAACCCGAGTAAGGGGGATATGACATATGGGAGTAAAGAGGACTTAATACTTAATGCTATGGTTGGCTTTCACGACCTTAATGATCTTTAGTAGTTCCAGTCATAAGTGAATATGATCAAAGTACGAAAAGTGTGTTAGCTCATGCCTCTCCCTCATATAAAATTGCAAGAATGATTACCGGTCTAGTTATCGCTTGTCTAGGGAAAAGTCATTTTCTTGTGTTATAATTTTTTTGCTATTGCACTTCTATATTTTTGTCTTGCAATTTATTTCATGTTTTATTCTCTCTAAGTACTTCTAGTTTTATCCTTGTTTTAGATAAAGCAAACGTTAAGTGTGCGTAGAGCTGTATCGGTGGTCGATAGAACTTGATGGAATATTTGTTATACCTTTAGCTCCTCATTGGGTTCGACTCTTACTTATCGAGAAAGGCTACAAATGATCCCCTACACTTGTGGGTTATCAATGTGGTAGCCATTCATGTGGATATCCTTTAAACTCAACAGGATACGAGTTGAATCCAGATACAATAAACCCTCATGGATTTCAAGTTTTGTACCAGTCGGGAGTATAAATGTGGCTTGACCAGAACCAACAATTATTATGTCATGACACCAATTGTCATAACACCTCCCTTACTCTTTTTGAGACTTTGGAAATATTTAACCTCCCGTAGAATTGTGTTAGAGGTACCGTTGTCCACTACACAAATTTCCTCCTCCATTGGATTGTTTCTTAGAATTTTCTTTTCCTTTCTTCCCTTCTAGTTCTCTATTCTGGCGACTATCGCCAGTGTGATTTTCCTATGCATGCTCTGGGCAGAGGCAAGTGATGATAACATGTTTGAGAATGATTTGATCGAACCATCTCTATTCCATTATGGATCATAGTTTATATACAAGCTGAAGATACACGATTGAAAGGACGCGTCTGATACGTCTCCGTCGTATCTATATTTTTTATTGTTCCATGCCAATATTATTCAAATTTTACATACTTTTGGCAACAATTTATATGATTTATACGGACTAACTTACTGATCCAGTTCCCAGTGCCAGTTCCTGTTTGTTGCATGTTTTTTGTTTCGCAGAAAATCCATATCAAACGAAGTCCAAACACAATAAAAATTTACGAAGAATTATGTTGGAATATATGAGATTTTTAGGAGTTGGAATCAACCCAAATGGGGGCCCAGAGTGACCACAACCCACCAAGGCGCGCCGGGAACCCCCTGGCGCCCAGGTATCTTGTGCCCTCCTCGAATGCTGGTTGGGGACCTTCTTCAGACACAAGAAAGCTAATTTATGCAGAAAAAATACTGTAAAAATTTCAGCGCAATCGGAGTTACGGGTCTTCAGATATTTAAGAAACGGTTAATGGCTAGATCTGGGGGGCGCGAAACAGAAGAGAACAGAGAGACATATCCAATCTCGGAGGGGCTCTCGCCCCTCCACCGCCATGGAGGCCATGGACCAGAGGGAGAACTCTCCTCCCATCTAGGGGGAGGCCAAGGAAGAAGAAGAAGGTGGGGGGCTCTCCCCCTATCTCCTGGTGGCGCCAGAGTGCCGCCGGGGCTAGAATCGTGACGACGATCTACATCAACAATCTTGCTACCGTCAACACCAACTTTCTCCCCCTCTATGCAGTGGTGTAACCTCTCTATTCCCGTTGTAATTCTCTACTTAAACATGGTGCTCAATGATACGTCTGCAACGTATCTATAATTTTTGATTGTTCCATGCTATTATATTATCTGTTTTGGATGTTTAATGTGCTTTAATATGCTCTTTTATATTATTTTTGGGACTAACCTATTAACCGAAGGCCCAGTGCCAATTCCTGTTTTTTTGCCTATTTCAGTGTTTCGCAGAAAAGGAATACCAAACGGAGTTCAAACGGAACGAAACCTTCGGGATAATCTTTCTTGGATCGAAAGCAAACCAGAAGACTTGGAGTTGAAGTATGGAACGCCACGAGGTGTCCACGAGGCAGGAGGGTGCACCCAGGGGGTGTTCGCGTCCCCACCCTCGTGGGCCGCTCATAGCTCCACTGACGTACTCCTTCCGCCTATATATACTCTTATACCCTAGAAACATCGCGGAGAGCAACAAAACCACTTTTCCACCGCCACAACTTTCTATACCCGTGAGATCCCATCTCGGGGCCTTTTCCGGCGCTCCGTCGGAGGGGGAATTGATCACGGAGGGCTTCTACATCAACACCATAGCCTCTCCGATGACATGTGAGTAGTTTACCACAGACCTTCGGGTCCATAGTTATTAGCTACATGGCTTCTTCTCTCTCTTTGATTCTCAATACAAAGTTCTCCTCGATGTTCTTGGAGATCTATTCGATGTAATATTCTTTTGCGGTGTGTTTGCTGAGATCCGATGAATTGTGGATTTATGATCAAGTTTATCTATGAATAATATTTGGTTCTTTTCTGAATTCTTATATGCATGATTTGATATCTTTGCAAGTCTCTTCGAATTATCGGTTTAGTTTGGCCTAGTAGATTGATCTTTTTTACGATGGGAGAAGTGCTTAGCTTTGGGTTCAATCTTGCGGTGTCCTTTCCCAGTGACGGCATGGGCCACAAGGCACGTATTGTATTGTTACCATCAAGGATAAAAAGATGGGGTTTATATCATATTGCTTGAATTTATCCCTATACATCATGTCATCTTGCTTAATGTGTTACACTGTTCTTATGAACTTAATACTCTAGATGCATGATGGATAGCGGTCGATGTGTGGAGTAATAATAGTAGATGCAGAATCGTTTCGGTCTACTTGACACGGATGTGATACCTATATTCATGATCATTGCCTTGATATTCTCATAACTATGCGCTTTTCTATGAATTGCTCGACAGTAATTTGTTCACCCACGGTAATTTATGCTATCTTGAGAGAAGCCACTAGTGAAACCTATGGCCCCGGGTCTATTTTCTATCATACAAGTTTCCGATCTACAAGTCTAGCTTCCTATTTATTTTATTTTGCAATCTTTACTTTCCAATCTATACAACAAAAATACCAAAAATATTTATCTTATTATCTTTATCAGACCTCACTTTTGTGAGTGGCCGTGAAGGGATTGACAACCCCTTTATCGTGTTGGTTGCAAGGTTCTTGATTGTTTGTGCAGGTTCTAGGTGACTTGAGCGTTGTCTCCTACTAGATTGATACCTTGGTTCTCAAAACTGAGGGAAATACTTACGCTACTTTGCTGCATCACCCTTTCCTCTTCAAGGGAAAACCAATGCATGCTCAAGAGGTAGTGTCGGTGTACTAAGGTAGGGGTACCTCAGTACCCCAACTCGTGCACGGGCAGTAGCAGCTTCCCGCGGCAGGGTCGACCACGTGCTCGCCGGAGACCTTCCTGCTCCATATAAAACCATTCAAAAACATAGTATACAAGACAGAAGATCGAGACCCCGGCAAGTGGAGCTTGCCGGGAAGGCCGTTCCAGGCTCAAGATTACCTCATTCACGCAAGGCCCTGGCGAGAGGAGCTTGCCAGGAAGACTAGAAGATTATATCACAGAAGACACGCCCCGGCAGGACCCGGGGAGCGACAAGCTTCAGAGCCCGACAAGCCCCCGGGCCCGGCAAGGTCAAGACCCCGGCAAGGTGCTTGCCGGGGAGAATTACATTGTGTGCCCGCGCTCCAGCGCATCAGTCCACGCGTCGCCCTGTGGCCATTCCAGGGACGCGTGGCGGATGGCTGTGTAGCCTGGGGGACACGGTGGCACTCCACGGTGGAAAAGCCATCGCCGTGGCGAACGGAGAAGCAAGGGCGGGTGCTTTTGGGGACGACGGCGACGGGCATTAAATGCTCTTGTCCCCCACTGTCAAAGTAGGTAGCTACCACTGTTCATCCACTGTAGCTCCACTATTCTCGCACTGTTACAACTACCACCTCTTTTACATTTTTACCCTTTCTCCTACGTTGACACCTGTCGGTGACCCCTTGCACTATAAAAGGAGGCCCATGCACAACGTAGAGGGGGTTCGGAACCTAGATCGCTCATACGCTCGGTGTAGCTGGTTCTTCAAGCTCCCGAGCTCTCCAACTCAATACAAACTAAGCAGGAGTAGGGTTTTACGCATTCACCGCGGCCCGAACCTGGGTAAACTGCCTGCGTGATCCCCTCGATCTGCTCTTTGTGCTCCCTCCGCCCTCTTACCGCATAAGCAAGGGGCTCCGGTCCCATAGGTGCTCGTGGTGGTCAGTTTCCCCCGACATCTTTGGCGCGCCAGGTAGGGGGCGTCGAGGTTGTGCGAATCTGATCCGGCGCTCACGCGGGCGCATTCTTCATCAACCTCTCCGAATTCGGCAGCTTCATCAACAACAATACCATGGCCCCGAAGAAGAAGGCTTCGGAGGTCGCAGGCCCGTCTGCGTCTCATCCGCCGCCACCGGAGCCAACGGTGGGCGGGGGAGACGCCGTCGGAAGGGTGGTCGCCGGCGAGGACACGCGCGGCGCCACCAAATCCAAGGACAGAATGGACGACCGAGCTTCGGTCTCCGTGGACGCGCCACGTCCGTCTCAGCAAACGACAACCCAGCAGCGCCATGCCACAGGAGGTGGCATCCGCTTGCTGGGCCAAGGGCAAACCGGAGGCTCGCGGGATGTTCCGGACCACCGTCCGGGCACAAGCAAAGCGCGGACGCCAGGGCGGGATCCTGCTCCTTCTAACGCTGTTAGGAGTCCGAGCATATCCCGCTCCTCGCACCGCTCGCCCCCGCTCCCCTCCACTCCAGCAGAAGTGCTCGCAAGGGCGCAACTGCTCCTCGACTTCCCTCCAGCGGCAGACAAGGCCGAAGACTGGAGGGCAACCATCCAGAGCCTGATCGCCTTCGCCAACAACGATACGCCGCAGCAGCCGGCGACCTCGCGGCCGCGGCAAGTCGAAAAGACGAAGGCCGACGGCGACAAGACCGCCGGGGGTGCGACCACCGTGCACTCCCCGCCGCAGAAGCAGAAGACACCGCCCCGCCGGAACAACGCCGACGACGGCTCCACGGCGTCGTCGGATCCGCGGGCTCGTCGGGACCAGCGCCAAGTCCTTGACGACCGGCGACAAGAAGACGCTCGAACAACGATCGAGCGCCGCCGAGAAGCTCGGCGACAATCAGACCAGAGAGCTGGGAACGCTGTCGACGCGCGCGCGCCCGGTGAACCAGGCGACTTGCCGTACGCGGCAGGTTGCCCTGCGTTTACCCGCGAGCTGCGGCGCGTCCAGTGGCCCAGCATGAAGAATTTCAAGCCCGACGTACCGGAGAAGTACGACGGCAAGATGCACCCCTCAGAATTCCTCAGCATTTACACCATCGCGGTGCAGGCTGCCGGGGGGCGCGACGAGAAGATTTTGGCAAACTACTTCCCGCTCGTGCTTAAGCCGAACGTTCGTTCGTGGCTTATGCACTTGCCGGAAGGCTCCATTTCTTCTTGGGCAGATCTTTGCCACCAGTTTGTTGGCGCCTTCACGGGCGGCCACAAACCCCACGGCCAGGAGAGTGATCTCCACATTCTGGCCCAGAAGGAAGGAGAATCCCTGCGCAAGTACATCCAACGCTTCAGTCGAGTGCAGCACAACATCCCCGACGTTCACCCTGCCGCGGTTATCAGCGCGTTCCACCAGAACGTGCGTAATCGCCGCATGCGTGAAGAAATGGCCATGACCAAGATACGGGATGTCAGCGAGCTTTATGCTCTAGTTGATAAGTGCGCACGCGCCGAAGAGGGGAGGAAACTCCCCGGGGAGGATGCTGGCGCAGGAGGAAGCGACAGCGACGACGCCGCCCCGGCAAAGAAGAGCCGGCGGCGGAACAACAGGAGGAAAAACAAGAAGGAAGTGCTTGCCGTCGAGAAGTCCGGCAAGGAGGCTCCCGCCAAGCAAACACAGGCTAGCGGCTCCGGCAAGGAGCCTGCCCCTGTAGCGGCAGCCGACAAGCAGGACGGCTCCGACAAGCAATACTGTAAGATCCACCGCACCAAAGGCCACGACCTCTCCAACTGCAAACGCGTCGAGTACCTCGTCGAGCAACAGAAAGCTGAGTACGAGAGGCGCGACAAGGAGAAGGCCCAAGGTGGTGGTGGAGAACCAAGCAAGAAGTGGCCATTCAATGGCCGGGGAGGACGCCGCGGCAAGGCCAAGCAACGGCAAGGGGATCGACCTCCCCGGGGCCGCGACAAGCATGAAGAGGACGAAGACGACGACATGGAGGATGAGGATAACAGCGAGCAGGAGTTCCAGAAGGCCACGGAGGTCCTGTGCATCGACGGTGGCGCCTCTCTGCACACCTCCCACCGCCAGCTCAAGCAGTGGGTGCGCGAGGTGAATGCAGCAGAGCCGCCCGTGGAGTCGCGCAGGCTCCTCAAATGGTCCAGCACGCCCATCATTTTTGATCTTGAGGATCACCCTGACCGCACCACTGCGGTCGGGTGCTTGCCGATGCTGGTCTCCCCCACCATCCGCAACCTCAAGGTCACCAAAATGTTGGTTGACGGCGGGGCCGGGCTCAACTTGATCTCCTCTGCTGTGATCAAGAAACTCCAAATCCCAGATGGCGAGCTCGAAGAGACCGGTTCTTTCCAAGGAATCAACCCGGGAAGGAGCAAGCCCAAGGGGAAGATAACTCTGCCGGTGACCTTTGGCGGGGAGCTCAACTTCAGGACTGAGCGCATCACATTCGACGTCGCCGATATCCCATTGCCATATAATGGGATACTCGGCCGTCCCGCCCTCGCCAAGTTCATGGCAGCTTCCCACCACGCCTACAATGTACTCAAGATGCCGGGGCCGATAAGCGTCATCACTATCCATGGCGACAAGAAGGATGTGCTTGTCTGCGCCGACAAGATCTACCGGGATGCAGCAGCCGCGGCAGAGAAGGACACACTTGCCGCTGAAGCTCCCGGGGGGAAGAAGACGAAGACCAAGTCCGGCAAGTGCTCTGGGGCCCACTCCGGCAACCGCACCTCTTCGGAGTGTTGCGCTGCCGTCGAGGACGCTCCATCGAGCTCCACCGGCAAGTGTAAGAAGGGGATGGCCGCCCCTCCGGCAACCAAGAAGGTGTCCGCCAAGGAGGACGGCACTGGTGGTACCTTCACCATCAGTGCCACGCTTGACAGCAAATAGGAAAGCGCGCTCGTTGCCTTCCTGCGGGCGAATGTCGATGTGTTTGCGTGGCAACCATCTGACATCCCCGGTGTTCCCAGGAAGGTAATAGAGCACAAGCTTGCTGTTTGTCCTCACGCGCGGCCCGTCAAGCAGAAGGTGAGGAAGCAAGCCGTGGAGCGCCAAGAATTCATCAACGAAGAGATCAAGAAGCTAGAGGCAGCAGGCCTAGTTAGAGGTGTGATCCATCCGACGTGGTTAGCAAACCCAGTCGTCGTGCGCAAGGCCAACGGGAAGTGGAGACTGTGTATAGACTTCACCGATGTGAATAAAGCATGTCCCAAGGATCCATTCCCTTTGCCGCGCATTGACCAGATCGTTGATTCCACTGCCGGATGTGAGCTACTCTCTTTTCTTGATGCATATTCAGGCTGCCACCAGATTTTCATGGCCAAGGAAGATGAAGAGAAGACTGCATTTATCACTCCATGTGGCACATATTGCTTCATACGCATGCCATTTGGACTGAAGAATGCAGGCTCAACCTTTGCAAGGGTAGTATACACTGCTTTTGAGCCACAGATCCACAGAAATGTAGAGGCTTACATGGATGATATCGTGGTGAAGAGCAAGAGCAAGGATACCTTGGTCCAAGATTTGGAAGAAACATTTCAGAACCTGCGCAAGATCCAGCTCAAGTTGAACCCCGAGAAGTGCGTCTTTGGAGTTCCCTCCGGCAAGCTTCTCGGGTTCTTTGTGTCACAGAGGGGGATTGAAGCCAACCCCGACAAGATAAAAGCCATCGAGCAGATCGATGCCCCGAAGCGCGTCAAGGATGTCAGAAGGCTTGCAGGTTGTGTGGCTGCCCTCAGTAGGTTCATTTCAAAGTCTGCAGAACGCGCCCTTCCTTTCTTCAAAATCTTGAAGAAGGCAGGTCCTATGAAATGGACTCCGGAAGCGGAGGCAGCGCTGCAAGACTTGAAACGGTACCTATCGTCTACTCCAATACTTGTCGCACCTAGACCACAGGAGAAGTTGCTGCTGTACCTAGCGGCAACCAACCAGGTGGTTAGTGCTGCGTTAGTAGCGGAGAGAGAGGCCGACGAGGAGTCAGCGCCACCGGCAAGCGAATCCAGCGGCAAGCAGGGGGCTGCTCCGACAAGCTCTGGTCCCGGCAAGGGCAACTCTGCGCAGGATCAAGGAGAAGTGCGAAGAAGGATGGTGCAGCGTCCGGTGTATTTTGTGAGTTCCCTCTTGCAGGGGGCTAGATCAAGATACTCCGGGATGCAAAAATTGCTTTTCGGCCTTCTTATGGCCTCGAGAAAGCTGCGCCATTACTTCCAAGCACATGAGATAACAGTGGTCACTCGCTTTCCGCTGAAGAGGATATTGCACAATCCAGAAGCAACAGGCAGGATCGTTGAGTGGGCACTGGAGCTGTCGAGCTTTGGACTCAAGTTTGAAAGTACTTCAACCATACAGAGCCGAGCTTTGGCAGAATTCATAGCTGAATGGACCCCAACGCCCGATGAAGAAATTCCAGAGACAAGTGTACCCGTACAAGAAGCGACAAGTGAATGGGTAATGTACTTTGATGGAGCTTTCTCGCTGCAAGGCGCCGGTGCCGGCGTGGTATTCATCGCGCCCACCGGAGAGCACCTCAAGTATGTTATCCAAATGCACTTTCCCAGGGAGCAAGCGACAAACAACACTGCTGAATATGAAGGCTTGCTTGCCGGCCTCAGAATTGCGGCCGAACTTGGGATCAGAAAGCTGATTGTCCGGGGAGATTCTCAGTTGGTGGTCCGACAAGTCAACAAAAGTTACCAGAGCCCTTTGATGGAAGCTTATGTAGATGAAGTGAGGAAGCTTGAGGAGCACTTTGAAGGTCTGCAAATGGAGCACGTCCCGAGAGCTCAGAATGAAATAGCAGATGGCCTTTCAAAGTGTGCTTCGATGAAGTTACCTGTGGAACCAGGGACCTTCTTGCTCAAGCTGACTCAACCATCCGTTACACCATCAGTTGGGCAGTCCAAGAAGAGAAAGTTGGTCTCCGGCGACTACTTGCCGGCGGATCTTCCTGAGACCGCCGCCAAGGTCCCCAAGATCAACGATCAGAACGCTGAGGAACAGTTTGCTCCTGCAGATCCTCGGATCTGTGCAGTTGAAGCAAGCGTTCCCGACAAGCCTCGCCCCGGCGAGCTTGCCGGGGGACCATCTACTCCGACAGAACCAGGGGTTTTTGCCGTGGAAGCTGAGGTCCCCGCAGCGGCCCTCGAGCCTTTAGTCCTTGCCGTTGAGCCTCGGGCTCCGGCATGGGCGCAGCAGATCGTCCGTTTTCTGCAAACTGGAGAACTTCCCGACGACCCAGAAGAAATAGAGAAGATAACCAGGCAGTCAAGTATGTACCAGTTCGTGGATAACGAGCTGTACAGAAGGAGACTCAATGGTGTCAGATTGAAGTGCAACTCCAGGGAAGATGGACAGAAGCTGTTGGCAGAAATACACGGAGGCATATGCGGCCACCATATTGGCGCAAGGGCGCTTGCCGGGAAAGCTTTCCGGCAAGGGTTCTTCTGGCAAGAAGCCCTCCAAGATGCAATTGCACTAGTAACCAAGTGTGAAGCGTGCCAGTTCCATGCAAAGCAAATTCATCAGCCATCTCAAGCTCTCCAAACAATTCCTTTGTCCTGGCCCTTCTCTGTCTGGGGGCTCGATATCCTCGGCCCCTTCCCCCGTGCTGTCGGGGGCTTTGAGTACTTGTACGTTGCAATCGACAAGTTCACAAAGTGGCCAGAAGTGGAACCGGTGAGAAAGGTGACAGCACAGTCAGCGGTCAGGTTCTTCAGGTTGATTGTTTGCCGTTTCGGAATCCCTAACAGGATCATCACCGACAACGGTACGCAATTTACTAGTCGCACCTTCATGCAGTACGTCCAAGACCTTGGCGCCAAGGTCTGTTTCGCTTCTGTTGCTCACCCGAGGAGCAACGGTCAAGCGGAGAGGGCAAATGCTGAAGTGCTGCGCGGACTCAAGACGAGGACCTTTGACAGGCTGCGCAAGTGCGGAAAAAACTGGATAGAGGAGCTACCGGCGGCTCTTTGGTCAATCAGAACGACACCAA
The DNA here is from genome assembly GCA_902687465.1 of Secale cereale. NCBI lineage: Eukaryota > Viridiplantae > Streptophyta > Magnoliopsida > Poales > Poaceae > Secale > Secale cereale. The sequence continues at coordinate 514,441,813 of LR738709.1, forward strand.
GTCGAGTCACCGGACAGACACCCTTTGCTCTAGTCTATGGAGCAGAGGCAGTTCTCCCCACGGAACTCGTATACGGATCTCCTCGAGTGCTCGCTTATGATGAGCTCGAGCAAGAGCAACTGCGACAAGATGATGCATTGCTCCTCGAGGAGGAACGTCTCCAGGCTGCTGTACGAGCTGCTCGATACCAGCAAGCCTTGCGTTGCTACCATAGCCGCAAGGTCAAGGCCAGGAGTCTCGAGGAAGGCGACCTTGTTCTTCGGCGTGTTCAGTCCGCCAAGAATTCCAACAAGTTGACGCCGAAGTGGGAAGGCCCTTATCGGGTGAGACAAGTCACAAGGCCCGGCGCTGTCCGTCTTGAGACCGAAGAAGGCTTACCGGTGAGCAACTCCTGGAACATAGAGCATCTTCGCAAGTTTCACCCATAAGGCGCGGTTGCCGTGATCCGCTCCGGCAACCACCTTTTGTACAAGCTTTGCCGCTGTTGCATGTAACCCTTTGTACAAAGCCGGGCGCAGACCCCGTGCATCAGTAAAGCTTTGTGTTTTGCGCTATTTGCCTTTTCCATGCTTTTCTTCGCTATTTGCATGTGTTATTTGGCATTTTGTGCAATATACGAATCCGGTAAGCATTGGCACGCCGGAAGGCCATATACTTGTTTCCCTCTTCTTTTTCCTTGCCTCTTAAGCAGAAGGAATGATCCTCGCGCACAAGTTTACTGGGGGGAAGGAGATGGAAGGTGAACCAAGTGCTGTTCAAGAAAGAGAAGCCTTACCAGGAAGCAAGCGATATATGAAAGCTAAGTTACTAGAATTTGAGCAATTCAAATTTTTAAATTTTAGTTGTCTTCCTTGAACAATCACGCTTTGTATGGGAAACCTGTGCGCGGAGGAACCTACCCGTAGCTAGCCGCACCCTTGTCTTGTTTCCGAGTACGCTCAACGATTTAAGTGAGCTGCGACAAGTGTCGCGCCCTTACTTCGTTTTCGAGTTCGCTCAGCAAGCTAAGTGCGTTGCGACTAGCTGCGGCAAGGTTGCTTGCCGATAAGACCTTGGCCAGCAGGCTGCTCAGAGTCCAGCACTCAGCGCTCGCGGCAAAGGCCCCTTGCCGGCAAGCTCCCCGGGAGCGTAGGGTGAAAAAACATACAAAGTAGATGACCAAGACAAGGAAGATAACATTGCACTGATTGATTAAAATAAGGTAAATATCTTACAAAGGATAACTTGTCGCAATGATTAATAAGTTCATAACACCCTATGCAGCAATGAAAAGAGACAAAGAAAAAGGAGGCCTAATCTACGCGGTCGCCCTCAACCCTGGAGATCTTGTTCACTTTGGCAATGATGTGGGCGACCTGCGCCTTCAGCGCCTCCATGTTCGCGTCGGCCGGCAAGCTGCGGAGGACGTTGGTGAGGTTTATACCGGGATTGCGATATACAATCTTCGTCAGTACGTGCTCCAAGGTTCCCGTGCAGAGCTGGCGCGACTCCTCGGCCAGTTGCGCGGGAATCTTCTTCCGAAGATCTGCAAGAGCCGGCGCGATTCCCCTGAAGAAGAGGCTGAGCTTGGTGCTGTGAGGGAGGTTTGGGTCCGGAGAGTAGATGAGATGCGCCAACCTCAGCGCCAGCAGCTCCTGGTCGATGTTGGATGCAGAAGATACCAGATCGTCGGTCCACACCTCGACGGTCCGGCGGAAGTTCTCGGCCGCTATGTTGGCGCTCTCCACCAAGCCTCGCTCCTTGCGGAGCTCTTCCTTCAGCTTGGTTTCCCGGTCTCGGACGGCGTCAAGCGAGTCCTTCAACGTGGAAACCTTCAGCTCCAGATCCTCAATGGAGTCCTTGGCGGCCTTCAACTCGTCGCCCTTCTTAGAGAGGCGCACCTGGAGTTCGGAGTTGGTGTGGGCGTCCTTCTCGCGCTCTGTGTTGAGCGCGGTGACCCTCTCCACACTCGCCTTCAGTGACTCCTCCAGTTGCGCGACCTTGGCGGCAAGCTCCTCCTTGGCGGTCTCCGCGGCAGCCGCGGCGGCTTTCGCCTCCTTCAGCTCTCCGCCAAGGGCCTGTTCCCGAGCGGCAAGGTCTTCCTCGTGGGAGTCGAGGTTGACCTTCCGCTGGGTCAGCTCTCCTTCTTGCCGGGACAACTCCTCCCCGGCGAGCCGCTGCTGCTCTTCGGCCTCGGCCTTCTCCAGCAACCACTCCTGGTACTCCCCGGCGAGCCTCTCGCGCTCCTCCGCCACCTCGCGGAGAGCGGCCTGGTTGGCGGCGCGGAGCTCCGCCGCGCGTTTCTCCATCTCGACGGCGGCCTTGGCGGCAAGGGCCTCCCGAGAAGCAAGCTTCGCCTGCCTGGCCCGGTAAAGGGCCAGGAGCTGATGAAGCAGCTTCTCCTCCTCGGGCCCGTCGCTTCCGCCGGGCGCCTCGACGATCTTCAGTCCCGCGGAGGCGAGAACTTCTCCATCAAAGGCCTCGCCCTCCGCGGGGGCTCGCGAAGAAGAACCCCACGGCACCTGGATGAAGACGCCGTTGGGAGCTTCGAGATAGAAGAAGAAGAAAAAGAAGAAGAAGTTCAAGCAAATATCCAAAAAGAGATGAGTCCAAGAAGACAAAATTACAGAGCTTACCTTGACGGACGTCGTCAGCGGCGGGCTCCCTCGCCGGGGAGCTCTGCCTTGGCGGAGTGGCCGCCCTCGCCGGGCTACTCGCCCTTGGCGGGATACTCGCCCTTGGCGGAGTACCCGCCCTTGGCGGAGTGCTCTCCCTTGCCGGGGAGTTCGGCCTTGGCGGGGACGGCGGGGCCTGCGCCTCCTCGGGAGCGACCCCCGGATGCTCCTGAGCTTGCGGCTCCACCTCTGCACAAGACAATCAAGACAAGACAAAAGCATCAAGATATTAGTACAGAACAAATCTCCAAGCACGCTCGACGAGCGGAAGTATGGAACCCAGACTTACGCTGGGGGCTGCGCTGGGGGCTGCTCCTCGGAGCAGCGCTCGGGTCCGGCAGGCTCGGTTCCGGCACGTCCCCTGTCGCCGTTACGGGCGAGTCGTCCGCTACCTCGACAACGGGAACCTTGGCCTTCTTCGCCACTTGCTCCGCCAGGGTCCTGATGTCAAAACAAGAAGAAAGATCAGAATCAACAATAATCAAGACGAAGCTAAAGAAGATACAAAGCCTCAAGCTCTTACTCCTGTTCCTCCTCGTCGTCGTCGTCGCTCAGGGCGGAGAAGTCGAAAGCCACCTGAGGTGCGTCCGCGCGAGGAGCAGGAGGCGAAGACTCCCTCGGGCGCTTGGCGGTCCCCGGGGCTGGGGGCTGCGAGGCCCCGGCCCCTGTGGGCGCCGAGGCCCGAGGAGCGGGCGGAGCAGCCGCTCCGCTCTGCGAAGACCCTCCTCCGCTTGGCGCTGTCGTGCGGGGTGCCTCCGCCGCGGCCTGTGTGCGAGTTGCTCCCGCCGTGGCCTGCGTGCGGGTCGCTCCCGCCGTGGTTGGTGCGCCGGGCGCCCCCGTCGCAGCTTGGCTCCCCCGGGTAGGTCGCGCCGCCCGACGAGCTGGTTGTTGCCGGGGCGCCTGCGCCCTCGTCCCCGTCGCCGTCTTGCGGAGACGCTTCAGCGGGGAGCGCCTAGGGCTTGCCCGAGGCGGGGAGGTCTCCGATGATGAAGAAAGGTCGTCGGCGTAGAGCCCCAGGGATCCGTCGGAGTCTTCGTCGGCCCCGGCGTCCTCCTCCTCCTCCTCCTCCCCGGCAGGCTTGCTGGGCCCAGCGCCCTGCACTGTGGCCGCCCTCCCTCCGGCGCCTCCGCCCCTCCGGCGCCTCCGCTCCCTGCGGCGCCTCTGTTTCCTCCGGCGGCGTTGCCTCTCGCCGCGGCCTCTGTCAGGATTCCGGGGATCCCGGAGTGCCTCAGGGAAGGGACCCCGGCGAGCTCGTCGGGAGGAAGCTTCAGCAGCCTGCGGATCTCCGCCTCCTCTGCTTGGCAGGACGTTTCCGCAGCCTCTGCCTCCTCGGGCGTAAAGCCAAATTCTCCTGCCGCTGCGGCTGCAGCGGCCTCTTCAACCCGAGAAGCTATGTACGCTATCTCCTGGTCGGTGGTGTCCCGTGTCAGCCCCTTGATCTCGTCCTTGTTCTTCGCCACCTCCACCAGGTTGTCGAAGAAGTTCAAGATGACGTCTGGCTTGGGCGGAATCCATGTGCGGTCGATGCCATGCGAGTCGCACGCGGGCATCATAGCGCGAAGGGCGTCCCGGGCCGTGCTGTTGCAGAGAGGCACCACTCCCCGGGGACCTCTGAACCACTCTGGGTGGGCCGGGTCATGCTTAAATAGTTCCCGGACCATCCCCTTCAGCTCCAGCGACGTGAAGTTGAAGTTGAGCCCGGGGCGCAGCCTCATTATATCCGCCGCGTTGCCGTACTCCCAGGCTGGCCTCTTCCTATCTTGAAGAGGGGCGATGCGGCGACGGAGGAAATCTGTGCCTACTTCTGCGACAGACAACCTTGCTACCCGGAGACGAATAATTCTGATGAGGGCGACGTCGAGCTTGCCGTCGTCCGAATCCAGCTCGCTCCAGTCCCTGCCGCGCACGATAGGTGTTGTGCGCGGCGCGGTGAAGGGCTGCGGCTCGTCCTCAACTATCCAACACCAGTCAGCACGCCACTCCTCCCACTTGCCGCGGAGCTCCCCCGGCAAGTAGGACTCCTTCTTGTTCAAGCGGAAGACCCAGGATATTCCTCCGGAGAGGGGGGCGCCTGCCTCTGCTCTAGGGGTGAAGAAGTGCCTAAACAGCGCTACGTTCGGGTATATCCCAATATAGTTTTCGCACATATGTGCGAAAACCGCCATCGTGAGGATGGCGTTGGGGGTGAAGTCAAGGAGATGGAGGCCGTAGGTGTGCATTATATCACAGAAAAATTCGGAAAAAGGGGGACAGATGCCGCAGTGGAAGAAAGCTGCGAAGAAGAAGTACCCGCCGGGGTAGTTGTCCTTGGCGGCGGCCGGATAGGCTCGGGTGCGGGGGTGCGCCTTGGTCTTCTTGGCCCAGAACAAGTAGTACTTGTTCCAGAGCTCCCGCGCGCTGAGCCTCGGCGAGAAGACGACGTTCCGCTTCCGCAACGCGGTGAGCCTCGCCGCTTGCTCCGATTTCTCCTTCTTGGTCTTCTCCGCCTTCGCCTTCTCGGTCTTCCGGGCCATGGCGGGGGCGGCGAGGGAAGGGGGACGAAGAGTCCGGCGGCGCCGAAGATGCGGAAGACGGCGGAGGAGCTGTGGAGGCGGAGCGCAAAGGGGATCTCTGGAGATGGAAGAAGATGCAATGAAGGCGTAGGAGGGGAACCGCTCCTGCTTCCTCTGCTTTTATGGGGAAGTGGGGGACGTTTCGCTCTTTCCATTAAAAGAACGTGGCCACGTCCCATCCCACGACGCCGCAATCGACGCGTGCCGTTACGGGGGGACGCGGCGGATGCGGAAGTGGATTCGGCGCGCCTTGGGCCGCGCGTGTCCGTGCACTGTTTTGGGCCTGGCCCAACAGCGCTCGGCACCGTGTGTGGCCCAGGCCCGGGGGCTCCTGTCGGTGTACTAAGGTAGGGGTACCTCAGTACCCCAACTCGTGCACGGGCAGTAGCAGCTTCCCGCGGCAGGGTCGACCACGTGCTCGCCGGAGACCTTCCTGCTCCATATAAAACCATTCAAAAACATAGTATACAAGACAGAAGATCGAGACCCCGGCAAGTGGAGCTTGCCGGGAAGGCCGTTCCAGGCTCAAGATTACCTCATTCACGCAAGGCCCTGGCGAGAGGAGCTTGCCAGGAAGACTAGAAGATTATATCACAGAAGACACGCCCCGGCAGGACCCGGGGAGCGACAAGCTTCAGAGCCCGACAAGCCCCCGGGCCCGGCAAGGTCAAGACCCCGGCAAGGTGCTTGCCGGGGAGAATTACACTGTGTGCCCGCGCTCCAGCGCATCAGTCCACGCGTCGCCCTGTGGCCATTCCAGGGACGCGTGGCGGATGGCTGTGTAGCCTGGGGGACACGGTGGCACTCCACGGTGGAAAAGCCATCGCCGTGGCGAACGGAGAAGCAAGGGCGGGTGCTTTTGGGGACGACGGCGACGGGCATTAAATGCTCTTGTCCCCCACTGTCAAAGTAGGTAGCTACCACTGTTCATCCACTGTAGCTCCACTATTCCCGCACTGTTACAACTACCACCTCTTTTACATTTTTACCCTTTCTCCTACGTTGACACCTGTTGGTGACCCCTTGCACTATAAAAGGAGGCCCATGCACAACGTAGAGGGGGTTCGGAACCTAGATCGCTCATACGCTCGGTGTAGCTGGTTCTTCAAGCTCCCGAGCTCTCCAACTCAATACAAACTAAGCAGGAGTAGGGTTTTACGCGTTCACCGCGGCCCGAACCTGGGTAAACTGCCTGCGTGATCCCCTCGATCTGCTCTTTGTGCTCCCTCCGCCCTCTTACCGCATAAGCAAGGGGCTCCGGTCCCATAGGTGCTCGTGGTGGTCAGTTTCCCCCGACAGGTAGCAAGAAGGATTTCTGGCGCCGTTTCCGGGGAGATCTACACTCAAGTCAAGGCATACCAAGTACCCATCACAAACTCTTATCCCTCGCATTACATTATTTGCCATTCGCCTCTCGTTTTCCTCTCCCCCAATTCTAAAACATTTTCAGAAAATCACAAAAATATTTGCCTTCTTTTCGTTTGCCTTTTTTCTCGCTCGATATTATGTTTACTTTTGTTTCCATGTGCCTTCTATTTGCTTGCTTCTTCCCTTGCTAAAAGTCTAACTATGGATCCTCATCCACTTGCTAATATTTTTATGATGAACCAAGTGCTAGTGAGTTTAGTGCACCAGATCATCTTTATGAGGTTTTGCTTGAAATTCGTGATTCTGAAATTTGTGATGAAGTGTTGAAAGAAGAAATTTGTGAAGGGATTCACGATAGCTATTTGAATGAAAAACATGATTGCAATAATTTTATTTTAAAATCTATTAATGACAATTGTGTTAATGATATGCAAAACCCTAAGCTTTGGGATGCTTATTTTGCTATGCCCACTACTTATTGCAATGATCATGATTGGGGTGATGCTTCTTACGATCTTGAAAATTTATTTAAACCTCACGATGAATGTAAGATTGATAATAATGTTTGCAATAATTTTGAAAGTGGGTTTGGAAGAGTGTCAACTTTAGATCCCACGTATTTGGAGAATTTTCAATATTTTGATTTTTTTTTGATAAAAGTGGGTTTGGAGAGGTCATGACTGATACGTCTATTTTGCATCATGCTTTTATGTTGATATTTATTGCATTATGGGCTGTTATTACACATTATGTTACAATACTTATGCATTTTCTCTCTTATTTTACAAGGTTTACATGAAGAGGGAGAATGCCGGCAGCGGGAATTCTGGGCTGGAAAAGGAGCAAACACTGGAAACCTATTCTGCACAACTCAAAAAGCTCCGAAACTCCACTGGACACCATTTCAGAAAATATAAAAATATCTGGCGAAAGAGGATCACCAGGGGGGCCACCACCTGTCCACGAGGGTGGGGGCGCGCCCCCCTGCCTCGTGGGCCATCCGATGGCCCCCCGATGCCCATCTTCCCCTATATGAGGTGTTTTGACCTGGAAAAAAATCAGAAGGAGGCTTTCAGGACCAGACGTCACCGTCCCGAGGCGGAACCTTGGCGGAAACCAATCTAGGGCTCCGACAGAGCTATTATGCCGGGGATACTTCCCTCCGGGAGGGGAAATCATCACCGCCGTCACCACCAACAACTCTCCCATCTTGGGGAGGGTTATCTTCATCAACATCTTCACCAGCACCATCTCCTCTCAAACCCTAGTTCATCTCTTGTATCCAATCTTTGTACCCAAACCTCAGATTGGTACCTGTGGGTTGCTAGTAGTGTTGATTACTCCTTGTAGTTGATGCTAGTTGGTTTATTTGGTGGAAGATCATATGTTCAGATCAATTATGCATAGTAATACCCCTCTGATCATGAATAATATTATGTCTTGTGAGCAGTTACTTTTGTTCCTGAGGACATGGGAGAAGTCTTGCTATAAGTAGTCATGTGAATTTGGTATTCGTTCGATATTTTGATGAGATGTATGTTGTCTCTCCTCTAGTGGTGTCATGTGAACGTCGACTACATGACACTTCACCATTATTTGGGCCTAGAGGAAGGTAGTGGGAAGTAATAAGTAGATGATGGGTTGCTAGAGTGACAGAAGCTTAAACCCTAGTTTATGCGTTGCTTCGTAAGGGGATGATTTGGATCCATATGTTTCATGCTATGGTTAGGTTTACCTTAATACTTCTCTTGTAGTTGCGGATGCTTGCATTAGAGGTTAATCATAAGTGGGAGGGTTGTCCAAGTAAGGACAACACCCAAGCACCGGTCCACCCACATACCAAATTATCAAAGTACTGAACGCGTATCATATGATCATGATAAAAACTAGCTTGACGATAATTCCCATGTGTCGTCGGGAGCGCTTTCCTCCATATAAGAGTTTGTCCAGGCTTGTCCTTTGCTACAAAAAGGATTGGGACACCTTCCTGCACCTTATTTACTTTTACCTTTTGTCACTTGCTACCTATTATATTATCACAAAACTATCTGCTACCGATAATTTCAGTGCTTGCAGAAAATACCTTACTGAAAACTGCCTCTCATTTCCTTCTGCTCCTCGTTGGGTTCGACACTCTTACTTATCAAAAGGACTACAATAGATCCCCTACACTTGTGGGTCATCAAGACTCTTTTCTAGCGCCGTTGCCGGGGAGTGAAGCGCCTTTGGTAAGGAAAAATTTATATAGTGTGCTGAAATTTACTGTCACTTGTTACTATGTCTCATCATCCTTTGAGGGGCTTGTTCGGGCTATCTTCACCCTGACCAGAAGAGCAAAGGGTTGATCCTCAACCTACTGCACCTACTGAAAATGTTTGCTTTGAAATTCCTTCGGGTATGATAGAGAAACTCCTAGATAATCCTTTTACAGGAGACGAAACACTGCATCCCGATTTACATCTAATCTATGTGGATGAAGTTTATGGATTATTTAAGCTTGCAGGGATGCCCGAGGATGTTATCAAGAAGAAGGTCTTCCCTTTATCTTTGAAGGGAGATGCATTGACATGGTTTAGGCTATGTGATGATATTGGATCATGGAACTATAATCGTCTGAAGTTGGAATTTCATCAGAAGTTCTACCCTATGCACCAGGTTCATCGTGATCGTAATTATATTTATAATTTTTGGCCTCGCAAAGGAGAAAGCATCGCTCAAGCTTGGGGGAGGCTTAAGTCAATGTTATATTCATGCCCCAATCATGAGCTCTCAAGAGAAGTGATCACTCAAAAATTTTATGCTCGGCTTTCTCTCAATAATCGCACCATGCTCGATAATTCTTGTTCTGGCTTTTTTATGATGAAGACTGTTGAATTCAAATGAGATTTATTGGAAAGAATTAAACGCAACTCTGAAGATTGGTATCTCGATGAAGGTAAGGAGTCAGGTATGACCCCTAAGTTTGATTGTGTTAAAGCTTTTATGGATACCGATGTTTTTCGTGAGTTTAGCACTAAATATGGACTTGACTCTGAGATAGTAGAATCTTTCTGTGAATCATTTGCTACTCATGTTGATCTTCCCAAGGAGAAGTGGTTTAAATACCATCCTCCCATTGAAGTAAAAGTAGTTGAACATGTTAAAGTTGAAGAAAAGACTATCATTTATAACGTTGATCCTATTGTTCCTACTGCTTATATTGAGAAACCACCTTTCCTTGTTAGAATAAAGGATCATGCTAAAGCTTCAACTGTGGTTCGTAAGAGTAGTACTACAACACCTACACCCTCTGAGCAAATTAAAGTTGAACCTAGTGTTGCTATGGTTAAAGATCTCTTGGTTGAAAATTTAGATGGACATGTTATTTACCTCCAAGAGGAAGCTGCTAGAATAGCCAAACCCGATGCTAGGAATAAACATAGACCTGTTGTAGGCTTGCCTGTTATCTCTGTTAAAATAGGAGATCATTGCTATCATGGTTTATGTGACGTAGGTGCTAGTGCAAGTATAATCCCTCATTCCTTATATCGAGAAATTATGCATGATATTGCACATGTTGAGTTGATTGATGTTACTATTATACTTGCTAATAGAGACAATATTTCACCATTTGGGATTGTTAGAGATGTTGAAATCTTGTGTGGGAAAGTTAAATACTCTGCTGATTTTCTTATTCTTAGTTCCCCACAAGATGACTTTTGTCCCATTATATTTGGTAGACCCTTCTGGAATACTATTAATGCTAGGATAGACTGCGTGAAAGATATTGTTACTGTTGGTCTAGGGGATATGTCTCATGATTTTAACTTTTCTAAATTTCGTAGACAACCCCATGATAAAGAATTACCTAGTAAGGATGAAATTATTGGTCTTGCTTCTATTGCTGTGCCTCCTAATGATGCCTTAGAACAATATCTGCTAGACCATGAAAATGATATGTATATGAATGAGAGAAGGGAAATAGATGAAATATTCTTTAAGCAGGGACCCGTATTGAAAAACAACTTGCCTGTTGAAATCCTAGGGGATCCTCTTCCACCCAAGGGTGATCCCGTGTTTGAACTTAAACCTTTACCTAATAACCTTAAGTATGTTTATCTTGATGAAAAGAAGATATATCATGTTATTATTAGGGCTAACCTTTCAGAGCAGGAAGAAGAAAAATTATTGAAAACTCTGAAGAAGCACCGTGCTGCTATTGGATATACTCTGGATGATCTTAAGGGCATTAGTCCCACTTTATGCCAACATAGGATAAAATTGGAAGAAAACGCTAAACCGGTTATTGATCATCAACGATGGTTAAATCCTAAGATGAAAGAAGTGGTAAGGAAGGAAATACTAAAGCTTCTAGAGGCGGGTATTATCTATCTAGTTGCTGATAGCCAGTGGGTAACTCCTGTCCATTGTGTCCCTAAGAAGGGAGGTATGATTGTTGTTCCTAATGATAAAGATGAATTGATCCCACAAAGAATTGTTACAGGTTATAGAATGGTAATCGATTTCCGCAAATTAAATAAAGCTACTAAGAAAGATCATTACCCTTTGCCTTTTATTGATCAAATGCTAGAAAGGTTATCCAAACATACTCATTTTTGCTTTCTAGATGGCTATTCTGGCTTCTCTCAAATACCCGTGTCAAAAGGGGATCATGAAAAGACCACTTTTACTTGTCCTTTCGGTACCTTTTCTTATAGGCGTATGCCTTTTGGTTTATGTAATGCACCCGCTACCTTTCAAAGATGCATGATGGCTATATTCTCTGATTTTTGTGAAAAGATTGTTGAGGTTTTCATGGATGATTTTTCCGTTTACGGAACTTCTTTTGATGATTGCTTAAGCAACCTTGATCGAGTTTTGCAGAGATGTGAAGACACTAATCTTGTCTTAAATTGGGAGAAGTGACACTTTATGGTTAATGTAGACATTGTCTTGGGACATAAATTTTTTGAAAGAGGTATTGAAGTTGACAAGGCTAAAGTTGATGCTATTGAAAAGATGTCGTGCCCCAAGGACATCAAAGGTATATGAAGTTTCCTTGGTCATGCCGGGTTTTATAGGAGGTTCATTAAGGTCTTCTCCAAAATCTCCAGGCCTCTCACTAATTTCTTTCAAAAAGATATTCCTTTTGTCTTTGATGATGATTTTCTAGAAGCATTTGAAGTACTTAAGAGAGCATTGATCTCTGCACCTATAGTCCAGCCTCCTAACTGGAATTTACCCTTTGAGATTATGTGCGATGCTAGTGATTATGCTGTAGGTGCTGTTATAGGACAAAGAGTTGATAAGAAATTGAATGTTATCCAATATGCTAGTAAAACCCTAGACAGTGCCCAGCGAAATTATGCTACTACTGAGAAAGAATTTTTAGCAGTTGTGTTTGCTTGTAATAAGTTTAGACCTTATATTGTTGATTCTAAAGCAACTATTCGCATTGATCATGCTGCTATCAAATACCTTATGGAAAAGAAAGATGCTAAACCTAGACTTATTAGATGGGTTCTCTTGCTGCAAGAATTTGACTTGCATATTATTGATAGAAAGGGAGCTGAGAACCCCATTGCAGATAACTTGTCTAGGCTAGAGAATATACTTGATGACCCACAACCTATTGATGATAGATTTCCTGATGAACAATTAGCTGTCATAAATACTTCTCGTACTGCTCCATGGTATGTTGATTATGCTAATTACATTGTTGCTAAGTTTATACCTCCTAGCTTCACATACCAGCAAAAGAAAAAGTTCTTCTATGATTTGAGACATTACTTCTGGGATGACCCACATATTTATAAAGAAGGAGTGGATGGTATTATTAGATGTTGTGTACCCGAGCATGAATAGGAACAAATCCTAAAAGTGCCACTCTGAAGCTTATGGAGGACGCCATGCTGGAGATAGAACTGCACATAAGGTATTGCAATCTGGTTTTTACTGGCCTACTCTCTTCAAGGATGCCCGTACGTTTGTCTTATCTTGTGATGAATGTCAAAGAATTGGTAATATTAGTAGACATCAAGAAATGCCTATGAATTATTCACTTGTTATTGAACCATTTGATGTTTGGGGCTTTGATTATATGGGACAGTTTCCTTCCTCTAATGGATATACACATATTTTAGTTGCTGTTGATTATGTTACTAAATGGGTAGAAGCTATTCCAACTAGTAGTGTTGATCACAACACCTCTATTAAGATGCTTAAAGAAGTTATTTTTCCAAGGTTTGGAGTCCCTACATACTTAATGACTGATGGTGGTTCACACTTTATTCATGGTGCTTTCCGTAAAATGCTTGCTAAGTATGATGTTAACCATAGAATTGCATCCCCTTATCACCCACAGACTAGTGGTCAAGTAGAATTAAGCAATAAAGAGCTGAAATTAATTTTGCAAAAGACAGTTAATAGGTATAGAAAGAGTTGGTCCAAGAAACTTGATGATGCATTATGGGCCTATAGAACTGCATACAAAAATCCTATGGGTATGTCTCCATATAAGATGGTTTATGGAAAATCATGTCACTTACCACTTGAGCTAGAACATAAGGCATATTGGGCTATCAAAGAGCTCAATTATGATTTCAAACTTGCCGGTGAGAAGAGGTTATTTGACATTAGCTCTCTTGATGAATGGAGAACCCAGGCCTATGAGAATGCCAAGCTGTTTAAAGAAAAAGTTAAAAGATGGCATGACAGAAGGATACAAAAGCGTGAGTTTAACATAGGTGATTATGTCTTGCTATACAACTCTGATTTAAGATTTTTGCAGGAAAACTTCTCTCTAAATGGGAAGGACCTTACGTTATCGAGGAGGTTTATCGTTCCGGTGCCATAAAAATCAACAACTTCGAAGGCACAAATCCGAAGGTGGTGAACGGTCAAAGAATCAAACATTATATCTCAGGTAATCCTATAAATGTTGAAACCAATGTTATTGAAATCGTAACCCCGGAGGAATACAGAAGGGACACTTTCCAGAACGATTCAGACCCCGAAAAGGAAGAGGTATGTGGTACGGTAAGTAAACCGACTCCAAAACAGTTCTAAAGGTATTTTTTCACCATTTTGGAATATTTAGAAAATAGAAAAATAAGTGGCAGTCCGGAAGAGACACGAGGCGTCCGCGAGGGTGGAGGGCGCACCCCCTTCCCCTGGGCGCGCCCCCTGCCTCGTGGGCACGTCGTTTGCCTCCTGGACTCCGATTTCTTGTATGTTACTCCTTTGGGTCGGTAAAAATTCATTATATATTCTCTCGAAGGTTTTGACCACCGTATCACGCAAAAGTCCTCTGTTTTCGTTTTGAGCTGTTGTTTTTGACAGATCTAGATCATCATGGTGTCTTCCAACACCCACAAGTACAAGTTCTTCGAGAAGGTCATCAACCCCTACCTCGCGGAGGTGTTGCATCATCCTCAAACCATGGAGATGCATGAGGGGGTGTTGCACATCCGCGATGTTAAGGGGTCGAGGAGGTCCGGAAGCATGGAGAAAAGACTAGAAGCAATGGAGCAGCAAGTTTTCAAGTTCCAAGGTATGGTGGAACGAGGACTCAACGCCAACCACATGATGATCACGGAGCTCGCCAACAACCTCAAGCTGGACTCAAGGATCTTCGGGGAAGCCATCTCCAATCTCCAAGAGAAAATCGAACACCTCCAAGCCCATATTTATGACCTTTAAAACCAAAACTGTGAGTATTAATATAGATTCAAGAAGATGAGTTTGGCTGCAGATTTGAGCATCTCGGAGACTCGATCATCCTTCTACGATGGTGAGCCCATGCCTTAGAAGATGGACGACAAGCCTACATCATCAACAACTCCACCATTACCACTTACGAAGAAGGAGACATAATCATATGGGTATGGGCACTCCCCTTGGCAACTGCCAAGCTTGGGGGAGTTGCCCCGGTATCATATCACCATCACACTCCTATCTTTACCGTTTTTCTTAGTTTGATCCTTTTGGTAGTATCTTGATCTAGTAGAATAAAGTTAGCATGATCCAGTTGTGAGCTTTTTGCTTTATGATCTTTACCCTTTGTAATCGAGTCCGTGAGCTTTATAATAAAGATTAGTGTTGAGTCAAGGGCTTGATTTCCTCACTTTGGACATGATAGAATCAAAGAAAACATAAAAAGTATCAAAGAGATTATATTAATCTTATGGGAAGTAATGACTTCACATATAAAGTGTATGATGAATAAAAGTTGTTGAGAGTTGACAAACATAGTTTTGGTCATTGTTGCAATTAATAGGAAGTAATAAAGGAAGAGGGGTTTCACATACAAATATACTATCTTGGACATCTTTTATGATTGTGAGCACTCATTAAAACATGACATGCTAAAGAGTTGATGTTGGACAAGGAAGACAACATAATGGGTTATGTTTTCTTATATCTAAAATAAAGTATATTGTCACGGATCATCCAACATGTTGATCTTGCCTTTCCCCCTCATGCTAGCCAAAACTCCTCGCACCAAGTAGAGATACTACTTGTGCTTCCATACATCCTTAAAACCAAATTTGCCATGAGAGTCCACCATACCGACCTATGGATTGAGTAAGATCCTTCAAGTAAGTTGTCATGTTGCAAACTCGCTAAAATATGTATGATTTATTAGTGTGGAGGAAATAAGCTTTATACGATCTTGTGATATGGAAGTAATAAAAGCGACAGACTGCATAATAAAGGTCATTATCACAAGTGGTAATATGAAGTGATGTTCTTTTGTGCTAAGACTTTGTGCATCCAACCATAAAAGCACATGAGAACCTCTGCTTCCCTCTGCGAAGGGCCTATCTTTTGTCTCTGCCTTATAAGAGTCAAGGTGAAAATCACCTTTCCTTTTTTACATTTTATCCTTTGGCAAGCACACTGTGTTGGAAAGATCCTAACATATATACCCAATTGGATGTAAGTTATCATCGTCTATTACTATTGACATTACCCTTGAGGTAAGAGGTTGGGAGGCAACACCATAAGCCCATATCTTTCTCTGTGTCCGATTAAAACTCCATAACCATAAGTATTGCGTGAGTGTGAGCAATTGTGAAAGACTATATGATAGTTGAGTATGTAGGCTTGCTGAAAAGCTCTTATATTGACTCTTTCCGATGTTATGATAAATTGCAATTGCTTCAATGACTGAGATCATAGTTTGTTGGTTTTCAATGAAGTTTCTGATTCATACTTGACATTGTGAATGAATTGTTACTTTAGCATAAGAATCATATGAAAATATATATGTGTTGCTGTTATAAGAATGATCATGATGCCCTCATGTCCGTATTTTATTTTTTGTCGACACCTCTATCTCTAAACATGTGGACATATTTTTCGATATCGGCTTTCGCTTGAGGACAACCGAGGTCTAAGCTTGGGGGAGTTGATACGTCCATTTTGCATCATGCTTTTATGTTGATATTTATTGCATTATGGGCTGTTATTAGACATTATGTTACAATACCTTTTCTCTCTTATTTTACAAGGTTTACATGAAGAGGGAGAATGCCGGCAGCCGAAATTCTGGGCTGCAAAAGGAGCAAACACTAGAAACCTATTATGCACAACTCTAAAGGCCCCGAAACTCCACAATACACCGTTTCAGATAATATAAAAAGTATCTGGCGAAAGAGGATCACCAGGGGGGCCACCACCTGTCCATGAGGGTGGGGGGCTTGCCCCCCTCTCTGGGCGCGCCCCCTGCCTCGTGGGCCCCCCGATGGCCCCTCGATGCCCATCTTCTCCTATATGAGGTGTTTTGACCTGGAAACAATTAGAAGGAGGCTTTCGGGACCAGACGCCACCGTCCCGAGGCGGAACCTTGGCAGAAACCAATCTAGGGCTCCCGCAGAGCTGTTCTGCCGGGGATACTTCCCTCCATGAGGGGGAAATCGTCACCGGCGTCACCACCAACAACTCTCCCATCTTGGGGAGGGTTATCTCAACATCTTCACCAACACCATCTCCTCTCAAACCCTAGTTCATCTCTTGTATCCAATCTTTGTACCCAAACCTCAGATTGGTACCAGTGGGTTGCTAATAGTGTTGATTACTCCTTGTAGTTGATGCTAGTTGGTTTATTTGGTGGAAGATTATATGTTCAGATTCGTTATGCATATTAATACCCCTCTGATCATGAACAACATTATGTCTTGTGAGTAATTACTTTTGTTCCTGAGGACATGGGAGAAGTCTTTCTATAAGTAGTCATGTGAATTTGGTATTCGTTCGATATTTTGATGAGATGTATGTTGTCTCTCCTCTAGTGGTGTCATGTGAACGTCGACTACATGACACTTCACCATTATTTGGGCCTAGAGGAAGGCATTGGGAAGTAATAAGGAGATGATGGGTTGCTAGAGTGACAGAAGCTTAAACCCTAGTTTATGCGTTGCTTCGTAAGGGGCTGATTTGGATCCATATGTTTCATGCTATGGTTAGGTTTACCTTAATACTTCTTTTGTAGTTGCGGATGCTTGCATTAGAGGTTAATCATAAGTGGGAGGCTTGTCCAGGTAAGGATAACACCCAAGTACCGGTCCACCCACATACCAAATTATCAAAGTACCGAATGTGTATCATATGATCGTGATGAAAACTAGCTTGACGATAATTCCCATGTGTCCTCGGGAGCACTTTCCTCCATATAAGAGTTTGACCAGGCTGGTCCTTTGCTACAAAAAGGATTGGGCCACCTTGCTGCACCTTATTTACTTTTACCTTTTGTCGCTTGCTACCAATTATCTTATCACAAAACTATCTGTTACCGATAATTTCAGTGCTTGCAGAAAATACCTTACTGAAAACTACCTATCATTTCCTTCTGCTCCTCGTTGGGTTCGACACTCTTACTTATCGAAAGGACTACGATAGATCCCCTACACTTGTGGGTCATCAATGACTTTAGTTAATGCTGCTTCCACTATTTTGGAAGAGTGTCAAGTTCGTATGCATGTGGATCGTGTTGAGAATATGTTTCATGATAGCTAGGTTGTTGAATTTCATTATGATCCTATATTCGATTATTATGAGAAAGGAAAATATGGTTGTAGAAATCTTCACATTACTAAATTACCTCTCTTCATGTTAAGATTGATCTTGTTTTCTTTTTCTTCCTTGCATATGCTAGATATTGCTTATCTTTATTTGTTTTACTATAAAATGCCTATGCATAGGAAGTATGTTAGACTTAGATGTGATTTTCACATTCCTTAAGATGCTCTTTTTTGTGCTTCAATTCTTATCTTTGATGTGAGCATCATTGAAATCTCAATGCCTAGCTAAGGGCGTTAAACGATAACGCTTGTTGGGAGGCAACCCAATTTTATATTCTTTTCTTTTTGATTATTTTTAGTAATAAATAATTCATATAGTTCTGTTTAGATGTGGTTTATGTTTTAATTAGTGTTTGTGCCAAGTAGACCTTTGGGAAGACTTGGGTGAAGTCTTTGCGATCTTGCTGTAAAAAACAGAAACTTTTGCCCTCACGAGATTAGCTGCCATTTTTTACTGGAGAGTGATTTTAGGTTGATTCTTTTTGCATATGATTAATAGACAAATTCCTCATGTCCACCAATTTATTTCAGAATTTTTAGAGTTACAGAAGTATTCGGAAGTTACAGATTGCTACAAACTGTTCTGTTTTTCGTGTGTTGTTTGCTTATTTTGATGAATCTATGAGTAGTATCGGGGGGTATGAACCATAGATAAGTTGGATTACAGTAGGTTTAACACCAATATAAATAAAGAATGAGTTCAATACAATACCTTAAAGTGGGGGTTTGTTTTCTTATACTAACGGAGCTCACGAGATTTTCTGTTAGGTTTTGTGTTGTGAAGTTTTCAAGATTTGGGTAAGGATTTGATGGACAATGGAATAAAGAGTGCCTAGAGCCTAAGATTGGGGATGCCCAAGGCACCCCAAGGTAAAATTCAAGGACAACCAAAAGCCTAAGCTTGGGGATGCCCCGGGAAGGCATCCCCTCTTTCGTCTTCGTCTATCGGTAACTTAACTTGAGACTATATTTTTATTGACCACATGATATGTGTTTTGCTTGGAGCGTCTTGTATGATTTGAGTATTTTCTTTAAAGTTTACCACAATAATCCTTGATGTACACACCTTTTGGGTGAGACACACATGAATCGTAATTTATTAGAATACTCTATCTGCTTCACTTATATCTTTTGAGCTAGATAATTTTGCTCTAGTGCTTCACTAATATCTTTTTAGAGCACGATGGTGGTTTTATTCTATAGAAATTATTGATCTCTCATGCTTCACTTATATTATTTTGAGAGTCTTTTCGAACAACATGGTAATTTTCTTTGGCTATGAAACTAGTCCTAATATGATGGGCATCCAAGATGGGTATAATAAAAACTTTCATATAAAGTGCGTTGAATACTATGAAAAGTTTGATGCTAGATGATTGTTTTGAGATATGAGGATGGTGATATTAGAGTCATGCTAGTAGAGTAATTGTGAATTTGAGAAATACTTGTGTTGAGGTTTGCAAGTCTCGTAGCATGCACGTATGGTAACCGTTCTGTAACAAATTTCAAGCATGAGGTATTTATTTGATTGTCTTCCTTTGTGTGGAGGTCGGGATCGCGTGATGGTTAACTCCTACCAACCCTTCCCCTAGGAGCATGCGTGTACTGCTTGGTTTTGATGACTTGTAGATTTTTGCAATAAGTATGTGAGTTCTTTATGACTAATGTTGAGTCCATAGATTATACGCACTCTCACCCTTCCACCATTGCTAGCCTCTCTAGTACCGCACAACTTTCGCCGGTACCATACACCCACCATATACCTTCCTCAAAACAGCCACCATACCTACCTATTATGTCATTTCCAGAACCATTCCGAGATATATTGCCATGCAACTTTCCACCGTTCCATTTAATATGACACGCTCCATCATTATCATATTGCCTTGCATGATCATGTAGTTGACATTGTATTTGTGGCAAAGCCACCATTCATAATTTTTTCATACATGTCACTCTTGATTCATTGCACATCCCGGTACACCGTCGGAGGCATTCATGTAGAGTCATATTTTGTTCTAAGTATCGAGTTGTAATCCTTGAGATGTAAAAGAAATAGAAGTATGATGATCATCATTATTAGAGCATTGTCCCATGTGAGAAAAAAAAGAGAAAGGCCAAAGAAGCCAATGAAAAAAAAAGAAAAAAAGATAGGCCAAAGAAGCCAATGAAAAAAGGGAAAGAAAAAAAAGGAGAGAGAAAAAGAGAGAAGGGACAATGCTAATATCTTTTTTCCACACTTGTGCTTCAAAGTAGCACCATGATCTTCATGATAGAGAGTCTCTTGTTTTGTTACTTTCAAATACTAGTGGGAATTTTCATTATAGAACTTGGCTTGTATATTCCAACGATGGTCTTCCTCAAATGTCCTAGGTTTTCATGAGCAAGCAAGTTGGATGCACACCCACTTAGTTTCTTTTATTGAGCTTTCATACATTTATAGCTCTAGTGCATCCGTTGCATGGAAATCCCTACTCACTCACATTGATATCTATTGATGGGCATCTCCATAGCCCATTAATACACCTAGTTGATGTGATACCATTGATAACCCACAAGTGTAGGGGATCGCAACAGTTTTCGAGGGTAAAGTATTCAACCCAAATTTATTGATACGACACAAGGGGAGCCAAAGAATACTCTTAAGTATTAGTAGCTGAGTTGTCAATTCAACCACACCTGGAAACTTAGTATCTGCAGCAAGGTACTTTAGTAGCAAGGTAATATGGAAATAGTGGTAACAGCAATAAAAGTAACGATACTGTTTTTTAGTTTTTGTAATAGCAGCAGCGGAAAAGTAAATAAGCAACAAGCAATATGTGAAAAGCTCGTAGGCATTGGATCGATCATGGAGAATTATGTCGGATCCGATTCGTCATGTAATAGTTATAACCTAGGGTGAAACAGAACTAGCTCCAGTTCATCAATGTAATGTAGGCATGTATTCAGAATATAGTCATACGAGCTTATGGAAAAGAACTTGCATGACATCTTTTGTCCTACCCTCCCGTGGCAGCGGGGTCCTAATGGAAACTAAGGGATATTAATGCCTCCTTTTAATAGAGTATCGGACCAAAGCATTAACACATAGTGAATACATGAACTCCTCAAACTACGGTCATCATCGGGAGTGGTCCCGATTGTTGTCACTTCGGGGTTGCCGGATCATAACACATAGTAGGTGACTATTGACTTGCAAGATAGGATCAAGAATACACATATATCCGTGAAAACATAATAGGCTCAGATCTGAAATCATGGCACTCGTGCCCTAGTGACAAGCATTAAGCATGGCAAAGTCATAGCAACATCAATCTCATAACATAGTGGATACTAGGGATCAAACCTTAACAAAACAAACTCGATTACATGGTAAATCTCATCCAACCCATCATCGTCCAGCAAGCCTACGACGGGATTACTCACGCACGGCGGTGAGCATCATGGAATTGGTGATGGAGTAAGGTTGATGATGACGATGGCGACGATCTCCCCTCTCCGGAGCCCCGAACGGACTCCAGATCAGCCCTCCCAAGAGAGATTAGGGCTTGGCGGCGGCTCTGTATCGTAAAACGTGATAATTCTTCCTCCCTGATTTTTTTCTCCCTAAAAGGGAATATATGGAGTCCGGGGGTATGTCGGTGGAGCAACAGGGGGCCCGCGAGGCAGGGGGGCGCACCCAGGGGGAGGGGGCGCACCCCCTACCCTCGTGGACAGGGTGTGGGCCCCCTAGCTTGGTTCTTTCCGCGGATATTTTTTATATATTTCAAAATAATTCTCCGTTGAATTTCAGGTCATTCCGAGAACTTTTATATCTGCAAAAAAATAACACCATGGCAATTCTTCTGAAAACTGCATCAGTCCAGGTTAGTTCCATTCAAATCATGCAAGTTAGAGTCCAAAACAATGGCAAAAGGGTTTGGAAAAGTCGATACGTTGGAGACGTATCAACTCCCCCAAGCTTAAACCTTTGCTTGTCCTCAAGCAATTCAGTTGATAAACTGAAAGTGATAAAGAAAAACTTTGACAAACTCTGTTTGCTCTTGTTGTTGTAAATATGTAAAGCCAACATTCAAGTTTTCAGCAAAGATCATGAACTAACCACATTCACAATAATTTTCAGGTCTCATGTTTACTCATATCAATGGCATAATCAACTAGTGAGAAATAATAATAAACCTCGGATGACAACACTTTCTCAAAACAATCATAATATGATATAACAAGATGGTATCTTGCTAGCCCTTTCTGAGACCGCAAAACATAAATGCAGAGCACCTTTAAAGATCAAGGACTGACTAGACATTGTAATTCATGGTAAAAGAGATCCAGTCACAATCATGCTCAATGCAAATTAATAGCAATACATGCAAATGATAGAGGTGCTCGCCAGCTGGTGCTCTTTAATAAGAGGATGATGACTCAACATAAAAGTAATGGATAGGCCCTTCACAGAGGGAAGCAGGAATTTGTAGAGGTGCGAGAGCTCGATTTTTAAATAGAGGTGAATAATGTTTTGAGCGGTATACTCTCATTGTCAACATAACAACCAAGAATCTCGATATCTTCCATGCTACAAACATTATAGGCGGTTGCCAAACAGAATGGTAAAGTTTATACTCCCCCAACCACCAACAAGCACACTCCATAGCTAGCCCGAAACAACGGGTACCGTCCAAACCAGCAACAACCCTGGGGGAGTTTTGTTTAATTATTATGATTTGAGCATGGGACTGGGCATCCCGATTACCAGTCATTTTCTCATGAATGATGAGCGGAGTCCACTCATCGTGAGAATAACCCACCTAGCATGGAAGATATAGACAGTCCTAGTTGATACATGAGCTGTTCGAGCATACAAACCAGAATTTCATTTGAAGGTTTAGAGTTTGGCACATACAAATTTACTTGGAACGGCAGGTAGATACCGCATATAGGAAGGTATGGTGGACTGATATGGAATAACTTTGGGGTTTATGGAAGTGGATGCACAAGCAGTATTCCTGCTTAGTACAGGTGAAGGCTAGAAAGAGACTGGGAAGCGACCAGCTAGAGAGCGACAACGGTGATGAACATGCGTTAAAATTAATCAACAATGATTGCAAGCATGAGTAGGATATAAATCACCATGAACATAAATATCGTGGAGGCTATGTTGATTTTGTTTCAACTACATGCGTGAACATGTGCCAAGTCAGACCACTTGAATCGTTCAAAGGAGGATACCATCCCATCATACCACATCACAACCATTTTAATATCATGTTGGGACGCAAGATAGACCATTATAAACTCCTAGCTAATTAAGCATGGCATGAGCAGCTATGATCTCTAATTGTCATTGCAAGCATGTTTCATTCATAACAAGCTGAACCAGGAACGATGAACTATCATATTTACAAAAACAAGAGAGGTCGAGTTCATACCAGCTTTTCTTATCTCAGTTAGTTCATCATATATCATCATTATTGCCTTTCACTCGCACGACCGAACGGTGTGGATAATAATAATAGTGCACATGCATTGGACTAAGCTGGAATCTGTGGGCATTTAATACAAGAGAGAAGACAAAGTAATATGGCTCAAGGTTAAATTAACAATAAAGCATATGAGAGACACTAAGCATTTTCATCATGGTCTTCTCCTCTTGACCCCCAAAGACAGAAAATAAACTATTTACACGGGAAAGCTCCCAACAAGCAAAAGAAGAACGAGAAATCTTTTTGGGTTTTCTTTTAGTTACTACTACTACAAGCATGGAAAGTAAACTCGCTAAAAGCTACAAGTAATTTTTGTTTGTTTGTTTTTTTCTTAAGCTTTTTCTAACACACAAGAAAAATACTAAGAAAAGAATTGAAACTAGCATGGATAGTACAACGAAAGAGTGTGAACACCGACTACTGGAATAAGTGTGTGACCATGAATGTAATGTCGGTGAGAAACGCTTACTCCCCCAAGCTTAGGCTTTTGTCCTAAGTTGGTCTATGGCTAGTACTGGCCTGACGGATATCCAAAGTGTCGGTGTACTAGAGTAGGGGTACCCTAGTATCCCGAACTTGTGCACGGGCAGTCGCAGCATCCCGCGGCAAGGCTTGCCGGGTGACCGCCAAGGTCCTCCGTGGTTCCTTTGGAGCCATTCAAGAACAATGTATTCAAGCCAAGGAGACAAGGCCCCGGCAAGAGGAGCTTGCCGGGAAGGCCAACCAAGGCATCTCAAGGAACTTGCCGCGACGCGCCGTGCGTCCCTGCAAGGCCAAGTGAGCGGCGAGCTCCCGAACGCGACAAGACATCGACCACGGCAAGGCGCTTGCCGCGGCAAGCTACCACTCTGTACCCGCGCTCCAGCACATCCACCAACGTGTCGCTCTAGGACCCTTCCAGGCGTACGTGGCAGGAGGCTGTGCAGCCAGCGGTGCGCGGTGGCAAGCGGTGCTGACAAGATTGCCATCGTGGCGAGCGGTGCCGTCCCTCACGGTCCCTTTTGCACTATTTGGGCGACGCAGATGGGCATTCAATGCCCTTGTCCCCTGCCGTCAGAGTTAGGTATGATACACTATAACAGGTAGTTGTACCAACCGTAACACCTTTCCATTTTTACCCTTGTCTATGTTGCCACCTGTCGGTGACCCCTTGAGCATATAAAAGGAGGCCCATGCGCAACGTAGAAAGGGGGGAGGTGAAACACTCACGCTCGGTCTTGTTAGCTGCTGGTGTGTACTGTAGCACTCCGCACTCCCGAGCAAGAACAAAATACAAACCACAAAGCTGGAGTAGGGTTTTACGCATCCGTGCGGCCCGAACCTGGGTAAACTGCTCGTGTGTTTCGCCTCGATCCGCTCTTCGTACGATCTTCGCCCCCGCCGGACCGAAAGGGGCTCGGTCCGCCGGTCCCATAGGTGCTCGTGGATTCGTTCCCCGACATCTTTGGCGCGCCAGGTAGGGGGCGTCGAGGTTGTCTGAACCTGATCCGGCGTTCACACGAGCTAGATCTTCATCGTCCTCATCGACATGCCGCCGAAGAAGAAGGCTTCGAAGGTGGCTGCTCCGTCCGCGCCGAACCCACCACTGCCGGAGCAAACGGCTGGTGGGGTAGACGCCGACGGAAGAACGGGCGTCGACGAGGGAGCTCACGGTGCTGCCAGGTCCAAGGACAAGGCTGCGCTGCCCATCGGCGGCGTAGTTGGCTCCCACAACGACCGGGCGCACTCCAAGACCTCGGCGTCCATACATGCACCGCGCCCATCTCAGGAGGTGCGGGACCGGCAGCGTCATGGTACTCACGGTACCATACGTTTGCTGGACCAAGATCGAGCTGGTGGATCTCGGAGTGCTCAAGACCAGCATGCACGCCAACATGCTGGCACGAGCGAGGCACGGTCGCCTGGACGGGATACTGCTCCTTCTAACATAGTTAGAAGTCCGAGCATATCCCGCTCCTCACACCGTTCGCCACCGCCACCCGCCACTTCAGCAGAAGCTTTGGCGCGAGCTCAACTGCTCCTGTACTACCCTCCAACGGCGGACAAGATCGACGACTGGAGGGCCACCATTCAGAGTCTCATCGGCTTTGCCAACGGCGACACTCCACGGCAGCCGAGTACATCGCAGCCGCGGCAAGTCAGCCAGGCACGAGCCGATGGAGACAAGACCGGTGGGGGTGCAACCACCGTGCACTCTCCGCCCCGAAGACCAAGATCGCCGACTCGCCGGATCCACCTCGACAGCTACTCCACCGCGTCATCAGATCCACGAGCTCGTCGCGATCAGCGCCAAGTTCTTCACGAACGACAACAAGAAGACGCTCGTACTCGCATCGAGCGCCGAAGAGAAGCGCGGCGTCAATCGGACCAGCGCGCTGGGCCCTCTGTCGACATGCATGCGCCAGGGGAACCAGGCGACTTGCCGTACGCGGTAGGTTGCCCTGCGTTTACTCGTGAGCTGCGGCAAGTCCAGTGGCCCAGCAAGAAGAATTTCAAGCCAGACGTACCAAAGAAGTACGACGGCAAGTCGCATCCGTCTGAGTTCCTCAGCATCTACACCATCGCGGTGCAAGCTGCCGGGGGGCGGGATGACAAGATCCTTGCCAACTACTTCCCGCTGGTACTCAAGCCCAACATCAGGTCCTGGCTCATGCACTTGCCGGACAACTCCATATCCTCCTGGGCAGACCTATGCCATCAGTTTGTCGGCGCCTTTACAGGCGGCCACAAACCTCATGGCCAAGAGAGTGACCTTCATCTGCTCGCCCAGAAGGAAGGAGAGCCCCTGCGCAAGTACATTCAGAGATTCAGCCGTGTACAGCACAACATCCCAGATGTCCACCCTGCCCGGTCATCAGCGCGTTCCATCAGAACGTGCGTAACCGTAGGATGCGGGAGGAGATGGTGATGTGCAAGATCAGAGACGTCAGTGAGCTGTATGCCCTGGCCGACAAGTGTGCACGTGCTGAGGAAGGGAGGAAACTCCCCGGAGAGAATACAGGAGCAGGAGGATCTGACAGCGAGGATGCTGCCCCGGCAAAGAAAAACCGGCGGCGGAACAACAGGAAGAAGAAAGGCAAAGATGTGCTAATCATTGAGCAGTCCGGCAACGAATGTGGCGCCAAGAAAGCCAAAGCTGGTAGCTCCGGTAAGGAGATTGCCGCATGCACCAACTGCCAGGCTGTGGCGGTCGCCGACAAGAAGGACGGAACCGACAAGCAGTACTGCAGGATCCACCGCACCAAGGGCCATGACCTCCAGAGCTGCAAGAAGGTCGAGCAGCTTGTCGTGCAGCAAAAGGCTGAATACGAGCGACGCGATAGGGAGAACGCCCAAGGAGGTGCTGGAGGATCCGGCAAGAAGCGCACCGGCCGGGGAGGACGCCGCGGCAAGGCCAAGCAGCGGCAAGGAGACAGACCTCCCCGCGGCCGTGACAAGGATGAAGATGACGACGACGATGAAGACATGGATGATGTCGAGACCAGTGAGCAGGAGTTCCAGAAAGCCACAGAGGTCTTGTGCGTTGACGGCGGTGCTTCTCTGCATACTTCACACCGTCAACTCAAGCAGTGGGTGCGGGAAGTCAATACGGCAGAACCACCTGTCGAGTCACGCAAGATTCTGAAATGGTCCAGCACGCCTATCATCTTTGATATTGAGGACCACCCTGATCGCACAACTGCGTTCGGGTGCTTGCCGATGTTGGTTTCACCAACTATCCGCAACCTCAAGGTCACTAAGATGCTAGTTGATGGCGGGGCCGGCTTGAACCTGATCTCCTCCGCTGTACTCCAGAAACTCCAGATCCCTGACACCGAGCTTGAAGAGACCGACACATTCCAAGGAATCAACCCGGGAAGGAGCAAGCCGAAGGGGAAGATCACGTTGCCGGTGACATTTGGCAGCGAGTTGAACTTCAGGACTGAGAGGGTCACTTTTGACGTTGCTGATTTTCCATTGCCTTACAATGGGATACTCGGCCGTCCAGCACTCGCCAAGTTCATGGCAGCCTCTCACTACGCATACAACATGCTGAAGATGCCAGGCCCGATAAGTGTTATCTCTGTCCCTGGCGACAAGAAGGATGCTCTTATCTGCGCCGACAAGATCTACCGAGAAGCGGCAGCCGTAACAGATCGCAAGTCACTTGCCGTTGAAGCTCCCGGGGGGAAGAAGAAGACCAAGTCCAGCAAGAGTTCTGATGCCCACTCCGGCAAGCGCACCTCTTCGGAGTGCTGCGCTACCGTCGAGGACGCACCATCGAGCTCCACCGGCAAGTGTAAGAAGACAATGGCAGCTCCGCCAAGGAGGACGGCACTGGTGGTACCTTCACCATCAGTGCCACTCTTGACCCTAAATAGGAAAGCACGCTCATTGCTTTCCTGCGGGCGAACGTCGACGTGTTTGCGTGGCAACCGTCTGACATCCCCGGTGTTCCCAGGAAAGTAATTGAGCACCATCTTGCCGTCTGTCCTCATGCGCGGCCCGTCAAGCAGAAGGTCAGGAAACAAGTAGTGGAGCGCCAAGAATTCATCGCAGAAGAGATCAATAAGTTGGAAGCAGCATGCCTTGTCAGAGGAGTGCTCCATCCTACGTGGTTGGCCAATCCTGTAGTCGTGCGCAAGGCAAACGGGAAATGGAGGCTTTGCATCGACTTTACCGATGTTAATAAAGCTTGTCCCAAAGACCCATTTCCCTTGCCGCACATTGACCAGATTGTTGACTCCACGGCCGGATGTGACTTGCTTTCATTTCTTGACGCATACTCAGGATACCATCAGATCTTCATGGCAGAAGAGGATGAGGAGAAGACCGCATTCATCACTCCATGTGGCACGTACTGTTTCATACGGATGCCTTTCGGTTTAAAGAATGCTGGTTCAACATTTGCAAGGGTAGTCCATGTCGCTTTTGAGCCACAAATACACAGAAATATGGAAGCCTACATGGATGACATAGTGGTCAAGAGCAAAGACAAGGCAACTCTGATTCAAGATTTAAAGGAGACCTTTGCAAATCTGCGCAAGATCAGCCTCAAGCTCAACCCCGAGAAGTGTGTGTTGGAGTCCCTTCCGGCAAGCTTCTCGGGTTCTTCGTGTCTCAGCGGGGAATCGAAGCCAATCCCTACAAGATCAAGGCCATTGAGCAGGTTGAAGCACCAAAGCGCGTCAAGGATGTACGAAGACTTGCCGGTTGCGTGTCTGCTCTCAGCAGGTTTATCTCTAGGTCTGCTGAGCGCACCCTGCCGTTTTTCAAAATATTGAAAAAGGCAGGTCCAATGAAATGGACCCCGGAAGCAGAGGCTGCGCTGCAAGACTTGAAGAGATACCTGTCCTCCACTCCAACACTTGTCGCACCTAAGCCACAAGAGAAGTTGCTGCTGTATATAGCGGCAACCAATCAAGTGGTTAGTGCTGCGTTAGTAGCGGAGAGGGAGGCAGATGATGAGCTTGCAACCACGGCAGGCGCATCCAGCGACAAGCAGGGGGCTTCCCCGACAAGCTCTGGTCCCGACAAAGATGGATCTGCGCAGGCGCGCGAGGAGATACAGAAGAGAACGGTGTAGCGCCCAGTTTACTTTGTCAGTTCCCTTCTGCAGGGGGCTAGGACAAGGTACTCTGGTGTGCAGAAATTGCTTTTTGGCCTCCTCATGGCCTCGAGAAAGCTGCGCCATTACTTCCAAGCACATGAGATCACAGTTGTCACTCGTTTTCTGCTGAAGAGGATACTGCAGAATCCAGAAGCAACAGGCAGGATTGTTGAGTGGGCACTGGAACTGTCAAGCTTTGGCATCAAGTTTGAGAGCACTTCAACTATCCAAAGCAGAGCATTGGCAGAATTCATAGCAGAGTGGACGCCAACACCAGATGAAGAAATTCCAGAAACGAGCATCCCCATCAAGGAAGCAAGCAAAGAGTGGCTGATGTACTTTGATGGTGCCTTCTCGCTGCAAGGCGCCGGTGCTGGCGTGCTGCTTGTCGCACCCACCGGAGAGCACCTCAAGTACGTAGTCCAGATGCACTTTCCGAAGGAGCAAGCAACAAACAATACCGCAGAGTATGAAGGTTTGCTTGCCGATCTCAGGATCGCGGCAGACCTTGGGATCAAGAAGCTCATTGTCAGGGGTGACTCGTAGCTTGTCGTCCGCCAAGTGAACAAGAGTTATCAGAGTCCGTTGATGGAAGCCTACGTTGATGAAGTGAGAAAGCTAGATGAGCACTTTGACGGCCTACATTTGGAGCATGTTCCAAGAGCTCAGAACGACATTGCCGATGGCCTGTCGAAGTGCGCCGCACTTAAGTTACCTGTGGAACCAGGGATCTTTGTGCTCAAGCTGACTCAACCGTCTGTAACGCCATCAACTGGACAGAGCAAGAAGAGGAAGTTGATTTCTGGTGACTATTTTTCGGCAGAGCTTCCCGAAGCCGCCGCCAAGAAGGTCCCCAAGATCAACACCAAGAGTGCTGAGGAGCAGTCTGCTCCGGCAAGCCCTAGGGTTTGTTCCGTTGAAGCAGAGGCTCCCAACAAGTTTTGCTCCGGCAAGCTTGCCGGGGAACGTCAAGCTCCGGCTGAGCCGCAGGTTCTCGCCGTAGAAGCGGATGTTCCCGCAGCAGCAGATGTGCCTTTAGTCCTTGTTGTTGAGCCGCAAGCTCCAGCATGGGCACAACAGATTGTCCGTTTCCTTCAGACAGGAGAACTTCCCGAAGAGCAAGAAGAAGCGGAAAGAGTAGCCCGACAGTCAAGTATGTACCAGTTTGTCGACAACACACTGTACAGAAGAAGACTCAACGGTGTGAAATTGAAGTGTATTCACCGGGAAGGCGGACAAAAGCTGTTGGCAGAGATACATGGAGGCATATGTGGTCACCACATTGGCGCAAGAGCACTTGCCGGCAAAGCATTCATGCAAGGTTTCTTTTGGCCGACAGCCCTCCAGGATGCAACTGCACAAGTAACCAAGTGTGAAGCGTGCCAGTTCCATTCCAAGAAGATTCACCAGCCAGCTCAAGCTCTCCAGACGATCCCTTTATCCTGGCCATTTTCGGTCTGGGGGCTCGACATCCTCGGCCCCTTTCCCCAAGCAGTCGGGGGCTTTGAGTACTTGTACGTTGCAATCAACAAGTTCACAAAGTGGCCGGAAGTGGAAGTAGTGAGGAAGGTGACAGCACAGTCAGCAGTCAAGTTCTTCAGGTCGATTGTTTGCCGCTTCGGGATCCCTAACAGGATAATCACCGACAACGGTACGCAATTCACGAGCCGCACCTTCATGCAGTACGTCCAAGATCTTGGCGCCAAGGTCTGCTTCGCTTCTGTTGCACACCCGAGAAGCAACGGTCAAGCGGAGAGGGCAAATGCTGAAGTGCTGCGTGGGCTCAAGACCAGGACTTTCAACAGGTTGCGCAACTACGGAAGAAACTGGATTGAGGAGCTGCTGGTGGTTCTTTGGTCGATCAGGACGACGCCAAATCGAGCCACTGGCCAGACACCTTTCGCTCTAGTCTATGGAGCAGAGACAGTCCTCCCCACGGAACTCGTATACGGGTCACCTCGAGTGCTCACTTATGATGAGCTTGAGCAAGAGCAGCTGCGGCAAGATGACGCGCTGCTCCTTGAGGAAGACCGTCTTCACGCTGCTGTACGAGCTGCTCTCTACCAGCAAGCTTTGCGCCGCTACCATAGCCACAAAGTTAACGCCAGAAGTCTCGAGGAAGGCGACCTTGTTCTTCGGCGCGTTCAGTCCGCCAAGAATTCCAACAAGTTGACGCCGAAGTGGGAAGGCCCTTACCGGGTGAAACGAGTCACTAGGCCTGGCGCTGTCCGCCTTGAGACCGAAGATGGCATTCCGGTGAGCAACTCCTGGAACATTGAGCATCTTCGTAAGTTTTACCCGTAAGGCGCGGTTGCCGGAACCTGTTCCGGCAACCACCTTTTGTACAAGTCTTGCCGCTGTTGCATGTAATCCTTTGTACAAAGCCAGGCGCAGACCCTGTGCGTAGATAAAGCTCATGTGCTCCGCACATCTTGACAATTTCATGCTTTCTATTTTTTGCATGTGTTATCTGACACTTTGTGCAGCACCTACCCCCGGTAAGCAATAACGAGCCGTAAGGCTCCATATCTTTATTTTCTCTTCTTTCTTTTTCTCAAGGAAAGGAAGGTTCCCTCGCCCACAAGTTCGCCGGGGGGGGGGGGAGGAGAAGATAACGGTATGGACTAGGCGTCATTCAAGAAAGTTTCGCCTTACCGGGAAGCAAACAATAGAAAAGCTAAGTTGCCAAAGTTTGAGCAATCAGATTTTTAAAATTTTCAAGTTATCTTCCTTGAACGATCGTGTTTTGTATGGAAAACCTGTGCGCGGAGGAACCAACTCGTAGCTAGTTGCGCCCTTACTTTGTTTCGAGTCCGCTCAACAACTTAAGTGTGCTGCGACTAGTTGCGACAAGGTTTCTTGTCGGTAACGGCACCGCCAGCAGGCTGCTGACGTCCCGCACTCAGCCCTCGCGGCTAAGGTGCCTGCGCCGGCAAGTTCCCTAAAAGCGTAGGGCAAAAACATACAAAGGAAGGAATCAAGTAAAGGAAATAACATTGCAATCATTAACCAAAATAGAGTTATATTACAAGGTAGCTTGTCGCGGCTCTAACAGATTGTTCTCATAACATGACCAGCAACAACAAGAAAAGAAGAAAACGGGCGGCCTAGTCTACGCGATCGCCCTCAATCCTCTTGATCCCGCTCACCTTGTCCACAATGGGTGCGACAAGGGTCCTGAGCTCTTCCAGATCAGCATCCGGCGGCAGGGTCTTGAGGACGTTGGTGAGGTTGACGCCCGGGTTGCGGAAGGCCACCTTCACCAACACCTTTTGAAGAGCTCCCGCGCAGATCTTGCACGACTCGTCGGCCAGCTGCTTTGGAATCTTCTCCCGGAGTCGCTGGAGGGCCGTCGCCACGCCTTTGAAGAACAAGGTGAGCTTGGCGCTGGGTTGGAGGTTCTCATCGGAGGGATACCCGAGATCCTCCATCCCCTGCTGCGCCAGCTCCCTGTCAATATCTGCGGCAGCATCCACGAGACCATCCGTCCAGTGCTCCACATTCTCCGTAAAAGCGTTCTGGGCGGCAGCAGCACTCGCCAGCAGCGCCTTATCGGCCTTGATCTCCTCCTTCAAAGCCACCTCCTGCTCCGTGGCGCCGTCCAGCGTCTTGGTCAAAGTAGTCAGCTTCAACTCAAGATCTATGTTGGAGTCCTTGGCGGCGACAAGTTCCTTGCCCTTCTCGGCGAGACGAACCTGCAGCTCTCCAAAGCTGTAGGCGTCCTTCTCCCGCTCACGCTTGAGCGCGGCAAGCTCTTCACCGCTTGCCTTGAGATCGGCCTCCAACCGCGCCACCTTCGTCTCCAGCTCCTCCTTGGCGGCCTCGGCAGCTGTGGCAGCGTCCTTTGCTTGCTTGAGGGCTCCACCGAATGTTTGCTCGCGCGCAGTAAGCTCCTCCTCGTGGCTGTCAAGGTTAACCTTCCGCTGCGCCAGCTCGCCCTCCTGCGCAGACAGCTTCTCAGCGGCAAGCCACTGTTGTTCTTCGACTTCAGCCTTCTCGAGGAGGAAGGCCTTCTGCTCCTCGGCAAGTTGCGCCCGCTCCTCTGCCAGGGACTGGAGAGCTTCCTTGTTGAGACCCCGGAGCTCCTGCGTGCGCTTCTCGATGTTCACTCCCGCCTTCGCGACAAGCGCCTCTCGGGATTCCAGCTTGGCCTGCCGAGCACGGTAGAGCGACACCAGCTTCCGCAGCAGACGCTCCTCCTCAGGCTCGCCGCTGCTGCTGCTCGGCGCATTAACCAGCGTCAGCCCAGCGGAGGCGAGCACCTCTCCATCGAAGCTTTCTCCTTTGACCAGCGCCCTGGAGCTTGACGCCCAGGGGAGGTTGATGAAGACGTTTTCGCCGGCCTTCAAGTAGACGCCTGGCTGGGGCTCTTCGGAGCCTGACGCTGCGGCAGCAGCGAAAGGATCGGCGGTCAGCGTAGCGCCTGGCGCTCCTGCGGCCTCAGGGCCGTCAGTACGATCGCCAGACCCCTCGCCAGCTTCTGCGACGGCAGCTTTGGCGGCCTCTTTGCCGGCGGGGTCATCAGCGCCGGCTGCTTCTTCGGTGGCAGCGGCGTCGTCGGTGGCCTCGGCGGTGTTCTCCTCGCCAGCAACCTCGGTCTCCATCGGCTCCGCAGCAGATGGGTCTGACGGTCGGAGAAGGGAGAAAAGTCAAGCAAATATCCAAAAAGAAGATCAAAAGAAGAAGAACCCAAGGGAAGTTTTGAAGCGAGAGGATTACCTGTACTGGGTTCTGCAGTCGTAGTCTCCGCCGCCGGGGGGCCGCTGGTGCTCTCCCTTGGAGGAGAACTCTCCCTTGCCGGAGAACTCTCCCTTGCCGGAGGACTCTCCCTTGCCGGAGAACTCTCCCTTGGCATGTCGGGGGCGGCCTCCGGGCACTCCTGGTGGGGCTGCTCTGCTCCTACACAAACCAACAATCAGATGTCAGCAAAGAAAGAGCATCCATGCGTGCCTAACAGTGGAAAGCGAACAATATACTTACGCTGGGGGCTGCGCTGGGGGCTGCTCTGGAGAATAGATGCCGGGTCCGGCAAGGTGGTCTCGGACGCACCCTCTGCTGTCGCGGTGGGTTCTTCCTCGACGATAATCACCGGGACCTTGGCTCTCTTCGCCGCTCTCTGGGCCAGAGTCCTAAAAAGGAATAAGTTCGGAGTAAAGCGAATGAGATACAAGACAAAACAGCAAGAATTGAGGAACTACAAGTACAACAAAGGATCTTACTCTTCTTCTTCCTCGTCGGAGCTGAACGCGGAGAAGTCGAAGTTCGGCTCACCTCCGGCGCGAGGAGGCGGAGGAGTAGGTTCCCTTGCCCGCTTGGCGGGAACAGTGGCGGTGGTCCGAGATGACCCCGCTCCGGCTGCCGCCGCGGCGTGAGAAGCGGCAGGAGCAGAAGCGGTGGTCCGGGTGGACCCCGCTCCAGTTGCCGCAGCAGCGTGAGGTGCTCCCGCGGCAACAGTGCTTGCCGCGATGGAGCGTGTCACGCGGCGCGGCGACTGTCGACTCGTCCGCCACTCCGCTACGTCCCCGGCCTTGCGGAGACGCCTTCTTGGTGGAGCTGGGGGCTCTGCTTGCGGCGAGCTGTCTGAAGAAGAGGAGGAAGAGGAGTTGATCTCCAACAAGCCGCTCGTATCCTCGGCGGGCTCGCTCGACTCAACATCATGCCCGGCAAGCTCTTCCTCGCCGGCAAGCTCCTCTCGCTCGGCACGGCTTGCCGACTCTGCTGGCTCTGCCTCCTCCACGGTGAATCCAAACTCGCCCGTGGCTGCGGCTGCCGCCGCCTCTTCCAGCCTAGTGGCGATGTGTTTCATCTCCGCATCGGTCGTGGCGCGAGTGAGGCTTTCTGTTCGTCGAAGCGGACCGACACTTCCACCAAGCCGTCAAAGAAATCCTGCACGACGTCGTCTGCAGGCTCTTGCCAAGTTGGGACAATTCCATGCGAGTCGCACAGCGGCATCATTGCACGGATGCGGCTGAGCGAGGAGTTGTTGCACAGCGGAACGACATCCTTCGGCAACCTGAACACTTCGGGATGTTGAGGGTCGTACTTGAACAGCTCCCGGAGCATTGCGTCAAGTTCCAGAACAGTGAAGTTGAAGTTGAGGCCCAGGCGCAGCCTCATGATGTCCGCCGCATTCTTGAAGTCCCAGGCGGGTCTCCTCCTCTCCTGCAGGGGGGCGATGCGGCGGCGAAGAAAATCTGTGCCAACCGCTCCTACAGTAAGCCCGGCAAGCCTAAGGCGTTGGATCCGGGTGACGGCAATCTTCAGCCTATCGTCTTCCGGGGCCACATTGCTCCAATCGTTGCCACGCGCTACTGGGGCTTGGCGCCGGGCGGTAAACGGCTGCGGGTTCTCCTCGACAATCCAGCACCAGTCTGCTCTCCATTCCTCCCACTTGCCGCGGAACTCTCCCTCCAGATAAGCTTCCTTCTTGCCGGCTCTCGAGATCCAGGCGATTCCGCCGGATAAAGGCTCTCCTCTCTCAACTCGGGGCATAAAAAAGTGGCGGAAAAGGGCTATGTTTGGATAGACTCCGACAAAGTTTTCGCAGAGATGTGCGAAAACTGCCATGGTCAAAACAGCATTGGGGGTGAAGTCAAGGAGGCGGAACCCGTAGGTGTTCATAAGATCGCAGAAGAACTCAGAGAAAGGCGGGCAGAGCCCGCAGTAGAAGAACAAGGCGAAGAATGGATATCCATTTGGAGCCATTCTTGAAGCGACGGCCGGAAGTACCTTCGTGCGCGGATGCGCCCGCGTCTCCGTCGACCAGAAGAGGTAGTAATACTCCCTCAGCTCCTTCGCGGCGAGCTTGGGGGGGGGGAGATTGCCCGCTCCTTTCGCAGCGCCACGAGCCGCTGCGCCTCGGTCGACTTCACGACCTTCCCCTTGTCGGCTTTCGGAGCCATGGCGGAGGTGGTGGGGGAGGTCGACGGAGTTGGTGGTGCTGGTGGTGATGGGGGGCAGAGCGCTGCTCTCTTTCAGCTTTGGGAAGGAGTGGGAGCGGCGGAGGTTTCCGAGATTGGAATAGCAACCGGCGAGTGGGCGAACTGCCCCTGTTTCCCCTGCTTATAAGGAGGGAGGGGGCGGACGTTCCGTCTTTCCGAATAAAGAAACCACCCACGATCTCTCCCACGACGCCGCATTCAACGCGTGTCGTTCGGGGAGGGCGCGGTGGACCCGGAGAGAGATACGGCGTAACCCAGGCCGCGCGTGCCCGTGCCCTGTTTTGGGCCTAGCCCAACAGCGCTCGACACCGTGTATGGCCCAGGCCCGAGGGCTCCTGTCGGTGTACTAGAGTAGGGGTACCCTAGTATCTCGAACTTGTGCACGGGCAGTCGCAGCATCCCGGGGCAAGGCTTGCCGGGTGACCGCCAAGGTCCTCCGTGGTTCCTTTGGAGCCATTCAAGAACAAAGTATTCAAGCCAAGGAGACAAGGCCCCGGCAGGAGGAGCTTGCCGGGAAGGCCAACCAAGGCATCTCAAGGAACTTGCCACGACGCGCCGTGCGTCCCGGCAAGGCCAGGTGAGCGGCGAGCTCCCAGACGCGACAAGACATCGACCGCGGCAAGGCGCTTGCCGCGGCAAGCTACCACTCTGTACCCGCGCTCCAGCACATCCACCAACGTGTCGCTCTAGGACCCTTCCAGGCATACGTGGCGGGAGGCTGTGCAGCCAGCGGTGCGCGATGGCAAGCGGTGCTGACAAGATTGCCATCGTGGCGAGCGGTGGCGTCCCTGACAGTCCCTTTTGCACTATTTGGGCGACACAGATGGGCATTCAATGCCCTTGTCCCCTGCCGTCAGAGTTAGGTATGATACACTATAACAGGTAGTTGTACCAACCGTAACACCTTTCCATTTTTACCCTTGTCTACGTTGCCACCTGTCGGTGACCCCTTGAGCATATAAAAGGAGGCCCATGCGCAATGTAGAAAGGGGGGGAGGAGAAACACTCACGCTCGGTCTCGTTAGCTGCTGGTGTGTACTGTAGCACTATGCGCTCCCGAGAAAGAACTCAATACAAACCACAAAGTAGGAGTAGGGTTTTACGCATCTGTGCGGCCCGAACCTGGGTAAACTGCTCGTGTGTTTCGCCTCGATCCGCTCTTCGTGCGATCTTCGCCCCCGCCGAACCGAAAGGGGCTCGGTCCGCCGGTCCCATAGGTGCTCGTGGATTCGTTCCCCGACACAAAGTCATAGTTGGGGTTGTACTGAGATGTAGCAGCTACTGCCTGCTAAGCTGCAGCTTGGAGGCGGGCTGCTCTCATCATCTCCTGATACTCATTTGCCTCTGACCTGGTTATAGTATATCTCCCTTTTGCCTAAAAGTCAAACAAGGTAGGAGCAGGGAGAGCAATATGGACAGCGTGACTCCTGTCAAAGATTAGTCGATACTGGAGGGATTGTTCATCCCTCTCCACAAACCGGTGGCTAACCATAGCATTATAATCTAAATAAGCAGGCGGTAATAGTTCATCATTTTCATGTATAAGCACACCAAGACGACGGGCTACGTGAGTGGCATAAATCCCACCAAATATATCTCCATATAAACCATTATGAGGTAGCCTACGTGTAACAATGGCTCCCAAGTTATATTGTCTATCACCTAATACAACACTCTTGAGAACACTAAGATCTGGGACGCACATATGGCAAGCCTCATCTTTACCGTTGATGTATCTACCAATAAAGAGAGCAAAATAATGTATAGCAGGAAAATGAATGCTTCCTATGGTAGCTTGTGTGATCTCTCTAGATTCCCCCACAGTGATAATAGCCAGGAAGTCTTTATATTTAGATTTGCAAGGATCACTATATTGCCCCAATGCGGGAGCTTACAAGCATCACTAAAATCTTCTAGGTCCATGGTATAAGATTTGTCATAAAGATCAAACAGGATAGTGTGAGAATTACATGAAGATGAAAATTTAAACCTTCTCACAAAGGTATCCGTCAAGTAATGGTACTGGGGGCACTTATCTTGCATGAAGCCCTCGAGGTCAGCATTACACACATATGCGTCAAACTACATCTTAATGCCTGCCCGAATAATAAATTCCTCTGACGGCCACTCACAAGGCCGCACTTCAGCTTCCCTCGCCAATTCATCGTACGGCTCAGGCATCGCGAGTCTTGGTTCTTGCTTCCTTGAGGAACCACCTTGGAAGATTTTCCTATGCATATTTCTAAAATTTTCTGAAATTTTTAGTAACTCAAGATAAAAGTGAACCAAACTCAACAAGATTGATAGCAACAACTCCTACAAGTGTCTAGAGACTATATCAAGCATTAGAACTACTTGGGACCAAAGAAATTTAACATGCAAGCTCCAGAACAGGGTCACCACAGCAACAACAATTTGCAATAAATAAAGCACTAGAAAAAAAACTAATTGGACCAATGGAGGAGTCACATACCAAGGAACAATCTCCCCAAATAGTTTTGTGAATGGAGCTTTGAGCAAGGAGATCGAAAATGGCAGCAAGATGAGCTAGAACTCATGCTTGAGCTGGATAGTGATTTTTTGGGAGGAAGAAGGAGTGTGTGGGTGCAGGAATAAGTGGACCCACATGGCCAGGTGCTGGCTCCCCCTGTTGTGTTCTCTGTGCCAAACATTCTCAAATATTCTAGAAAAAATCATATTTCATTTTCAGGGCATTTGGAGAACATTTATTTTCGGGGTATTTTTTATTGCATGGATAAGTCTAGAAATAGACAGAAAATAATAGTTCTTCTTTATTTAATCTAATTAACAGAAAGTAAAAGGAGGGTATAGAAGGTTGTGCTATCTAGATTCACCCATCTCATGCTCATCAAAAGGAATCCATTAACAAGGTTGATCAGGTCTTGTTAACAAACTCTTTCCGAATAACATGAAACCGGAGAATTTTCGAATAACACTAGGTTACCTCAATGGGGATATGTATGTCCCCAACAATAAGGATATCATATGTCTTCTTGACAATAGGACGAGGAAATTCAAAACCTCCAATAGTAATAGTTGAAAATTTTCCAATAGAATTGATACTGTGGACCTGAGGTTGTTTCCTCGAAAAGTGTGCCGTATACTCATTACCATTGACATGAAAAGTGACATTGCCATTGTTGCAATCAATAACAGCCCCTGCAGTATTCAAAAAGGGTCTACCAAGGATAATAGACATACTATCGTCCTCGGGAATATCAAGGATAACAAAGTCCGTTAGAATAGTAACATTTGCAACCACAACAGGCACATCCTCACAAATACCGCAGGTATAGCAGTTGATTTATCAGCCATTTGCAAAGATATTTCAGTAGGTGTCAACTTACTCAAGTCAAGTCTACGATATAAAGAGAGATGCATAACACTAACACCGGCCCCAAGATCACATAAGGCAGTTTCAACATAGTTTCTTTTAATGGAGCAAGGTATAGTTGGTACTCCTGGATCTCCTAGTTTCTTAGGTATTCCACCCTTAAAAGTGTAATTGGCAAGCATGGTGGAAATTTCAACTATAGGTATCTTTCCTTTGTTGGTTATGATATCTTTCATATACATAGCATAAGGATTTGTTTAAGCATATCAGTCAAACACAAACACAAAAAGATAGGTTTAATCGTTTCAGCTAAGCGCTCAAAATCCTCATCATCCTTTTTCTTGGATGGTTTAGGAGGAAAAGGCATGGGCTTCTAAACCCATGGTTCTCTTTCCTTACCGTGCTTCCTAGCAACAAAGTCTCTCTTATCATAACGTTGATTCTTTGATTGTGGGTTATCAAGATCAACAGCAGGTTCAATCTCTACATCATTATCATTGCTAGGTTGAGCATCATCATGAACATCATCATTTACATTCACTAGGTTCATGTTCATTACCAGATTGTGTCTCAGCATCAGAGATAGAGATATCATTAGGATTCTTAGGTGGGTCAGCTACAGGTTCACTAGAAGCATGCAAAGTCCTATCATTTTTCTTTTTCTTCTTCCTAGAAGAACTAGGTGCATCTAAATTAGCTCTCTCGGAATCTTGCTTAATTCTTTTAGGGTGGCCCTCATGATACAAAGGTTCCCGAGTCACTTTACCCCCTCTAGTTGCAACTCTAACAGAAAAGTCATTATTCTTACTATTTAATTCATTGAGCAAATCATTATGAGCCTTAAGTACTTGTTCTACTTGAGTGGTAACCATAGAAGCATGTTTACTAATGAGTTTCAATTCACCTTTAACTCTAGACATATAATCACTCAAGCGTTCAATCATATAAGCATTACGTTGCAATTGTCTACCAACATAAGCATTGAAGTTTTCTTGCTTCACAATAAAATTATCAAACTCATCTAAGCGTTGGCTAGCAGACTTATAATGCGGAATATCACCTTCATCAAATCTATAAAGAGAATTTACCTTTACTACCTGTGTCGGGTTATCAAGACCATGTATTTCTTCAATAGGTGGTAAATTCTTAACATCTTCAGCTTTAATACCTTTTTCTTTCATAGAGTTCTTTGCCTCTTGCATATCTTCAGGACTGAGAAATATAACTCCCCTTTTCTTCGGAGTTGGCTTAGGGGATGGTTCAGGAATTGTCCAATTATTTTCATTGGCCAACATATTATTTAATAGTAATTCAGCTTGATCAACTGTTCTTTCCCTGAAAACACAACCAACACAACTATCCAGGTGGTCTCTCGAAGCATCGATTAGTCCATTATAAAAGACATCAAGTATATCATTCCTCTGAAGAGGATGATCTAGCAAAGCATTAAATAATTGGAGAAGCCTCCCCCAAGCTTGTGGGAGACTCTCTTCTTCAATTTGCACAAAGTTATATATTTCCCGTAAGGCAGCTTGTTTCTTATGTGCGGGAAAATATTTAGCAGAGAAGTAATAAATCATATCCTGGGGACTACACACACAACCAGGATCAAGAGAATTAAACCATGTCTTAGCATCACCCTTTAACGAGAATGGAAATAACTTAAGTATATAGTAATAATGGGTCGTTTCCTCATTGGTGAACAGGGTGGCTATATCATTCAAATTAGTAAGATGTGCCACAACAGTCTCAGATTCATAGCCATGGAAAGGTTCAGATCCAACCAAAGTAATTAACTCAGGATCAACAGTGAAATCATAATCCTTATCAGTAACAGAGATAGGTGAAGTAGCAAAAGCAGGGTCATATTTCATTCTAGCATTCAAAGACTTTTCTTACAACATAGCTAATAATTTCTTAAGATCATATCTATCGTTGCAAGCAAGAAAGTCTCTAGCAGTTTCTTCATCCATAACATAGCCCTCAGGAATAACAGGCAATTCATATCTAGGAGGAGAATCTTCATCATCACTTTCATAAATATTATCAGTTTCAATATTTGCATTCTCCCTAACCTTAGCAATTTGTTCATCTAGAAATTCACCTAGTGGCACAATATTATCAAGCATAGAAGTAGTTTCATCATACATAGAAGAAGTGGCATCATCAAGAACATGCGACATATCAGATTCAATAGCAGGAGTAGGTGTCGCAAATTAACTGATAATAGAGGGCGAATCAAGTGCAGAGCTAGATGGCAGTTCCTTACCTCCCCTCGTAGTTGACGGATAGATCTTGGTTTTTGAGTCCTTCAAATTCTTCATAGTGATTAACAGATATAAATCCCAAGTGACTTAAAGAATATAGCTATTCTCCTCGGCAACAGCGCCAAAAAATAGTCTTGATAACCCACAAGTGTAGGGGATCGCAACAATTTTCAAGGGTAAAGTATTCAACCCAAATTTATTGATTCAACACAAGGGGAGCCAAAGAATACTCTTATTAGCAGCTGAGTTGTAAATTCAACCACACATGGAAACTTAGTATCTGCAGCAAGGTAGTTTAGTAGCAAGGTAATATGGAAATCGTGGTAACAACAATAAAAGTAACGATAGTTTTTTTGTAGTTTTTGTAATAGTAGCAGTGGAAAAGTAAATAAGCAACAAGCAATATGTGAAAATCTTGTAGGCATTGCATCGGCGATGGAGAATTATGTCGGATGCGATTCCTCATGTAATAGTTATAACCTAGGGTGACACAGAACTAGCTCCAGCTCATCAATGTAATGTAGGCATGTATTCCGAATATAGTCATACATGCTTATGGAAAAGAACTTGCATGACATCTTTTGTCTTACCCTCCCGTGGCAGCGGGGTCCTAATAGAAACTAAGGGATATTAAGACCAAAGCATTAACACATAGTGAATACATGAACTCCTCAAACTACGGTCATCACCGGGAGTGGTCCCGATTGTTGTCACTTCGGGGTTGCCGGATCATAACACATAGGAGGTGACTATTGACTTGCAAGATAGGATCAAGAACACACATATATTCAAGAAAACACAATAGGTTCAGATCTGAAATCATGGCACTCGGGCCCTAGTGACAAGCATTAAGCATGACAAAGTCATAGCAACATCAATCTCAGAACATAGTGGATACTAGGGATCAAACCCTAACAAAACTAACTCGATTACATGGTAAATATCATCCAACCCATCACCGTCCAGCAAGCCTACGATGGGATTAGTCATGCAGGGCGGTGAGCATCATGGAATTGGTGATGGAGGAAGGTTGATGATGACGATGTCGACAATCTCCCCTCTCCGGAGCCTCGAACGGACTCGAGATCAGCCCTCCCGAGAGAGATTAGGGCTTGCCGGCGGCTCTGTATCGTAAAACGTGATAATTCTTCCTCCCTGATTTTTTTCTCCCCGAAAGTGAATATATGGAGTCCGGGGGTATGTCGGTGGAGCAACAGGGGGCCCATGAGGCAAGGGGGCGCGCCACCACCCTCGTGGACAGGGTGTGGGCCCCCTGGCTTGGTTCTTTCCGTAGATATTTTTTATATATTCCAAAATAATTCTCAGTTGAATTTCAGGTCATTCCGAGAACTTTTATTTCTGCACAAAAATAACACCATGGCAATTCTGCTAAAAACAGCGTCAGTCCAGGTTAGTTCCATTCAAATCATGTAAGTTAGTGTCCAAAACAAGGGAAAAAGGGTTTGGAAAAGTAGATACGTTGGAGACGTATTAACCATCTTCCTCCTTTTTGTCTTCTCCACAACCACCATTCTATTCCACCTATAGTGTTATGTCCATGGCTCACGCTCATGTATTGCGTGAAAGTTGAAAAAGTTTGAGAATACTAAAGTATGAAACAAGTGCTTGGCTGAAACCGAGGTTGTGCATGACTTAAATATTTTGTGTGATGAAGATGGAACATAGACAAACTATATGATTTTGTAGGGATGAACTTTCTTTGACCATGTTATTTTGAGAAAACATAATTGCTTTGTTAGTATGCTTGAGGTATTATTATTTTTATGTCAATATTAAACTTTTGTTTTGAATCTTTTGGATCTGAACATTCATACCACAATACAGAAAATTGCATTGATAATTATGTTAGGTAGCATTCCACATCAAAAATTCTGTTTTTATCATTTACCTACTCGAGGACGAGCAGGAATTAAGCTTGGGGATGCTTGATACGTCTCCAACGTATCTATAGTTTTTGATTGTTCCATGCTATTATATTATCTGTTTTGGATGTTTAATGGGCTTTAATATGCTCTTTTATATTATTTTTGGGACTAACCTATTAACCGAAGGCCGAGTGACAATTCCTGTTTTTTTGCCTATTTCAGTGTTTTGCAGAAAAGGAATACCAAACGGAATCCAAACGGAACGAAACCTTCGGGAGGATCTTTCTTGGACCGAAAGCAAACCAGAAGACTTGGAGTTGAAGTCTGGAACGCCACGAGGCGGCCATGAGGAAGG
This sequence comes from Secale cereale, assembly GCA_902687465.1. NCBI lineage: Eukaryota > Viridiplantae > Streptophyta > Magnoliopsida > Poales > Poaceae > Secale > Secale cereale. The sequence continues at coordinate 514,485,324 of LR738709.1, forward strand.
AGGGCACGCCTAGGGGGGTAGGCGCGCCCCCACCCTCGTGGGCCCCTCATAGCTCCACGACGTACTTCTTCCGCTTATATATACTCTTATACCCTAGAAACATCGGGGAGGGCAACGAAACCACCTTTCCATCGCCACAACCTTCTGTACCCGTGACATCCCATCTTGGGGCCTTTTCTGGCGCTCCGCCGGAGGGGGAATTGATCACGGAGGGCTTCTACATCAACACCATAGCCTCTCCGATGACGTGTGAGTAGTTTACCACAGACCATCGGGTCCATAGTTATTAGCTAGATGACTTCTTCTCTCTCTTTGATTCTCAATACAAAGTTCTCCTCGATGTTCTTGGAGATCTATTCCATGTAATATTCTTTTGAGGTGTGTTTGCCGAGATTCGATGAATTGTGGATTTATGATCAAGTTTATCTATGAATAATATTTGGTTCTTTTATGAATTCTTATATGCATGATTTGATATCTTTGCAAGTCTCTTCGAATTTTCGGTTTAGTTTGTCCTACTAGATTGATCTTTCTTGCATTGAGAGAAGTGCTTAGCTTTGGGTTCAGTCTTGCGGTGTCCTTTCCCAGTGACAGATGGGGCAGCAAGGCACGTATTGTATTGTTGCCATCGAGGATAAAAAGATGGGTTTTATATCATATTGCTTGAGTTTATCCCTCTACATCATGTCATCTTACTTAATGCGTTACTCTGTTCTTATGAACTTAATACTCTAGATGCATGCTGGATAGCGGTCGATGTGTGGAGTAATAGTAGTAGATGCAGAACTGTTTCGGTCTACTTGACACAGACGTGATGCCTATATTCATGATCATTGCCTAGATATTCTCATAACTATGAGCTTTTCTATCAATTGCTCAGCAGTAATTTGTTCACCCACCGTAATTTATACCATCTTGAGAGAAGCCACTAGTGAAACCTGTGGCCCCGGGTCTATTTTCTATCATATAAGTTTCCGATCTACATGTCTAGTTTCCTATTTATTTTATTTTGCAATCTTTACTTTCCAATCTATACAACAAAAATACAAAAAATATTTATCTTATTATCTTTATCAGATCTCACTTTGTCGAGTGGTCGTGAAGGGATTGACAACCCCTTTATCGCGTTGGTTGCAAGGTTCTTGATTGTTTGGGAAGGAATTAGGTGACTTGAGCGTTGTCTCCTACTGGATTGATACCTCGGTTCTCAAAACTGAGAAAAATACTTATGCTACTTTGCTGCATCACCCTTTCCTCTTCAAGAGAAAACCTACGCATGCTCAAGAGGTAGCACTCAACACTACATGATATTATGCAATGATATGTGGTTATCTTATGATGTTTGAGTAGATCTGTTTTGTCCTACGGGCTTATCGGTGAAATTGTTATGATTGGTTTAAATTGCTTGTGGTTATGTTGTTGTCCTTTGGTTCCCATCATATGAGCGCGTGTGTGGATCACACCATAGGGTTAGTTGTATGCTGATTGGACTATGTATTGGAGGGCAAGGGTGAAAGCAGCTTCAGACTGGCATAGAAATTGATGCATATGGGACTGAAGGGGGACCAATATATCTTAAGGCTATGGTTGGGTCTTACCTTAATGAACGATAGTAGTTGCGGATGCTTGCTAGAGTTCCAATCATAAGTGCATAGAATTCCAAGTAAGGAACGACATGCTAGCAGTGGCCTCTCCCACATAAAAACTTGCTATCAATGTAGTAACGTAGTTGATGGACTAGGGACAAATCATTCTCTTGTGTTACAAAAAGCTTGCTACTACACTACTTTATTTATTTTCTTGCAATTTATGTCAAGTTTTATTCCCACTAAGTACTTCTAGTTTAATCCTTGTTTTATATAAATCAAACGTTAAGTGTGCGTAGTGTTGTATCGGTGGTCGATAGAACTTGAGGGAATATTTTTTTCTACCTTTATCTCCTCGTTGGGTTCGACACTCTTATTTATCGAGAAGGCTACAAACGGCCCCCTACACTTGTGGGTTATCAAGACCTTTTGCTGGCACCGTTGCTGGGGAGCAATAGCGTGGGGTGAATATTCTCGTGTGTGCTTGTTTGCTTTACCACTAAGTAGTTTTTATTTTGTGCTCTTGTTTTCTATCTTTAGTTATTGGTAGGAAACACAAAATACCAAAAACTTTAGTTGTACCTACTAAACAAATGGTTGAAGAACCACCCAAATTCTATCATACTGGTGACGCTTTTTACTTGGATCATCTTTGATCCCTATGTGCTCGGGCTGAAACCCCAACTAGCTTAGTTCAGGGAAAATCTTTAGATGATCATGCTTGTTATGTGCGACACCGCTTATCTCAAAAAGAGAAACTTTTATGGCATCATATTAATACTATGCAATGCTATTCTTGGAATTTATGTGAATTGTATGATTTTACTTGTTGTTCTGAAGACCCTAAGAAACACCTTCCCTACCAATGTGAATTTAGGGATAATGGAGTTTTATCTTCTTATGCTAAGGGTGTTTATAATTATTATGATGTTGAACAAATTGGAGAATTTGTTTCTTTTAAGGGTGCTTATGAAATTGCTTCTTTGATTGAAAAGTATGACGCTACTATTTACAAATCTGAAAGTTTTGACATACTTAAAATATTGATATGATAACTATGCTTCCAATGCTTATATTAAGCCATATATTGGGCACTTCTCTGCTGTCCAAGAAGATACTAATATTTTGCAGGAGTCTATGGAAGAAGAAATTGATGAAACTGTGAGCTCTTTGGATGACAAAGATAATTAGGAGAGCGAAGAATAAAAGGAGGAAGAGCAGATTAGCTACCCGTGCCCACCTTCGAATGAGAGTAACTCTTCAACTCATACATTGTTTAATTTCCCTTCGTGCTTATCGAAGGATGAATGCTATGATAATTGCTATTACCCCGTTGATTTATTTGAAATATCCCTTCTTGATGATGCTTGCTGTGCTTGTGGCCAAGATGCCAATATGAATTATGCTTATGGAGATGAACTTGCTATAGTTCCTTATGTTCAGACTAAAATTGTTCCTATTGCACCCACACATGATAGTCCTATTATCTTTTTGAATTCTCCCAACTATACTATACACTACTGCAGGATGGTCCAAACACGACACTACAATCAGAGACCCTTCGACGAAACTGTGTGCGATGCCATGATCGCAAACGGTGGTGTAAAAGAACCGTCAAAATAGGTGGAAAAGGTTTGCGATGACGGATGCATCAAACACGGTTCGGATTTTAGTTGTGTGTGCGATGCAGGGCATACAGTTCAATTCAATTAACTGTTTGCGATGAGGTGGAACAAAAAAACGGGTAGCCAGATGAAGGTGTGTGCGATATATAGAATATGGTTCACTAGGATGAATTGTGTGTGATTAGGCAACACAATGGAAACGGTTCAACTGAACAAGATGTGTGTGATACGCGACAAACAAGTCCGTAATCAGAAATGTGTGCAAAGACCAATAATAATACAAACGATTGCTGCTAATAAGCCATGTGATTTGCTCTGTCTAGAGAATAATAACATGTATATATATATATATATAACTGAAATAAACATCCAATTACGTAAGTGACTATACAGATCATTCGCACACAGCTCAATAAACAATTTCATGCATTCTAAAGTAGGAGAAACGATCGTCTAGTCATCTACTTCTTGTGACGCTCCCGCCACTGCTCTGTGGCTCGATCCCTCATCCGGGGTAGGAAGGAGACACTTCCTCATGTCAACAATCCACCTGTACGGGTAACTGCATTGTCGCACCGCGCCCGGCGCAACCGCATGCACATGAACGTGCGTGATCGTGCGCCGGCCCCAAACAGTGGCAGCGCGCGTGGAGGGACAAGGGCAGAGCACCCGGAGGGACACAAGAGCAGAGCGCGCGCGGCGGGACGCGAGCAGAGCGCGTCGCGGCCACCTGAACCGCAAGCAACCACACGCATAGACCAGTTGAACACGCAGGAAATGGTCGCCTACAAGCCGGCCGATAGTTGTGTCGCTGCGTAGAGAGCGGCCGTGTGCTACTACCTCCATCTAGTCTATAGTCCCCTTTATATTCGCTGCCATACTTTGCCCTCAAATTTAACCAACAACATGTTAATGCATGTTATAAAAATTATATAATTGGAAACTATGTTCAAATACGAATCCAACTATATAATCTTTGGCCACATGCATTCGTATTTTATTAGTTAAATCATACTTATAAACCAGGATGGGGGGTATAGTAGGTAATTAAATCGCAAATGTTTTTTTATTAACCGTATGTGTACGTGGACTTTCGTCCTCCTCTCGCACATATTGTCACCCCGCTGCCGCAGACGGCTTACAGCGCAAGCTTGCGTAACGCACGGGGGCGTTCCTTTGGCCAAACAGTGGCGCCAATGAATCGTCGGTGAGCCCGTTCCCGCGCAACCTCACAGGTTCCCGCGCAAGCTTCCCGCCCGACTCGGTGAAATCCCCCAAAATCCCAATGCTTACCGGCCTGCTATATAAACCCTCACGGCCGGCGAGTCCCGCGTCGCATTTTCCCCTCCCTCTCTGTAGCTTATCTCGTCTGCTTCTCCCACAATCGCCAATGACACCGGTCCTTCGTCGTTGCTTAGCCACTCTGCCGTCATCAGAGGATAACTCCAGCTGGGAGGCTACACCGCGGCGGCGGCGCAGTCCCCGTCGTAGTGTAGTGCGCGTGGTGTACCTGTTGGGTGTGCGCGGAACACCCACCACACGCTCCGCCGCCATTCCCGGTCGATAGCTGTTGCTGGCCACCGTTGCCGCCACACCACCGTCGAAAGCTAGGGCCATCTCCCGCTCCACCGTTGCGGCCCGAAGGCGGGAGGTGGCCGTCGTGGCCGCCAGCCCACTGCCGGCCACCGTGGCCATCATCCCCTCCGCCACCGCGGCCAGAAGGCGGGAGGTGGTGGTCGTGGCTGCCACCTCATCGTCGGCCGCCATGGCCGCCAGCCCACCGTCGACCGTCGGGGTCATCACCGCTCCGCCACCGCCGCCCGAAGGCAGAGGTGGATGCCCGCACGTGCGTCAGCGACCTTGCGCGCTACACTGAGTTCCTACCGGAGGAGGAGGAGCGCCTCGTCGAGCACGCAAAGAGCCTTACCGCCGCCATGGCCGCGACACACGCTGCCTCAGAGGCGAGGAATCAGGAGATCTACGAGGAGAACGACCGCTTTGAGAGGGGTCATCTGGAGCGGCAAAGGGCGTTCGAGGTGAGCGTCACTGAAGCTGTCGCAGCGGCATGCACCGTATTGCAGTTGTCCAGCTTGTCGGTAGGCTTCTCCTCCTCTGCCTCTTACTGAGCATGCTCGGCAGAGGAGAGACAGCTGGAAGTAGTACAAAGCCCCTCCGTAGTAGTAGTATTATGGGGCTATTTTCTTTAGTTCATCTGACTATAGATGTGGTGGAACTGTACAACATAATTAAAATTAGCTAGTATATACAGTTGAACTAGCTATTTCAGTACGTGGTTGGCAACAAATGGGGAAAAGTTTGGTCGGTTCAGCTGTTGAGTTGAACTATTTGTATAAATTAGGAACGACTGCTTAATCTATGAACTAAATCTATGCTTAATTACTGAATTTTAGTTGCAAAAATTAGACACTGCCAGTGATTTTTAGCTTCATATTTTGACAAGTCGCAGTGTTACAAGGTTGACAAAGGGCAATGTTACTAGATCAACAAATGACAATCTTTCCAGTTTGACAAATGGCAACATACCCAATATGACAGATGCAAATCTTACCCAATTGTTTGTAAGTAGTTGCACACGGGTCATCCAAAAGAACCGTTTACGTTAAAGAGATGCACAAATCCTGCTCTCACTTTGCACACGGTGTTCTATCTAAAACATTTGCGATCAAGAGCCGCCAAAAGCCTGCTCGACACATTTTCCCTTGGCTTCTTGGGGAATATCCCGGTTTGCATATGGGTGTTCTAACTAAAACATTTGCGATGAGTGTTTTATATTTAAAAACCATTGACATTTTTTTCAAAAGAAAATCGTTTGATAAGTCTGTACATTAAGAGAGAAAAACGCAAGTTCGCTCAAACCATATCGTTCATTCAGTCATACTGCGAATTTATATTAATATGATCGAGATACAATATTAAACCCAAGAAAAATAACTATTTCAGACGAGTTTTGGATTTACTAGAATTTAAAAATAAAGTATCTCAACATTTTGCCGGCAATCAATGGTGCCCTGGTGTTTGAAATTCATTCCCATTTCTTGAATGGGTACTAAGCATGCACCCAAGGACATAGATTTGATTTTTCAACCAATTTATATGCACTGGAGCATGTGCATGTAGTTTAAATTTGAATTATGCACATAAATGCATTGAAAACTCAGTTAATGCATAAAAATGTCCAAACGAACCCCAAAAAATCAAAAAAATGACACAACACTCCTGTTGTTCTATGTTGACACGAGAATTTTTTTGAAAGCAATATGAGGCAATGGATATCGTTTCGTCCCCAAAGGTGGGACGTTCCCTACCGAAACCATCATGCTTGTTGTGAGAAGCTCTGGTTTGTGAGAAGCATATACCCAAACCTGCGCCAAATGGGACAATTTCTTTACCACAGCATGTTGATGCCGCTCCGTGATAGCATGCCAATTTTCATGAATTTCAGACGAGTTTCGGATTTACTAGAATTTAAAAATAAAGTATCTCAATGTTTTGCCGGCAATCAACGGTGCCCTGGTGTTTGAAATTCATTCCCATTTGTTGCATGGGACCTAAGCATGCACCCAAGGACACAGATTTCATTTTTTTAACCAATTTATATGCACTGGAGCATCTTCATGTAGTTCAAATTTGAATTATGCACATAAATGCATTGAAAATTAGTTAATGCATAAAAATGTCCACACGAACCCCGAAAAATCACAAAAATTGACACAACACTCCTGTTGTTCTATGTTGACACGAGAATTTTTTTGAAAGCAATAAGAGGCAATGGATTTCGTTTCGTCCCCAGATGTGGGACGTTCCCTATCAAAACCATAATGCTTGTTGTGAGAATCTCTGTTTTGTGAGAAGCATATACCCAAACCTGCCCCAGATGGGACAAATTTTTTACCACGGCATGTTGATGCCGCTGCATGATAGCATGCCATGTTTCATGAATTTCAGACAAGTTTTGGATTTACTAGAATTTAAATATAAAGTATCTCAATGTTTTGCCGGCAATCAACGGTGCCCTGGTGTTTGAAATTCATTCCCATTTCTTGCATGGGAGACCTAAGGACACATATTTGAATTTTCAACCAATTTATATCACTTGAGCATGTGCATGTAGTTCAAATTTGAATTATGCACATAAATGCATTGAAAACTCAGTTAATGCACAAAAATGTCCCAATGAACCCTGGAAAATCACAAAAAATGACACAACACTCCTGTTGTTCTATGTTGACACGAGAATTTTTTTAAAAGAAATAAGAGGCAATGGATATCGTTTCGTCCCCAAAGGTGGGACGTTCCCTACCAAAACAATCATGCTTGTTGTGAGAAGCTCTGGTTTGTGAGAAGCATATACCCAAACCTGCCCCAAATGGGACAATTTTTTTACCATGGCATGTTGATGCCGCTCCATGATAACATGCCAGGATTCATGAATTTTAGACGTGTTTTGGATTTACTAAAATTTAAAAATAAAGCATGTCAATATTTTGCCGGCAATCAACGGTGCCCTGGTTTTTGAAATTCATTCCCATTTCTTGCATGGGACCTAAGCATGCACCCAAGGACACAGATTTGATTTTTCATCCAATTTATATGCACTGGAGCATGTGCATGTAGTTCAAATTTGAATTATGCACATAAATGCATTAATGCATAAAAATGTCCAAACGAACCCCGAAAGTTTTTGACGCAACACATCTGTTGTTCTATGTTGACACGAGAATTTTTTTCAAAGAAATAAGAGGCAATGGATATCGTTTCGTCCCCAAATGTGGGACGTTCCCTATCGAAACCATGCATAATGCTTGTTGTGAGAAGCTCGGGTTTGTGAGAATCATATACCCAAACCTGCCCCAAATGGGACAAAATATTTACCACGACATGTTGATGCCGCTCCATGATAGCATGCCAAGTTTCATGAATTTTAGATGAGTTTTGGATTTACTAGAATTTAAAAATAAACTAACTCGATGTTTTGCAGGCAATCAACAGTGCCCTGGTGTTTGAAATTCACTCCCATTTCTTGCATGGGACCTAAGCATGCACCCAAGGACACATATATGATTTTTCGACCAATTTATATGCACTGGAGCATGTGCCTGTAGTTTAAATTTGAATTATGCACATAAATGCATTGAAAACTCAGTTAATGCATAAAAATATCGAAACGAACCCCAAAAAATAAAACAAAAATTGACACAACACTCATGTTGTTCTATGTTGACACGAGAATTTTTTTGAAAGCAATATGAGGCAATGGATATCTATTCATCCCCAAAGGTGGGACGTTCCCTACCGAAACCATCATGCTTGTCGTGAGAAGCATATACCCAAACCTACCCCAAATGGGACAAAAAATTTACCACGACATGTTGATGCCGCTCCATGATAGCATGCCAGGTTTCATGAATTTCAGACGAGTTTTGGATTTAGTAGAATTTAAAAACCAGGTATCTCAATGTTTGCGGCCGAGTGACGGTGGAAGGGGCTTGACATTCATTCCCATTTCTTGCATGGGACCTAAGCATCCAACCAAGAACACATATTTGAATTTTCAACCAATTTATATGCATTAGAGCATGTGCATGTAGTTCAAATTTGAATTATGCACATAAATGCATTGAAAACTCAATTAATGCATAAAAATGTCCAAACGAACCCCGAAAAATCCCAGAAATTAACACAACACTCATGTTGTTCTATGTTGACACTAGGAAAAAATTTGAAATCGAGAAGAGGCAATGTATATCGTTTCCTCCACAAAGGTGAAACGTTCTCTACAAAAACCATATGGCTTGTTGTGAGAAGCTCAGGTTTGTGAGAAGCATATCCCCAAACCTACCCCAAATGGGACAAAAAATTTACCACGTCATGTTGATGCCGCTCCATGATAGCATGCCAAGTTTCATGAATTTCAAACGAGCTTTAGATTTACTAAAATTTATAAACTAGATATCTCAATGTTTGCGGCCGAGTGACGGTGGTAGGGTGTTTGACATTCATTCCCATTTCTTGCATGGGACCTAAGCATGCAACCAAGGACACAGATTTGATTTTTCAGCCAATTTATATGCTTTAGAGCATGTGCATGTAGTTCAAATTTGAATTATGCACATAAATGCATTGAAAACTCAATTAATGCATAAAAATGTACAAACAAACCCCGAAAAATCCCAAAAATTGACACAACACTCCTGTCGTTCTATGTTGACACTAGGAAAAAAAAATTAAAATCGAGAAGAGGCAATGGATATCGTTTCGTCAAGAAAGGTGAAATGTACCCTACCAAAACCATCACACTTGTTGTGAGAAACTCTGGTTTATGAGAAGCTTATACCCAAACCTGCCCCAAATGGGACAATTTTTTTATCATGGCATGTTGATTCCACTCCATGATAGCATGCCAAGTTTCATGAATTTCTGACAAATTTTGGATTTACTAGAATTCAAACTCTGTCCATTGCCGCTGTGACCCCATTATGTAATTCAAACCTAGATGAAAAATCAAGTAGATCGCACACAGTTTATTATCACCAACCATGTGAGATGCAGCACAAAATATCCTGGAGCATCATCGATGTATAGTGCGCCTATGGCTTACGCGATAAGGTGTGTTGGCTACAGTCCACAGCGGCGTCTCATGCACACTAGCCCGCTCCCCAAATATCATTTCACTGTTCAATCATCGCCGATGAAAGATGGGCACATGGACCCGTGTCATGAGGGCAACTTTGGTGGCCCACTCCAGCGAGAGCGCGGCCGCAGCCGCCATGCGCGTGCTAACAAGGTGCATGAGCGCGGCCGCAATCTGCGACCAGTCGTCCAAGGCAGCCCAAACGACTGATGTTGCTTCCCAGGTGGCGGCAGCAACATCTGCCTCGGAGATAGCAATTGGCGAGAGCGGCACAACAGCTGTCCGTTCTGCAGCGGCGACATTAGCCCTGATGGAGGCCGCCCTCGACCATGTCGAGGCCGCCCACACCCAGCTCGTGGCGGTCACCGCACAAATCGAACGAAGCTTCTCTGACAATGGTCGGCGACCCACGGCCGAAGAGTTGGCAATCGCCAAGAGCGTTCGAGCAGCCTTCCATTCCTCCACTGCATACCTTGTGACGATGGAGCCCGTCCAAGCCTAGATCGCAGCCGCCCATGCCCAGCTCGTGGTGGCCTTTTGCAAAGAGATGGCAGACACGGATGGCGAGATGCTTGCCGAGTATGGTGTGTGGATGCCATGGAGCCCCTTCCCTAGGAGATCGTTGGGCGCGAGCTGGACATGGAGGCGGCGGCGGAGATCGAATAGCACCAGCCGTAGTAGTACTCTTTCTTTTGTTTAATTAAGAGCACCGATCTTTAATTTGTTAGAGTAATGTTTAGGTCAGCTAGCTCTATTTAATTGCTGAACTTGCTCGATTCAGAAGTGTGGGTGTGCTGTAGTCTCCTTTCTGTACCCAAATTATGTAATGACATGGATGACCACTATAACCATAAAAATTCGAACCAAAATGTTTGAAGTTCAAACTCATCACACACGGGTTAAGATATCTGAATCATTTGTGATGTTCACGTATCACACATAGTTCTGAATAAGGGACCGTGTCTGATGACACTTTGCGCGCCAGTTTTTTCGGTGAAGCGATTCCAAATTTTTGGCTTCCGCGGAAATATCTACCTCCCCACCTTACCAAAAGCCACATTTTCGCTATTTTTGCCCTCTTTTCCAAGTTGAAACCTTCACTCCTTGCTTGCAGCACCACCTCCTCGCCGGTGACCCTCCTTCACGCTTCTCGGCCTCGTCTATCCAGTCAGGTAATCCACACCCGACCCCCATCCTCCTCCTTCCACATCCCACATGCCCCGACCGCTGATGACCCACAAGTATAGGGGATCAATTGTAGCAGTTTTCGATAAGTAAGAGTGTCGAACCCAACGAGGAGGAGAAGGAAATGACAAGTAGTTTTCAGTAAGGTAGCGTCTGCAAGTGCTGAAATTGTAAGTAGCGAGTAGTTTGATAGCAAGGTAATTTGTAACGAGCAAGTAACGATAATTACAACAAGTATGAAGCAAGGTAGACCAATCCTTTTGAGGCAAAGGACAGGCCAAAATAGTCTCTTATATTAAGCAAAGCGTTCTTGAGGGTACACGGGGGTTTCATATAGTCACTTTCATCAAGTTGGTTTGATTTGTGTTGTCTACTTTGATAATTTGATATGTGGGTGGACCGGTGCTTAGGTGATGTTCTTACTTGAACAAACCTCCTACTTATGATTAACCGTCCCACAAGCATCTACCACTATGAGAAAAGTATTAAGAATAAATTCTAACCATAGCATTAAATTCTAGGATCCAATCGGTCCCTTACGGAATAATGCATAAACTGGGGTTTAAGTTTCTGTCACTCTCGCAACCCACCATCTATTTACTACTCCACAATGCATCCCCTTAGGCCCAAATATGGGGAAGTGTCATGTAGTCGATGTTCACATGACACCACTAAGGGAATCACAACATACGTACTATCAAAATATCGAGCACATATCAAATTCACACGATTACTTGCAACATGATTTCTCCCGTGACTGATAGCCCACAAGTGTAGGGGATCGCAATAGTTTTTGAGGGTAAAGTATTCAACCCAAATTTATCGATTCCACACAAGGGGAGCCAAAGAATACTCTTAAGTATTAGCAGCTGAGTTGTCAATTCAACCACACCTGGAAACTTAGTATCTGTAGCAAGATAGTTTAGTAGCAAAGTAATATGATAGTGGCAGTAGCAGCAATAAAAGTAACGATAGTTTAGTAGCAAAATAACGTCGGATGCAATTCATCATGTAGAAGTTATAACCTAGGGTAACACAGAACTAGCTCTAGTTCATCAATGCAATGTAGGCATGTATTCTGAATATAGTCATACGTGCTTATGGAAAAGAACTTGCATGACATCTTTTGTCCTACCCTCCTGTGGCAGCGGGGTCCTATTGGAAACTAAGGGATATTACGGCCTCCTTTTAATAGACTACCGGACCAAATCATTAACACATAGTGAATACATGAACTCCTCAAACTATGGTCATCACCGGGAGTGGTCCCGATTATTGTCACTTCGGGGTTGGCGGATCATAACACATAGTAGGTGACTATAGACTTGCAAGATAGGATCAAGAACACACATATATTCATGAAAACATAATAGGTTCAGATCTGAAATCATGGCACTCGGGCCCTAGTGACAAGCATTAAGCATAGTAAAGTCATAGAACATCAATCTCAGAACATAGTGGATACTAGGGATCAAACCCTAACAAAACTAACCCAATTATATGATAGATCCCATCAAACCCATCACCGTCTAGCAAGCCTACGATGGAATTACTCACGCACGGCGGTGAGCATCATGGAATTGGTGATGGAGGAAGGTTGATGATGACGATGGCGACGATCTCAACTCTCCGGAGACCCGAACGGACTCCAGATCAGCCCTCCCGAGAGAATTAGGGCTTGGTGGCGGCTCCGTCTCGTGAAACGCGATAATTTCTTCTCTTTGATTTTTTTCTCCCTGAAACGGAAGATATAGGATCTGGGGGTACGTCGGTGGAGCATCGGGGGGCCCACGAGGCAGGGTGCGTGCCCTGAGCAGGGGGCGCCCCCCACCCTCATGGACAGGGTGTGGCCCTCCCGGTGAGGATCTTCTTGCAGATATTTTTTATATTTTCTGAAATAGTTCTCAGTTGATATTTAGGCGATTCTGAGAACTTTTTATTTTTGCATAAAAACAACACCATGGCAGTTCTGCTGAAAACAGCGTCAGTCCGGGTTAGTTCCATTCAAATCATGCAAGTTAGAGTCCAAAACAAGGGCAAAAGGGTTTGGAAAAGTAGATACGTTGGAGACGTATCAGTGACCTCAAGAACAAAGGCAACTACTCACAAGTGATGAACATGCTCAAGATCAGAGAGGTAATATATAACATAATGGATCTGAACATATAATCTTCCACCAAATAAACCATATAGTAATCAACTACAAGATGTAATCAACACTATCAGTCACCCACGAGAACCAATCTATAGTTCCGGTAACAAGATTGAATACAAGAGATAAACTAGGGTTTGAGATGAGATGGTGCTGAAGATGTTGATGGAGATTGCCCTCCCCAAGATTGGAGAGTGATTGGTGATGATGATGATGATGATTTCCCCCTCCGGGAGGGAAGTTCCCCCGACGGAATCGCTCCGCCGGAAGGCAAAAGTGCTCCTAGCCAAGTTCCTCCTCGAGATGGCAGCGCTCCATCCCGAAAGTCCTCTCCTTATTTTTTCTAGGTCAGAATCACTTATATACCAGAAGATGGGCACCAGAGGTGGGCCGAGGAGGCCACAACCCACCAGGGTGCGCCAGGGGGGACGGGCGCACCCAGGTAGGTTGTGCCCACCTGGTGTCCCCCCTCAGGTGTTTATTGGCTCCAATATTTCTTAAATATTCCATAAAAAATCTCCGTGGAGTTTCAGCTTGTTTGGAGTTGTCCATAATAGGTGGGCTGACGTAGCTTTTTCAGGTCCAGATTTCGAGCTGACGGAATTCTCCCTCTTGGTGTGTACCTTGCAAATTATGAGAGAAAGGAATTAGAATTACTCCAAAAAGTATTATTATGTATAGAAACATTGTAAATATCAGTAAGAAAACATGATGCAAAATGGACGTATCAGCTCCCCAAGCTTAGACCTCGCTTGTCCTCAAGCGGAAACCAAAATCGAAAAACATGTCCACATGCTTTGAGAGAGAGGTGTCGATAAAAACAAAATACGGACATAGAAGCATCATGTTGATTATTATAACAACGATAAACTTAAACTTAAACTTTTTATCACAGAACTTTTACCATACATTCCCCATGAACAAGTAATAGTTCATCACACAATCGAAGTATAAAGCAAAAACTCTATTAGAAACCAACTAACTATGTTCTCAATCAACTTTGCAACTACAATTCATAATCTTTTCAGGAAGGGTCATGTGTCAGAGCCTTTAGGCAAGTTCACATACTCAATCATCATATAGTCTTCTATGACTGCTAACACTCACCTTGTACACATGAGCAAAATGTTTCAACCGGACACAAAGAGAGATAGGGGCTTATATTTTTGCCTCCCAACTACTCGCCTCAAGGGTGATGTCAACAATAATAGCTCATGCTATCTATATTCAGCTGGACATATGTGCCTAGATCTTTCCTCACCACATGATGCTTGCCAAAGGAGAAAATAAAAAGTAATAGCAGGAAAACTTTGACTCTTTGCATAAAAGTAAATACATAAAAGTAAAAGATAGGCCCTTCGCAGAGGGAAGCAGAGGTTGACATGTGCTTATTTGTTTGCATGCTCAATCCCTTGGTGCAAGAGAACGTCACGTTACATTGCTTCTTAAGATGACAACCTTTATTAGGCAGTCTGTCGCTTTTATTCTTTGTCATCCAAGTTCGTGCAACGTTAAATTTTATCTTACACTAAATGATCTCACATATTTAGAAGCAATTTTTATTGCCTTATTGCACCGATGACAACTTACTTGAAGGATCTTACTCAATCCAAGGGTAGGTATGGTGGACACTTGAAAAACATTTGGGTTTAAGGGTTTTTGGATGCACAAGTAGTATCTCTACTTAGTGCAGAATTTTTGGCTAGCAAAGATAAGGGACAAGCATCACATGTTGAAGGATCTATGACAATATGACTTCTATGTGAATATAAACATACATAAACCATTACATTGTCTTCCTTGTCCAACTTCAACAATTTTGGCATATAAATTTTGATGAGGGCTCACAATCACAAAAGATTTCTAGGATAATATATTTATATGTGAATCTTCCCTTCCCTTATCAATTCTTTCATGAGTTGCATCACTGACTAATGCTATGCTGTCAATCTCTAATAAAAATTTCTTACTTATACGTTTCCTTATGTAGTGCTATCACCTACCATAGGGTTAGTATATGATCTTATAAATTTATTTCCTTTCTTTTCATTGCAACATGAAAGTAAAGAAAGTAAAAACTTAAAACTAAACTTTATTATATAACTTGCACACGATTACAATGATAGATCACTAAGCAAACTCAAGGGAAAAGAATCGAACTAACTTTCATTTATTATAAAGCAAAAGATTGAACTAAGATAAGTAAATGCAAAAAGATTGTGGGGATGATATGATACCAAGGCACCTCACCCAAGCTTGGCGGAAGCCAAGGGGAGTGCCCATACCTGTCGGTGTACTAAAGTAGGGGTACCTTAGTATCCCGAACTTGTGCACGGGCAGTTGCAGCATCCCGCGGCAAGGCCTGCCCGGCGACCGCCAAGATCCTCTGTGGTCCCCTTTGGAGCCATTCAAGAACAAAGTATTCAAGACAAGACCCCGGCAAGAGGAGCTTGCCGGGATGGCCACTCAAGGCACAAAACCACTCAAGGCACAAGACCCTGGCAAGAGGAGCTTGCCGGGAAGGCCAATCAAAGGCATTTCAAGGAACTTGCCGCGGCACGCCACGCATCGCGGCAAGGCCCGGCGAGCGACAAGCTCCCAGAAGCGACAAGATAGCGGCCGCGGCAAGGTGCTTGCCACGGCAAACCTCCACTCAGTACCCGCGCTCCAACGCATCCACCCACGTGTCGCCCTGGGGCCATCCCAGGCGCATGTGGCGGGAGGCTGTGCAACCTGGGGTACACGGTGGCGAGCAGCGATGACAAGGCCACCGTCGTGGCGGACGGTGGCGCCCCTGACGGCCACTTTTTGCACTGTTTGGGGTGACGACGACAGGCATTTAATGCCCTTGTCCCATGCCGTCAGGGTTAGGTATAGAGCACTATACAAACACTGTTCCAACTACCACTCTTTTTACATTTTTACCCCCATCTGTGTTGCCACCTGTCGGTGACCCCTTTGGCCTATAAAAGGAGGCCCATGCGCAACGTAGGGGGGGTTGGGAACATCGATCATCCTCACGCTCGGTCTTGCTAGCGGTTAGAGTGTACGGTAGCTCTCCTCGCTCCCGAGCCAAGAACTCAATACAACCACAAAAGCAGGAGTAGGGTTTTACGCATCCGTGCGCCCCGAACCTTGGTAAACTGCTACAGTGCTCGCCTCGATCTGCTCTTTGTGCATCCTCCACCCCCTGCCGTACCGTAAAGGGGCTCCGGTCCCGTAGGTGTTCGTGGGCGATCAGTTTCCCCGACATCTTTGGCGCACCAGGTAGGGGAAGCGTCGAGGTTGTGTGAACCTGATCCGGCGTCCACACGAGCTAGATCTTCACCAACTTCATCAACTCCATCAGCATGCCGTCGAAGAATAAGGCTTCGGAGGCAGCAGGTCCGTCCGCGTCGATCCCACCACCGCCGGAGCCAACGGCTGGTGGAGTAGACGCCGGCGGAAGAACGGACGTCGACGAGGAAACTCACGGCGCCGTCAAGTCCAAGGACAAGACGGACGACCGGGCGCACTCCAAGGCCTCAGCGTCCGTACATGCACCGCGCCCATCTCAGGAGGCGTGGTGTCAGGACCCCGATCCTAAGTCACACCGATCTAGCTGTAACACGTCATATCACTTTGCGGCCTCACGCACGGTAACCCCACGGGTGCCACCTTACCTGGCCCAGGACCGTTTGCGCATTTTGGCACACGTATATGACAGTGTCGCTAGCATCCATATGACAGAGAACCCGAGCCGACATGGCTAGTTATAAACCAAAAGTGGCACTAGATTATAGAGACAGGCATCCATGCCCCAGCAACGAACGTGTCGGTCATCAACGTATGAACCCAAGTCGTAGCAAGCTACATGGACTTAAAGGAACAACGCGTGACATTTCCCCTAAGGGACAGACACAGGAACGAAGAAGGACACATGCCGGCCAGCCTACGTGTTCCGAGCAGTAGCAAGCTACCAAGGCTCATTGGAATCACTAGGAGGCATTTCCCTGTAAGGTAGGCTACCAAAGGAAAGCAACTAGGTGTCGGATCCCACACATACCAAGCATTTCAACCATACACACAATATGCTCAATATGTGCAAATACAACATTGCATCACAACAGAACTCTATGACTCAAAGTACTTTATTTAAGAGGCTCCAAGAGCCATACATAACATATCCATACAGGTAGGGGTCACATGACCCAACACTCAAGTCATACAGTCATACAAGCACAAGCGGAAGCTACATGTCTGAGTACAGACAACTTAGAAAATAGTGTTTTTATCAATTTTGCCATCGGTTGTATAGCACTAATCAGTTTTGCCATTAAACATTTTCACTACTCAAAAATGCCACTATTTTGTTAGACTCAATCTCAAAAATACCATTTTTCACAGTTACCGTTTTGGTCAATGGACGTTGACTGGGGGTAGATGACGAAAATACCCCTATCCCGTTCCCGTTTGTCCCTTTTCTTTTTGTTGACTGTGTGGGTCCATCTATAAGGGATGCATGAAAAGAGAATAAAAATTGAAGCTGTGGGGTTTCGAACCCAAGACCACGGGCTGCACAAACACGCAAGCTTACCAGCTGGACTACAGAGCTGTTCTGATGCAAAATTACATATATGCTTTATATGTATGTTATTTCAAACAAGTAAGTGGATGTTATTAAACCTTATGTATGTTTGTGAACCTGATTTGTGTGTGCTGAAAAACCAACAACTTGATATTTTGAACCTTATGTATGTTTGTGAACCTCTTTGTGTTTGTTTCGTTTTCAGAAAAATGGGCAGCCACCATGCTGAAATTTTGAGAGAAAATTAGAAAACAATGTGATCATGCTGTCATATGTGTTGCTTCTGTCAATTAGTGTGTGACACATCAATCAACTGGGTGGCGGTGTGCATGATTTGTTTATGCCTACCAGTACCAGAGAGATTCTTCTAGCCGGCCAGCCACTCGCAAGAAAAGATACAACACATTGATGTGTTGGAATATTATTCCGTATGAACATACAAAGGATATATCTCGTTTTACCTTAGAAAAGCTCTGTAGCCCAGCTGGTTAGCTTGCGTTTTTGTGCACCCCGTGGTCTTGGTTCGAAACCCCACAGCTCCAATTTTTATTTTCTTTTCATGCGTCCGTTATAGATGGACCCACATAGTCAACAAAAAGAAAAAGGGAATTGACAAACGGGATAGGGGTATTTTCGTCATCTACCCCAGTCAACGTCCATTGACCAAAACGGTAACGGTGAAAATGGTCTTTTTGAGCTTGAGTCTAACAAAATAGTGGAATTTTTGAGTAGTGAAAATGTTTAGTGGCAAAACTGATTAGTGCTATACAACCGATGGCAAAACTGATAAAAACCCTAGAAAATAAAACAGGCTTGGTGTAGCCTGACTATCTACAAGGCCCTTCACAAGCTCCAGATCTCCGTCTGGGTGTCAAGCTACTCGTCGACGTCAACGTCTATGTAGAACCCGTCAGTAGGGGCAGGGTTCTCCTCTGCAACAGTTATTAAGCAAACATGAGTACAATGGTACTCAGCAAGTCTTACCACAGAACCTATCATACATGCAACATTATCAAAGGGGGTAGTGGAGTTCATAGCAGAAAGCCATCTTTGACTCTTGGCTAACCTATACTACAACTCTCAACGGATTGAAAGATGTTATTACGAACACGAGTCCTCTAATCACCACAACAATACACTACTGAGGATCCTCTTCCGTCATCCTACGGAAGGGCCATCCACGGTACTCACACTTATCTTGAGGCTTTTAGTAGAATCCATCAACTTGTCTATGACCTGTAAGAGTAACCAAGTAGTCCGTACCGCGAACAACGGCTATTCGAATAGATTGTTAACCCTGTAGGGGTGTACCTCTTCACACACGCTTCCACCACTTATCGCCGTTTACTCGACATGTACTCGGCAACCTTCAAGCGGAAGCCCAGCGAGGGTGTCGGCCACGACCTAACTAACTACTCAAGTCTCTCGTCCAGGTTTATCGCCTATTTGGGTTCCATCCGTGGGGAGATCCGGCTGGGGTGTCGCTCACGGCCCCAAACGATGTGTACAGGGTTCCCGAGTCACCAAACGGGCAACCGGTACACCGTACCACGTACCTGTCGCATCACAACCCACCCCGAGGGTCAGCACTGTGCACGACCTCCAGTAAGCTATAAACACCAGAAACTAGTTGCAACTCCTGGACAGAGATCGAGGGTAATTAATAAGCCGAGAGGGTCCATTGGTTTCGGGCCCAATGCATGGTACTAACTGGAACTTGAACCACACATACAGATCTCGGGTCCTATGTACGGTTCCAATGAAACAACCCACCATGTACTCCTACATGGCCTTTCATCGATACCTTTACCAAGCGTATTCCACACTTCCTTCTCTTTATCGGTATGATCATTTCACTCTGATCCATCACCCAGATGAACCAGACCAGACACAACTCTAAGCATAGCAGGCAACATAAACAAATAGCATGGTGGATCACACATCACATGGCTCAATCAACTCCTACACATGCTAGTGGGTTTCAACTATTTACTATGGCAATGACAGGTCATGCAAGGGAATAGGGTTCAACTACCGCAGCAAGTAGCAGTTCACACGCTGTTTCCTTAATGCAGTAAAAGAGAGCAGGAGCGAGAAGATTGGGTTTGTATCGGAATGATCAATGATTGCTTGCCTGACAAAGTGGTTGTCGGGTACTGCTCTTCAACTGGATACGCAGCAGTATCCTCGGGAGCAGGACCTAACACAGAGAATACCGGCGATACAATCATTAACGAACAAATGCAACAATATGATGCATGCTCATGACATGGCAAGATGCAGGTGTGTTGGCTAATGCAACTAAAACCAGAAGGATTTGAGCTTATTTGAATCAAAGATTCAAATTGGCACTTTAGCTATTATTTAATTAAGTGCATTATCATGTTTTAATGTATACAGCAAGGTTAACTTGCTCAAACATGCATGAAACTAGCGCCATTGGAAAGATTGGATTTTTCTGATCATTTTTCATATATAAATCTTTTCCATCTGAGCTACTGTTGAATTTATATGATTTTTTGAAGTTTTGGGTATTTTCTGGAATTTCCTGAATTATTTTTAAACCTAAAAATCCCAGAAAGACCTTTACTGCATCAGCATGACATCATGCTGACGTCAGTCAGTCAACAGGAGCTAGTCCAAGTCAAACCTGACATGTGGGACCCACTGGTCAGTGTCACAGTTAACTAATTAACTAATTAGAATTAATTTAACACCTAAACTAGATTTGACTTGCAGGCAGGGCCCACACGTCAGTTACCCAGGGGGGTCAAACCCGTGGTCAAACAAGTCAAACTCGCCGGCGAAGTGACGCCGGCGAGGCCAGACACGGCGGCGTGCTTCGGAAAACGTCCACAGGCCACGGTTCGAGCTGTGGTTGGGCGCGTTGGAAAACCCTTGCTGTTGCGCGTCGGATGGTGGTGGTCGTCGGACCTGTGGTGGCCGGAGACGACGGCAACAAGCTCAACGGCGGCGACCGGCGTCGGGTGTGTGTGGGGACGCAGCTACGGTGGCCTAGGCGATGCGTGCGTGGTACCTAGCTTGTGTACGTGCTGCGGCGAGCGAGATGGACATGTGCCAGTGACCAAATGGTCACCGGAGCATCGCCGGCGGCGAGCACGGCGGCGGTGAGTTTCGGTGATCAATGGAGCGGCATCTACACGGCGCAAACGAAGCAAAAGAAGGGGGGAAACGGCGTAGGAGCTCACTGCAGTGCTAACGAGCTCGACGGAGAGGTCGGGGACGCGCTGCAGCTTCTCAATCGACGGCGAGGTGCTCCGGCGATCCGAGGAAGGGGACGACGGCGTGAAGGCGTTGCAGGGCTCCCGGCGATCCGTGGCTCAGCGAGGAGGTAGAGGGCGTCGCGGCGAATCTTCTGGACACGGTCACGGGTCGAGGGGGAGGGTCTAGGTGCGGCAACGGCGAGCGGCGGCGACGGGCGGCTCGGTGGTGAGAGAGGAGAGAGCCAGGGGAGGTGACGGGGATGAGGGGAAAGTGCGAGAGGGGTCGGGGCAGCTGCGTGGCGTCGCGGGGAGTCTTCCAGGGCGTCGGGGATGCAGGCAGGTAGCCAGGAGGTGGCCGGGCGCGTGCCGGCGCGCGGCGGCCACGCGCGCTGCCGACTGGCGCGAGGAGGAAGGCGGCAGAACGAGGCTGTGGGCTGGGCCGGCCTGCTACAGTGCTGGGCCCGAGGTAAGTCCTTTCTCTCTTTTTCTTTTTTCCTATTTCTTTTTCTGTTTCATTTGTTTTGCAACTTTGTTTAATTAATAAAAATGCTAGAACATTTTTATAACTCATGAAACTTGTCATGCCCACTGTATATAATATGAACAGTATGGAACATTATAGTTTATGATTATTTGAGCATTTAAATTATTTTATAGCATTTAAATGCCCAAATTCAAATAACATATGATTTAATCCAGAGACCTTGGATATCCTAGAAAATTGTGCACCATTTTTAGCAAAGGTTTGAGACCAAGGCAGAAATGATGAACATTTTTGAAGGGCATTTTGGGTACATTGGAAAATATTTTATCAAACCCCAGTTGTTAGAAGAGGGGTGCTGGGGTTTCTGTCATTCCCATTTCAAGTTTATTTGATAAGTAAACATGATGCACACTCTAGCTAGCCCTAATGCAAAAGCTAAACTAGGGATGTGACACGCGGGACCGGCAGCGACGTGGTACTCAAGGTACCATATGCTTGCTGGACCAAGGTCAAGCTGGCGGATCTCGGGACGCTCAAGGCCAGCATGCACATCAATATGCTGGCACGAGCAAGGCGCGGTCGCCGGGACGGGATCCTGCTCCTTCTAACGCGGTTAGGAGTCCGAGCATATCCCGCTCCTCGCATCGTTCGCCACCGCTACCCGCCACTCCAGCAGAAGCTCTAGCGCGAGCTCAACTGCTTCTAGACTTCCCTCCAGCGGCAGACAAGGCCGACGACTAGAGGGCCACCATCCAGAGCCTCATCGCCTTCGCCAACGGCGACACCCCGCAGCAGCCGAGCACGTCACGGCCGCGGCAAGTCAGCCAGGCGCAGGCCGATGGCGGCAAAACCAGTGGGGGTGCAACCACCGTGCACTCTCCGCCCCAAAGGCCAAGATCGCCGGCTCGCCGGATCAACATCGACGACGACTCCACTTTGTCATCAGATCCGCGAGCTCGCTGCGATCAGCGCCAAGTTCTCGACGATCGACAACAAGAGGATGGTCGAACCCGCATCGACCGCCGAAGAGAAGCGCGGCGTCAATCCGACCAGCGCGCTGGGCCCGCTGTTGACATGCATGCGCCCGGGGGACCAGGCGACTTGCCGTACGCGGTAGGTTGCCCTGCTTTCACTCGTGAGCTGCGGCAAGTCCAGTGGCCCAGCATGAAGAACTTCAAGCCCGACGTACCGGAGAAGTACGACGGCAAGACACATCCGTCGGAGTTCCTCAGCATCTACACCATTGCGGTGCAGGCTGCTGGGGGACGAGACGAGAAGATACTCGACAATTACTTCCCGTTGGTGCTCAAGCCAAACGTCAGATCCTGGCTCATGCACCTGCCGGACAACTCCATTTCTTCTTGGGCTGACCTGTGCCATCAGTTTGCCGGCGCCTTCACGGGCGGCCACAAGCCACATGGCCAGGAGAGTGACCTCCACCTGCTCGCCCAGAAGGAAGGAGAACCCCTACGCAAGTATATCCAGAGCTTCAGCCGTGTGCAACATAACATCCCGGACGTCCACCCTGCCGCGGTTATCAGCGCGTTCCATCAGAACATGCATAACCGCAGGATGAGGGAGGAGATGGCGATGTGCAAGATCAAGGACGTCAGCAAGCTGTATGCCCTGGCCGACAAGTGTGCACGTGCTGAGGAGGGGAGGAAACTCCTCGGAGAGGATGCTGGAGCAGGAGGATCAGACAGCGAAGATGCCGCCCCGGCAAAGAAGAACCGGCGGCGGAACAACAGAAAGAAGAAGAACAAGGAAGTGCTAGTCGTTGAGCAGTCCGGCAAGGAGGCCGGCGCCAAGAAATCCCAAGTTGGTAGTTCCGGCAAGGAGACTGCCGCGTGCACCAACTGCCAGGCTATGGCGGCCGCCGACAAGCAGGATGGCACCGACAAGCAGTATTGCAAAATCCACCGCACCAAGGGCCACGACCTCCAGAACTGCAAGAGGGTCGAGTACCTCGTCGAGCAGCAAAAAGCTGAGTACGAGCGATGCGACAAGGAGAAGGCCCAAGGAGGTGATGGGGGATCCGGCAAGAAGCGGCCATTCAACGGCCGGGGAGGACGCCGCGGCAAGGCCAAGCAGCGGCAAGGAGAATGACCTCCCCGCGGCCGCGACAAGGACGAAGACGACGACGACGAAGACATGGATGAAGGAGAGACCAGCGAGCAGGAGTTTCAGAAAGCAACGGAGATTTTGTGCGTTGACGGCGGTGCTTCTCTGCAGACTTCGCACCGCCAACTCAAGCAGTGGGTGCGTGAAGTCAATGCGGCAGAACCACCTGTCGAATCGCGCAAACTCCTGAAGTGGTCCAGCACGCCTATCATCTTCGATATTGAGGACCACCCTGATCGCACGACTGCAGTCGGGTGCTTGCCGATGTTGGTTTCACCAACTATCCGCAACCTCAAGGTCACCAAGATGTTAGTTGACGACGGGGCCGGCCTAAACTTGATCTCCTCCGCTGCGGTCCGGAAGCTCCAGATCCCCGACAGCGAGCTCGAAGAAACTGGCACATTCCGAGGAATTAACCCGGGAAGGAGCAAGCCGAAGGGGAAGATCACGCTGCCAGTGACGTTTGGCGGCGAGCTAAACTTCAGGACTGAGAGGATCACTTTCGACGTTGCAGATATCCCATTGCCTTACAATGGGATACTTGGTCGTCCAGCACTCGCCAAGTTCATGGCAGCCTCTCACTACGCCTACAACATGCTCAAAATGCCAGGCCCGATAAGCGTCATCTCTGTCCCTGGTGACAAGAAAGATGCCCTTATCTGCGCCGACAAGATTTACTGGGAAGCAGCAGCCGCAACGGAACGCAAGACACTTGCCACTGAAGCTCCCGAGGGGAAGAAGACCAAGTCCAGCAAGAGCTCTGGGGCCCACTCCGGCAAACGCACCTCTTCGGAGTGCTGCGCTGCCGTCGAGGACGCTCCATCGAGCTCCACCGGCAAGTGTAAGAAGACGATGGTAGCTCCGCCAGAGACCAAGAAGTTGTCCGCCAAGGAGGACGGCACTGGTGGTACTTTCACCATCAGTGCCACGCTTGATCCTAAATAGGAAAGCGCGCTCGTTGCTTTCCTGCGGGCGAATGTCGACGTGTTTGCATGGCAACCGTCCGACATCCCCGGTGTTCCCAGGAAAGTGATTGAGCACAAGCTTGCCGTTTGTCCTCACGCGCGGCCCGTCAAGCAAAAAGTTAGGAAGCAAGTAGTAGAGCGCCAAGAGTTCATAGCAGAAGAAATCAAGAAACTGGAAGCAGCAGGTCTCGTCAGAGGTGTACTCCATCCCACGTGGTTGGCCAATCCTATTGTCGTGCGCAAGGCAAACGGGAAGTGGAGGCTTTGTATCGACTTCACCGATGTGAATAAAGCTTGTCCCAAAGATCCCTTTCCCTTGCCGCGCATTGACCAGATTGTAGACTCCACGGCTGGATGTGAGTTGCTTTCGTTTCTTGATGCATACTCAGGATACCATCAGATCTTCATGGCTGAGGAAGATGAAGAGAAGACCGCATTCATTACTCCATGTGGCACATACTGTTTCATACGCATGCCTTTAGGATTAAAGAATGCTGGTTCAACATTTGCAAGGGTAGTCCATACAGCTTTTGAGCCACAGATACACAGAAATGTAGAAGCATACATGGATGACATAGTGGTTAAGAGCAATGACAGGGCTACCCTAGTTCAAGATTTAGATGAGACCTTTGCAAATCTGCGCAAGATCCAGCTCAAGCTCAACCCCGAGAAGTGTGTGTTTGGAGTCCCTTCCGGCAAGCTTCTCGGGTTCTTTGTGTCTCAGAGGGGGATTGAAGCCAATCCCGACAAGATCAAGGCCATCGAGCAGATCGAAGCACCCAAGCGCGTCAAGGATGTACGAAGGCTTGCCGGCTGCGTGGCTGCTCTCAGCAGGTTTATCTCTAAGTCTGCTGAGCGCGCCTTGCCGTATTTCAAAATTTTGAAAAGGGCAGGTCCAATGAAATGGACTCCGGAAGCGGAGGCTGCGCTGCAAGACTTGAAGAGGTACCTGTCTTCCACTCCAATACTTGTCGCACCTAAGCCACAAGAGAAATTGTTGCTGTATCTGGCGACGACCAATCAAGTGGTTAGTGCTGCGTTAGTAGCGGAGAGGGAGGCAGATGATGAGCCAGCAGCCGCGGCAAGCATGTCCAGTGACAAGCAGGGGGCTTCCCCAACAAGCTCTGGTCCCGACAAGGATGTATCTGCGCAGATGCAAGAGGAGATACGGAAGAAGATGGTGCAGCGCCCAGTCTACTTTGTCAGCTCCCTTCTGCAGGGGGCTAGGTCAAGGTACTCTGGAGTGCAGAAACTGCTTTTCGGCCTTCTCATGGCCTCGAGAAAGTTGCGCCATTACTTCCAAGAACATGAGATAACAGTTGTCACTCGCTTTCCGCTGAAGAGGATATTGCAAAATCTAGAGGCAACAGGCAGGATTGTTGAGTGGGCACTAGAACTGTCAAACTTTGGCCTCAAGTTTGAAAGCAGTTCAACTATCCAGACCAGAGCATTGGCAGAGTTTATAGCAGAGTGGACGCCAATGCCAGACGAAGAAATCCCGGAGATGAGCATCCCTGTCAAGGAAGCAAGCAAAGAATGGATAATGTACTTTGATGGTGCCTTCTCGCTGCAAGGCGCAGGTGCTGGCGTGCTGCTTGTCGCGCCCACCGGAGAGCACCTCAAGTACGTGGTCCAGATGCACTTTCCCAAGGAGCAAGCGACAAACAATACTGCAGAGTATGAAGGTTTGCTTGCCGGTCTCAGGATCGTGGCAGACCTTGGGATTAAGAAGCCGATTGTCAGGGGTGACTCGCAGTTGGTCGTCCGCCAAGTGAACAAGAATTACCAAAGTCCGTTGATGGAAGCGTACGTTGACGAAGTGAGAAAGCTTGAAGAGCACTTTGACGGCCTACAGATGGAGCATATTCCAAGAGCTTAGAACGACATCGCCGACGGCCTGTCAAAGTGCGCTGCACTTAAGTTACCTGTGGAACCAGGGATCTTTTTGCTCAAGCTGACTCAGCCATCCGTAACACCATCGACTGGGCAAAGCAAGAAGAGGAAGTTGATTGTTGGCGACTATTTTCCGGCAGAGCTTCCCGAAGCCGCCGCCAAGAAGGTTCCCAAGATCAACGCCAAGAATGCTGAGGAGCAATCCGCTCCGGCAAGTCCCAGGACCTGTTCCGTTGAAACGGAAGCTCCCGACAAGTTTTGCTCCGGCAAGCTTGCCGGGGATCGTCACGCTCCGACTGAGACACAAGTTCTCGTCGTAGAAGCGGACGTTCCCGCAGCAGCAGATGTGCCTTTAGTCCTTGTTGTCGAGCCACAAGCTCCAGCACGGGCACAGCAGATTGTCCGTTTCCTTCAGACAGGAGAACTTCCCGAAGAGCAAGAAGAAGCTGAAAGAGTAGCCCGGCAGTTAAGTTTGTACCAGTTTGTCGGCAACGAACTATACAGAAGAAGACTCAACGGTGTAAAATTGAAGTGTATTCCCCGGGAAGATGGACAGAAGCTGTTGGCAGAGATACATGGAGGCATATGTGGCCACCACATTGGCGCAAGAGCACTTGCCGACAAGGCTTTCCGGCAAGGTTTCTTTTGGCCAGAAGCCCTCCAGGATGCAACTGCACAAGTAACCAAGTGTGAAGCGTGCCAGTTCCATTCCAAGCAGATACACCAGCCAGCTCAAGCTCTCCAGACGATCCCTTTATACTGGCCATTTTCGGTCTGGGGGCTCGACATCCTCGGCCCCTTTCCCCGCGCAGCCGGGGGCTTTGAGTACTTGTACGTTGCCATCGACAAGTTCACAAAGGGGCCGGAAGTGGAACCAGTGAGAAAGGTGACCGCACAGTCAGCAGTCAAGTTCTTCAGGTCGATTGTTTGCCATTTCGGGATCCCTAACAGGATCATCACCGACAACGGTACGTAATTCACGAGCCGCACCTTCATGCAGTACGTCCAAGATCTTGGCGCCAAGGTCTGCTTCGCTTCTGTTGCTCACCCGAGAAGCAACGGTCAAGCGGAGAGGGCAAATGCTGAAGTGCTGTGCGGCCTCAAGACAAGAACTTTCGACAGGCTGCACAAGTGCGGAAAAAACTGGATCGAGGAGCTGCCGGTGGTTCTTTGGTCGATCAGGACGACGCCAAATCGAGCCACTGGACAGACACCTTTCGCTCTTGTCTATGGAGCAAAGGCAGTTCTCCCCATGGAACTCGTATATGGGTCGCCTCGAGTGCTCGCTTATGATGAGCTCGAGCAAGAGCAGCTGCGACAAGATGACGCGCTGCTCCTTGAGGAAGACCGTCTTCAGGCTGCTGTACGAGCTGCTCGCTACCAGCAAGCTTTGCGCCGCTACCATAGCCGCAAAGTTAATGCCAGAAGTCTCGAGGAAGGCGACCTTGTTCTTCGGCGCGTTCAGTCCGCCAAGAATTCCAATAAGTTGACGCCGAAGTGGGAAGGCCCTTATCGGGTGAAACGAGTCACTAGGCCCGGCACTGTCCGCCTAGAGACCGAAGATGGCTTTCTGGTGAGCAACTCCTGAAACATCGAGCACCTTCGTAAGTTTCATCCATAAGGCGCGGTTGCCGTGATCCGCTCCGGCAACCACCTTTTGTACAAGTCTTGCCGCTGTTGTATGTAATCCTTTGTACGAAGCCGGGCGCAGACCCCGTGCATCAGTAAAGTTCATGTGCCCCGCACAACTTGTCATTTTCATGCTTTTTTTATTTTTCTTGCATGTGCTATCTGACACTTTGTGCAGCACCAGACCCCGGTAAGCAATAACGAGCCAAAAGGATCCATATTGTTATTTTCTCTTCTTTCTTTCCTCTAGCAGACGAAGGTTCCCTCGCGCACAAGTTTGCCGGGGGGGAGGAAGATATGGACCAAGCGCCGTTCAAGAAATCCTTGCCTTGCCGGGAAGCAGACAGCACAAAAGCTAAGTCGCCAAAGTTTGAGCAATCAAAATTTTAAATTTTTAAGTTATCTTCCTTGAACGACCTCGCTTTGTATGGAAAACCTGTGCGCGGAGGAACCAACTCATGGCTAGCCGCGCCCTTACTTTGTTTCGAGCACGCTCAACGACTTAAGTGTGCTGCGACTATTGTCACGCCCTTACTTCGTTTTCGAGTTCGCTCAACAGTTTAAGTGTGCTGCGACTAGTTGCGACAAGGTTTCTTGTCGGCAACGGCACTACCAGCAGGCTGCTGAAGTTCCACACTCAGCGCTCGCGGCATAGGTGCCTACGCCGACAAGTTCCCTAAAAGCGTAGGGTAAAAACATACAAAGCAAAGGAAATGAAGTAAAGGAGATAACATTGCATTAACTACCTAAAATAAAGTTATATTACAAAACGACTTGTCGCAGCTCTAATAGACTGTTTTCATAACATGGTTAACAGCGACAAGGAAAAGAAGAAAGTGGACGAGACTAGTCCGCGCGGTCGCCCTCGACCCTCTTGATGCCACTCACCTTGTCCACAATGGGTGCGACAAGGGCCTTGAGCGCTTCTTGGTCGGCGTCCGGGGGCAAACTCCTAAGGACATTGGTGAGGTTGAGGCCTGGATTGCGGAAGGCCACCTTCACCAACACCTTCTACAGGGCCCCCGCGCAGAGCCTGCGCGACTCATCCGCCAGCTGCTTCGGGATCTTCTCCCGGAGTTGCTGGAGGGCCGTCGCCACACCCCTGAAGAACAAAGTTAGCTTGGCGCTGTGGTGGAGACCCTCGTCGGTGGAGTACCCGAGGTGCTCCGCCCCCAGCTCCGCCAGCTCCTTGTCGATATCCGCGGCAGCATTGACAAGACCTTCTGTCCAATGCTCCACGTTTTCCTTGAAGATGTTTTGGGTGACGGCAGCGCTCTCCAGCAGCGCCTTTTCGGCCCTGATCTCCTCCTTCAGGGTCGCCTCCCGCTCCTTGGCGCCGTCCAGCGTCTGGGTAAGGGTGGCCAGCTTCAGCTCGAGGTCGGCAATGGAGTCCTTGGCGACGGCGACCTCCTTGCCCTTCTCGGAGAGGCGGACCTGCAGCTCGGAGTGGCTGTGGGCATCCTTCTCCCTCTCAAGCTTGAGTGCGGCAACCTCCTCGCCGCTCGTCTTCAGGTTGGCCTCCAGCTGCGCCACCCTCTTCTCCAACTCCCTCTTGGCGGTCTCGGCAGCTGCGGCAGCATCCTTTGCCTCCTGCAAAGCTCCGCCAAGCGATCGCTCGCGCGCGGCAAGCTCATCCTCGTGGCTGTCGAGGTCGACCTTCCGCTGCGTCAGCTCGCCTTCTCGCCTGGATAGCTCCTCGGCGGCAAGCCGCTGCTGCTCCTCCACTTCAGCCTTCTCCAAGATGAAGGCCTGCTGCGCCTCGGCAAGCTGCTCCCGCTCCTCCGCCAAGGACCGGAGAGCTGCTTGATTGATGGCCCGGAGCTCCTCTGCGCGTTTCTCCAACTCAACTCCCGCCTTGGCGGCCAGAGCCTCACGGGACTCCAGCTTGGCCTGCCGGGCGCGGTAGAGTGACAGCAGTTTGCGCAACAGGCGCTCCTCCTCCAACTCACCGCTGCTGCTGCTCGGTGCGTCGACAAGCTTAAGCCCGGCAGAGGCCAGCACCTCTCCGTCGAAGACCTCTCCCTCGACGGGCGCCCTGGACATAGACGCCCACGGAAGCTGGATGAAGACGTCGTCGCCGGCCTTTAGATAGGCGCTTGGCTCGGACTCGTCGGAGCTGGGGGCTGCGGCTGCGGCGGAGGGCTCGGCAGTCGACGTAGCGCCTGGCGCTCCTGCGGCCCCAGTGCCATCAGTGCGATCGCCGGCCTCTGCGGCGGCGGGATCGTCCGCGCCGGCCGTTTCCTCGGCAACGGCGGCGTCGTCAGCAACAACCTCCGTCTCCATTGGCTCGGCTACGGACGGGTCTGACGGAGGAAAAGAAAAGACAAACAGTCTAGAAAATATCCAAAAAGAAGAAATTCAGAAGAAGAAAAGCCAAGGGAAGCCTGAAGCAAAGGGGTTACCTGCACGGGCCGGCTCCTCGGTGAGGTTCCTTGCCGGGGAGCCCTCCCTCGGCGGCGTGGGTGTAGCTCCCGCCGGCGGAGGGCCGCTAGTGCCATCCCTCGCCGGAGAGCTCGCCCTTGGCGGAGTGTTCGCCCTTGGCGGAGAATCCGTCCTTGGCGGAGGACTCGCCCTTGCCGGAGAGCCTCCCCTTGGTGGTGTGGTCGAAGCGTGCGGCACGTCGGGGGTGGTCTCCTGACGCTCCGGATGCTGCTGCTCTGCTTCTACACAAATCAACAAACAAGATATCAGCAAGGATGGAAGACCCACGCACGCCCGACAAGCGGAAAGTGAACCACACTTACGCTGGGGGCTGCTCCGAAGAACAGTAGCCGCATTTGGCAAGCTTGTCTCAGGCGCGCCCCCTGCTGTCGCGGCGGGCTCGTCCTCGATGATGATCACCGAGACCTTGGCCCACTTCGCTGCCCTTTGAGCCAGAGTTCTGAAAAGAGAACGGCTTCAGAGTTAGGCGGAAGAGATGCAAGACAAAAGCAACAGAAAATCAAAGAAAAAACAATAATTGCGAAGACTTACTCTCCTTCCTCTTCGTCGGAGCTGAGCGCAGAGAAATCAAAGTCTGGCTCGCGCGTCCCGACGCGAGGAGGCGGGGGAGTAGGCTCCCGTGGCCGCTTGGCGGGAGCAGGGGCGGTGGTCTGAGAAGACCCCGCTCCGGTTGCCGCCGAGGCACGAGGGGCGGCAGGAGCAGAGGCGCCAGTCCGGGAAGATCCCCCTCCAGCCGCTGCAGAAGCGCGAGGTGCTCCCATGGCAGCCTTGCTTGCCGCGGTGACGCGTGTCGCGCGACGCTGTGGCTGTTGGCCTGTCTGCCGCCCCGTCACGTCTGCGGCCTTGCGGAGGCGTCTTCTTGGTGGAGCTGGAGGACTTGCTGGTGGTGGCGAGCTGCCCGAGGACGAGGAAGAGGAGCCGATCTCCAGTGAGCCGCTCGAGTCCCCAGCGGGCCCGCTCGACTCGGCGACCTGCTCGGTGGGCCCGCTCGACTCGGCGCCCTGCTCGGCGGGCTCACTTGTCTCAGCGACCTTCCCGGCAAGCTTCCCCGCTTTGAGAAGCTCTTCCTGCTCGGCAAGGCTTGTCGCCTCCGCTGCCTCCGCCTCCTCCACAGTGTACCCGAACTCGCCCGCGGCCCTGGCTGCCGCCGCCTCTTCCAGTCTGGTGGCAATATACGCCATCTCTTGGTCAGTGGTGTCGCGGGTGAGGCCTTTCTTCTCGTCGGAGTTGACTGGCTGTTCCACCAAGTTGTCGAAGAATGCCTGCACAGTTTCGTCGGAAGGCTCTTGCCAAGTGGGGTCGATCCCATGGGAATCGCACAGCGGCATCACTGCACGGATGGCGCTGAGCGACGAGTTGTTGCACAGCGGAACTACGCCCGCCGGCAACGTAAACCACTCGGGATGGTCGGAGTCATACTTGAACAACGCCTGGAGCATCGCGTTGAGCTCTAGGACAGTGAAGTTATAATTGAGGCCCGGGCGCAGCCTCATGATATCTGCCGCGTTCTCGAAATCCCAGGCGGGCCTCTTCCTCTCCTGCAAGGGGGCGATGCGGCAGCGGAGAAAGTCTGCTCCAACTGCGCCTAAAGTGAGCTTGGCGTGCCTAAGGCGAAGAATCTGGGTAGTGGCAATCTTCAATCTGCTATCCTCCGGGGCCAAATCGCTCCAGTCGTTCCCGCGTACTACTAGGGCTTGGCGCCGAGCGGTGAATGGCTGTGGGTCATCCTCTACGATCCAACACCAATTGGCTCTGCACTCATCCCACTTGCCGCGGAGCTCTCCCGACAAGTAAGCTTCCTTCTTGTGGGTCCTAGAGATCCAAGAGATTCCGCCAGACAGAGGCTCTCCCCTCTCAACTCGAGGCGTGAAGTAATGGCGGAAAAGAGCCACATTGGGGAAGACTCCGACAAAGTTTTCGCACAGATGTGCGAAAACGGCCATGGTGAGAACGGCGTTGGGGGTGAAGTCAAGGAGGTGGAATCCGTAGGTGTTCATGATGTCACAGAAGAACTCAGAATAGGGCGGGCAGAGCCCGCAGTAGAAGAACAGAGCAAAGAAGGCGTAGCCATTCGGGAACATCTTGCAAGCTGCGGCCGGGAGTACCTTGGTGCGCGGATGCGCCTTCGTCTCCCTCGACCAAAAAAGGTAGAAGGAATCCCTCAGCTCCTCCGCGTCAAGCTTTGGCGGGAAGACCACCTTCTTCTTCCACATCGCTGTGAGCCGCAGTGCCTCGGCCGACTTCGCGGACTTCCCCTTCTCGCCTTTCGGAGCCATGGCGGGAGCGGTGAAGGAGGTCGACGGCGCTGGTGTTGTTGGTGGCGACGGAGGGCGGAGCGCTGCTCTCTTTCGGCCTTCGGGAAGGAGGGGAGCGGAGGAGGTTTCTGAGGATTGAAGAAGCAACGGGCAGATGGACGAACTGCCCCTGTTTCCCCTGCTTATAAGGGGGAAGGGGGCGGACGTTCCGCATTTCCAATTAAAGAAACAGGCCACGATCTCCCCCACGACGCCGCATTAAACGCATGTCGTTAAGGGAGGGCGCGGTGGATACGGAGTGGGATACGGCGTGCCGCAGGCCGCGCGTGCCCGTGCACTGTTTTGGGCCTGGCCCAACAGCGCTCGGAACCGTGTATGGCCCAGGCCCGGGGGCTCCTGTCGGTGTACTAAAGTAGGGGTACCTTAGTATCCCTAACTTGTGCACAGGCAGTTGCAGCGTCCCGCGGCAAGGCCTGCCCGGCGACCGCCAAGATCCTCTGTGGTCCCCTTTGGAGCCATTCAAGAACAAAGTATTCAAGACAAGACCCCGGCAAGAGGAGCTTGCCGGGATGGCCACTCAAGGCACAAAACCACTCAAGGCACAAGACCCTGGCAAGAGGAGCTTGCCGGGAAGGCCAATCAAAGGCATCTCAAGGAACTTGCCGCGGCACGCCACGCGTCACGGCAAGGCCCGGCGAGCAACAAGCTCCCAGAAGCGACAAGATAGCGGCCGCGGCAAGGTGCTTGCCGCGGCAAACCTCCACTCAGTACCCTCGCTCCAACGCATCCACCCACGTGTCGCCCTGGGGCCATCCCAGGCGCACGTGGCGGGAGGCTGTGCAGCCTAGGGTACACGATGGCGAGCAGCGATGACAAGGCCACCGTCGTGGCGGGCGGTGGCGCCCCTGACGGCCACTTTTTGCACTGTTTGGGACGACGGCGACGGGCATTTAATGCCCTTGTCCCCTGCCATCAGGGTTAGGTATAGAGCACTATACAAACACTGTTCCAACTGTTGGGGAACGTAGCAGAATTCAAAAAATTTCTACGCTTTCACCAAGATCCAACTAAGGAGACATCTAGCAACGAGCAAGTTAGAGTGCATCTACATACCGTTTTGTAGATCGCGAGCGGAAGCTTCGAAGAAGCGAGGATGAAGTAGTCGTACTCTTCTCGTTCTTCGTCACCGATGATCTAGCGCCGAACGGACGGCACCTCCGCGTTCAACACACGTCCGGTACAGCAACGTCACCTCCTTCTTGATCCAGCAAGGGGGGAGGAGAGGTCGTCAGAGATCCAGCAGCACGACGGTGTGGTGGTGGATGCAGCAGAGAATCCTGCAGGGCTTCGCCGGCGCCCTGCGGAGGGAGTATGAGGTGTGACGGGAGGGGGAGAGGCGCCAGAGACTTGGGTGCGGCTGCCCTCTTCCCCCCCCCCACATATATATAGGGGGCCAGGGGGGTGCGCCAAGCCCTGCAGATGGGATCTGCAGGGGGGCGGCGGCCAGGGAGGCAATCTTGCCCCCCCCCCCAAGGCAAGGGGGGCGCCCCCTCCCCTTAGGGTTTCAACCCTAGGCGCATGGGGAGGGGGGCCCATGTGGTGCGCCAGCCCACCAGGGGCTGTCCACTTCCCCCACGCGGCCTAGGGGCCCCACCAGGATGGGTGGCCCCACCCGGTGGACCCCCGGGACCCCTCCGGTGGTCCCGGGACATTCCCGGTGACCCCCTGAGATCACCCGATGGCCGAAACTGTACTTCCTATATATCATTCTTTACCTCCGGACCATTCCGGAACTCCTTGTGACGTCCGGGATCTCATCCGGGACTCCGAACAACTTTCGGGTTTCCACGTTCATGTATCTCTACGACCCTAGCGTTACCGAACCTTAAGTGTGTAGACCCTACGGGTTCGGGAGACACGTAGACATGATCGAGACAACTCTCCGGTCAATAACCAACAGCGGGATCTGGATACCCATGTTGGTTCCCACGTGTTCCTCGATGATCTTCATCGGATGAACCACCGTGTCAAGGATTCACTCAATCCCGTATGTTATTCCCTTTGTCCACCGGTACGGTACTTACCCGAGATTCGATCGTCGGTATTCCCGATACCTTGTTCAATCTCGTCATGGCAAGTCTCTTTACTCGATCCGTAATCCATCATCCCATGACTAACTCCTTAGTCACCTTGAGCTCATTATGATGATGTCTTACCGAGTGGTCCCAGAGGAACCTCTCCGTCATACGGAGTGACAATATCCCAGTCTCGGTTCGTACCAACTCAACAGACACTTTCGGTGATACACGATGCGTACCTTTACAGCCACCCAGTTACGTTGTGACGTTTGGCACACCCAAAGTATTCCTACGGTATCCGGGAGTTGTACAACCTCATGGTCTAAGGAATAAATACTTGACACCGAAAAGCTTATGCATTACGAACTATACGATCTCGTGCTATGCTCAAGATTGGGTCTTGTCCATCACATCATTCTCCTAATGATGTGATCCCGTTATCACTGACATCCTATGTCCATGGTCAGGAAACCGTGACCATCTGTTGATCAACGAACTGGTAACTAGAGGCTTACCAGGGACTCATTGTGGTCTATGTATTCACACATGTATCGTTGTTTCCGTACAATACAATTCAAGCATGAATAACAGACGATTATCATGAACAAGGAAATATAATAATAATACTTTTATTATTGCCTCTAGGGCATATTTCCAACAGTCTCCCACTTGCACTAGAGTCAATAATCTAGTTACATTGTGATGAATCGAACACCCATAGAGTTCTGGTGTTGATCATGTTTTGCCCGTGGAAGAGGTTTAGTCAACGGGTCTGCGACATTCAGATCCGTATGCACTTTACAAATATCTATATCTCCATCTTGAACATAATTCCGGATGGAGTTGAAACAGCGCTTGATGTGCTTGGTCTTCTTGTGAAACCTGGGCTCCTTGGTAATAGCAATAGCACCAGTGTTGTCACAGAAGAGAGTCATCGGGCTTGACGCGCTTGGAATGACTCCTAGGTCGGTGATGAACTCCTTCTTCCAGACTCCTTCCTGCGCTGCTTCTTGTGAAACCTGGGCTCCTTGGTAATAGCAATAGCACCAGTGTTGTCACAGAAGAGAGTCATCGGGCTTGACGCGCTTGGAATGACTCCTAGGTCGGTGATGAACTCCTTCATCCAGACTCCTTCCTGCGCTGCTTCGGAAGCAGCTATGTACTCCGCTTCACATGTAGATGCCGCCACGACGCTTTGCTTGCAACTGCACCAGCTGACTGCCCCTCCGTTCAAAATATACACGTATCCGGTTTGAGACTTAGAGTCATCCAGATCTGTGTCGAAGCTAGCATCGACGTAACCCTTTACGACGAGCTCTTCGTCACCTCCATAAACGAGAAACATATCCTTAGTCCTTTTCAGGTACTTCAGGATGTTCTTGACCGCTGTCCAGTGTTCCATACCGGGATCACTTTGGTACCTCCCTACCAAACTTATGGCAAGGTTCACATCAGGTCTGGTACACAACATGGCATACATGATAGAACCTATGGCCGAGGCATAGGGAATGACACTCATCTTTTCTCTATCTTCTGCCGTGGTCGGCGACTGAGCCTTGCTCAATCTCATACCTTGCAAAACAGGCAAGAACCCCTTCTTGGACTGATCCATATTAAACTTTTTCAATATCTTATCAAGGTATGTGCTTTGTGAAAGACCAATGAGGCGTCTTGATCTATCTCTATAGATTTTGATGCCTAATATGTAAGAAGCTTCTCCAAGGTCCTTCATTGAAAAACTCTTATTCAAGTAGGCCTTTACATTTTCCAAGAATTCTATATCATTTCCCATCAGCAATATGGCATCCACATATAATATGAGAAATGCCACAGAGCTCCCACTCACTTTCTTGTAGATACAGGCTTCTCCATAAGTCTGTATAAAGCCAAACGCTTTGATCACATCATTAAAGAGAATATTCCAACTCCGAGATGCTTGCACCAGCCCGTAAATCGAGCACTGGAGCTTGCATACCTTGTTAGCGTTCTCTGGATCGACAAAACCTTCCGGCTGCATCATATACAACTCTTCCTTGAGGAAGCCATTAAGGAATACTGTTTTGACGTCCATTTGCCATATCTCATAATCATAGAATGCGGCAATAGCTAACATGATTCTGACTGACTTCAGCATCACTACGGGAGAGAAAGTCTCGTCGTAGTCAATCCCTTGAACTTGTCGATAACCCTTAGCGACAAGCCGAGCCTTATAGATGGTCACATTACCATCCGCGTCTGTCTTCTTCTTAAATATCCATTTGTTTTCTATGGCGTGCCTATCATCAGGCAAGTCCACCAAAGTCCATACTTTGTTTTCATACATGGATTCTATCTCGGATTTCATGTCTCCAAGCCATTTATTGGAATTCGGGCCCGCCATCGCTTCTTCATAGTTCGAAGGTTCACCGTTGTCTAACAACATGATTTCCAGGACAGGGTTGTCGTACCACTCTGGTGCGGAACGTGCCCTTGTGGACCTTCGAAGTTCAGTAGTAACTTGATTTGTTTCTTCATGATCATCATCATTAACTTCCTCCCTTGTTGGTGCAGGCACCTCAGGAACAATTTCCTGTGCTGTGCTACTTTCCGGTTCAGGAGGGGTGACTGTCACCTCATCAAGTTCTACTTTCCTCCCACTCACTTCTTTCGAGAGAAACTCTTTCTCCAGAAAGCATCCATTCTTGGCAACAAAGACTTTGCCTTCGGATCTGTGGTAGAAGGTGTACCCAATCGTTTCCTTTGGGTATCCTATGAAGACGCATTTTTCCGATTTGGGTTCGAGCTTTTCAGGTTGAAGTTTCTTGACATAAGCATCGCAACCCCAAACTTTTAGAAACGACAGCTTCGGTTTCTTGCCAAACCAAAGTTCATACGAAGTCGTATCAACGGATTTCGACGGAGCCCTATTTGAAGTGAATGCGGCAGTCTCTAAAGCATAACCCCAAAAAGATAGCGGTAAATCGGTGAGGGACATCATAGATCGCACCATGTCCAACAGAGTACGATTTCGACGTTCGGACACACCGTTACGTTGAGGTGTTCCGGGCGGTGTCAATTGTGAAACAATTCCAAAGTTCCTAAGGTGCGTGCCAAATTCATGACTTAAATATTCACCCCCACGATCTGATCGTAAGAACTTTATTTTTCTGTCACGTTGATTCTCAACCTCATTCTGAAATTCCTTGAACTTTTCAAAGGTCTCAGACTTGTGTTTCATCAAATAGATATACCCGTATC
Organism: Secale cereale; assembly: GCA_902687465.1. Taxonomy (NCBI): domain Eukaryota; kingdom Viridiplantae; phylum Streptophyta; class Magnoliopsida; order Poales; family Poaceae; genus Secale; species Secale cereale. The sequence continues at coordinate 514,523,419 of LR738709.1, forward strand.
TACTCAAGTCATCTGTGAGGGTGAGAACATAACGATAGCCTCCGCGAGCCTCAACACTCATTGGACCGCACACATCGGTATGTATGATTTCCAACACGTTGGTTGCTCGCTCCATTGTTCCGGAGAACGGAGTCTTGGTCATCTTGCCCAAGAGGCATGGTTCGCACGTGTCAAATGATTCATAATCAAGGGACTCTAGAAGTCCATCTGAATGGAGCTTCTTCATACGTTTGACACCAATATGACCAAGGCGGCAATGCCACAAGTATGTGGGACTATCATTATCAACTTTACATCTTTTGGCATCTACACTATGAATATGTGTATCATCACGTTCGAGATTCATCAAAAATAAACCATTGACCAGCGGGGCATGACCATAAAACATATCTCTCGAATAAATAGAACAACCATTATTCTCCGATTTGAAAGAGTAGCCATCTCGCATAAGACGAGATCCAGATACAATGTTCATGCTCAAAGCTGGTACTAAATAACAATTATTAAAGTTTAAAACTAATCCCGAGGGTAGATGTAGAGGTAGCGTGCCGACGGCGATCACATCGACCTTGGAACCATTCCCGACGCGCATCGTCACCTCAACCTTCGCCAGTCTCCGCTTATTCCGCAGCTCCTGTTTTGAGTTACAAATGTGAGCAACCGCACCGGTATCAAATACCCAGGAGCTACTACGAGTGCTGGTAAGGTACACATCAATAACATGTATATCACATATACCTTTGACGTTGCCGGCCTTCTTGTCTGCTAAGTATTTGGGGCAGTTCCGCTTCCAGTGACCCGTTCCCTTGCAATAAAAGCACTCTGTCTCAGGCTTGGGTCCATGTTTTGGCTTCTTCCCGGCAACAGGCTTACCGGGCGCGGCAACTCCCTTGCCGTCCTTCTTGAAGTTCTTCTTACCCTTGCCTTTCTTGAACTTAGTGGTTTTATTGACCATCAACACTTGATGTTCTTTCTTGATATCCACCTCCGCTGATTTCAGCATCGAATACACCTAGGGAATGGACTTCTCCATCCCCTGCATATTGAAATTTAACACGAAGCTCTTGAAGCTTGGTGGGAGCGACTGGAGGATTCTGTCAACGACCGCTTCATCTGGGAGATTCATTCCCAGCTGAGACAAGCGGTTGTGCAATCCAGAAATCTTGAGGATGTGCTCACTGACAGAACTGTTTTCCTCCATCTTACAGCTGTAGAATGCGTCGGAGACGTCATATCTCTCGACTCGGGCATGAGCTTGGAAAACCATTTTCAGCTCTTCGAACATCTCATATGCTCTGTGATTCTCAAAACGTTTTTGGAGCCCCGACTCTAAGCTGTAAAGCATGCCGCACTGAACCAGGGAGTAATCATCACTACGCGACTGCCAAGCATTCAAAACGTCTTGGTTCGTATCGGGAGCGGGTGCATTACCTAGCGGTGCTTCAAGGACATATGATCTCTTGGCAGCTATGAGGATAATCCTCATGTTACGGACCCAATCCGTATAGTTGCTACCATCGTCTTTCAGCTTGGTTTTCTCTAGGAACGCGTTGAAGTTGAGTGAAACTTGAGCGTGGGCCATTTGATCTACAAGAGATATTGTAAAGAATTTAGACTAAGTTCATGATAATTAGGTTCATCTTAATCAAATTTTAATGAACTCCCACTCAGAATGACATCTCTCTAGTCAACTAAGTGATACACGATCCGAATCGACTAGCCCATGTCCGATCATCACGTGAGACGGACTAGTCATCAACGGTGAACATCTTCATGTTGATCGTATCTTCTATATGACTCGTGTTCGACCTTTCGGTCTTCCGTGTTCCGAGGCCATGTCTGTACATGCTAGGCTCGTCAAGTGAACCCTAAGTGTATTGCGGGTGTAAATCTGGCTTACACCCGTTGTATGCGAACGTTAGAACCTATCACACCCGAAGATCACGTGGTGCTTCGGAATAACGAACTTTAGCAACGGTGCACAGTTAGGGGGAACACAATTCTTGAAATTTTAGTGAGAGATCATCTTATTTACTACCGTCGTTCTAAGTAAACAAGATGCATAAACATGATAAACATCACATGCAATCAATTAAAGTGACATGATATGGCCAATATCATCTTGCTCCTTGGATCTCCATCTTCGGGGCACCATGATCATCTTGTCACCGACTCGACACCATGATCTTCATCATCATGATCTCCATCATCGTGTCTTGAAGAAGTCGTCACGCCAACTATTGCTTCTACTACTATGGCTAACGTTTAGCAATAAAGTAAAGTAATTACATAGCGTTTATTCAGTGACACGCAGGTCATACAATAATTAAGACAACTCCTATGGATCCTGCCGGTTGTCAAGTTCATCGACATGCAAGTCGTGATTCCCTATTACAAGAACATGATCAATCTCATACATCACATATATCATTCATCACATCTTCTTTTGGCCATACCACGTCACATAGCACATGCTGCAAAAACAAGTTAGACGTCCTCTAATTGTTGTTGCAAGTTTTTACGTGGCTTCTATAGGTTTTCTAGCAAGAACGTTTCTTACCTACGCCAAAACCACAACGTGATTTGTCAATTTCTATTTACCCTTCATAAGGACCCTGTTCATCGAATCCGATCCGACTAAAGTAGGAGAGACAGACACCCGCCAGCCACCTTATGCAACTAGTGCATGTCTGTCGGTGGAACCAGTCTCACGTAAGCGTACGTGTAAAGTCGGTCCGGGCCGCTTCATCCCACAATACCGCCGAATCAAGACTAGACTAGTAACGGCAAGAAAATTGAGCAAACTCAAACGTCCATAACTGCTTTGTGTTCTACTCGTGCAAGATGCTACGCATAAGACCTAGCTCAGATGCCACTGTTGGGGAACGTAGCAGAATTCAAAAAATTTCTACGCTTTCACCAAGATCCAACTAAGGAGAGATCTAGCAACGAGCAAGTTAGAGTGCATCTACATACCGTTTTGTAGATCGCGAGCGGAAGCTTTCGAAGAAGCGAGGATGAAGTAGTCGTACTCTTCTCGTTCTTCGTCACCGATGATCTAGCGCCGAACGGACGGCACCTCCGCGTTCAACACACGTCCGGTACAGCAACATCACCTCCTTCTTGATCCAGCAAGGGGGGAGGAGAGGTCATCGGAGATCCAGCAGCACGACGGCATGGTGGTGGATGCAGCAGAGAATCCTGCAGGGCTTCGCCGGCGCCCTGCGGAGGGAGTATGAGGTGTGATGGGAGGGGGAGAGGCGCGAGAGACTTGGGTGCGGCTGCCCTCTCCCCCCCCCCCACATATATATAGGGGGCCAGGTGATGGCTTCTCGCCCCTCGTTGGTTACCCCAAGTGGAAGGTTTGAGATGCAGTGTAGCGGTAGTTTTCCCTTGGCAAAGATACCAAGGATCGAATTCCCCTGAGACTCCAAGGTTCAACAAGAAGGTGTCAACTGCTAGCGGTGCAACTAGCGATCGACTGGACCTGCACACAGATACAAATAACTTTGCTCCCAACGAGTACAGAGAGGTTGTCAATCCCTCCGGCCTTGTCGTTTACAAAGGATCAAACGCAAGAGATAATAGTGATAGGTATTACTGCAACTAGTAAGTAAGAACTGAAAGTAAATAGCGGATGTGATCAGTGATGGTAATATGGACCGGGGTCCCATGATGTTCACTAGTGATGTCTCTCTCCCAAAAGACGATAAAACAGCTAAGCGAGGTAAACAAATTACAGCTGGGCAATTGACAGGATTATGTGCGCAAACCAATGCTAACTATGCTACAAAGAAAGGTAGAGGCTCAAAAGCATGGGCGGTACGCCAAGGCAAGTAGACCGAAATCCATCTGCATCTACTACTAATCATCCACCTTGCGATATCTATCCAGAACATCTCGCTGGTATTAAGTTGCGAGTCCCACCCATAGTGTAAACTCAAAGCAACAGACAACTGCATTAAAAGAACTTTGCGTAAAGTAAACAATCCTTGCACCCGCGAGTACAAGCACCGTTGTTTTCCCCCTTGTGGCAACAGCACATCCCCTAGACTCATGTTTTTGTCACTCAAGCTAGTCATCGAGGGGCATGAACCCACAATCAAGCATAACGTTCCCTCCTGTAGTTACTACCTACTACTTGGCCAAAGCAATAAACAGCAACGGAGAACATGCAAGAATTACTCAAGAACATAAATATAAAAGAGGTAAATCAAATATATTACTCACACACAATCTGAACATAATCTCATAATCCATCGGATCCCAGCAAACTCATCATAGCAACAGCATAAGGATTACATATGTGCCTCGATCATGTAGGGCAGCTCACGAGGTCTAATGGGTGAAGAACAAAAAGGGGAGGAGAACATCACATAGCTACTGGTCATGGACCCATGGTCCAAGGGAGACTACTCACAACTCATTCGGGAGGCGTCCATGGTGGTGGAGAGGCTCCCGGTGGTGATCCTCCCCTCCGGCAGGGTGCCGGGAAGAGTTCTCCTGGTGCTCCCGATCTTGGAAGCGCGGCGGCGGCGGAACAGAGATGAGATCGCGAAAAAGGGTTCCGTCCTCGAGGGTTTCGGGACGCGGTGTAAATATATGCCAAAGGGGGGCATCAGCGGAGGCCTGGGGGGCCCAGGCGCCCCCCCGGCGCGGCCAGGAGGGGGGCCGCGCCCCCAGGGCGCCTGGAGCCCTGGTGGCCCCCCTCCGGCCCTACTTTGGCCGCATGGAAGCTTCCGGAACGCTGATTTTTTATATATATTTCCCGGAATTTTTCTGGCAGTTTACGTAATGGAAAAACCTGAAATACAAAAACAGCAGAAAACAGAAACTAGCACTGGGGTGCACTGAGTTAATATGTTAGTCCAAATATGATCAAAAGTGTATGGAAGTGCATAAATATCATAGCAATATCACACAAAAGAGGCATGGAGCAAGCAGAAATTATAGATACGTTTTGGACGTATCAACATCCCCAAGCTTAATTCCTGCTCGTCCTCGAGTAGGTAAATGATAACAAGCATAATTTCTGTGGTGACATGCTATTAACCATATAAGGACTTTTCACAGTCACATGACAAGTGCTTACTGAGACAATGAATCTGTCGTAATTAAGTTGCCTCATGAGAAAATCACAAAGAACTGAAAGTTTTACAATATGATACTGAAATACTCAAAAGATTTGTAGTGAGCATGGTGTGCAAATATGATAAAGTGGTACCTCGCTTGCCCCCTTTAGTGAAGCAAAACATAAATGCAGGGGCACTTCCAAGGTTTAAGTGACGACTAGATACAATGATTTCAGAATAAACGATATCATAATCATGCAAAAGACAATGGTACTTTGGGACAATGCACATTACACTCAGAATGACAATCATGCTCTCAATAGTTGGTGATTTAAAGAAGGTGGAGACTCTCGAACCTTGGCTTTTGTTGGCAAGGTTGAAAACCCGTGGTCGGAAACAAAACTAAACATGTACCAGAGCTCTTGGTTTTAAAAACAGAGGTAATAATTATTTTTTAGAATATGCATATTTCGTCAACGAATGCTAGCAGATAACTCAATTGCTTCTCGAGCTGGACAAGTTTCGAGGAACGGCTCCCGAATGAGGACGATCACATCCTCTTAATCTCCTTTGTTTATCACTGCCAAAGTTTTCTGATTTCTCATGAACAAAGCGTGAAGGAGGGTTTGTTTGTTGTATATTCTTTAATGAGCCGGGCGCACTCTATGCCAGTTCCTTCTCGTATTATGGGTTTGCACATTAGACTTGCAATCCCGGGGTGAAGCTTGTCCAACTTAAAAAGATCATGAATTAACTACTACTTCCTCATGAACTAAAACAGAGGCACAAAAGAGAAATGCTTTTTTTGAATAATTTCGAGATGGTACATGAAAGTCTTCGTTAGGAATGGCAGGTAAATACCATGTATAGGAAGGTATGGTGGACTCATATGGCATAACTGGTTTAAAGGATTTTGGATGCACAAGCAGTCAGTCCGCTTAGTACAGGCGAAGGTTAGAAAAAGATTGGGAGCGACCAACTAAAAGAGCAATGACGGTCATAATCATGCAGAGCGACAAAGCAACATTGAATCGGGCATGGAAGTTATATCGCTACTCAGAAATTAAAGATCATCAATGCTTGATAGACTTTCTTTACAGTCTTAAATATGCGTGAGCATACGCCAAGTCAATCAAAATAAATTCTCGGAGGAAGATATCACTAAACCATACCACATCATAGGCAAAAAAATCATGTTGGTACTCCAATAACACATTGAGAACCCCCCCAGCTATTTAAGACTAACCATAAGAAAACATGAACTACTAAGCACCATTATGCACATAGCATTTTTATCATAGACATATCAACCAGTGCAACAGAAGCCAACTCTCTTAACAAGATAAGCATGATAACTAAAGAGAGTTCCAGCGACCAACTAAACAAAATCTCTTCAAAAAGTAAAGCATGAAAACTAAGAGCTGAACATGACAGTAGCTATTGAAAGACCAAGAACATACACAGCAAAGATAGGCATGAAAATTCTATGTTGTGTTCTAGGTTGAAGTGGAGCGTGTTTCTCTCCCACACAAAGAAGGCTGAGTTCCAACTCATTATGAACAGCAAGAAAAGCTAAAGAAAACTAAAAAGGAAACTAAAAGCAAGATGCTCCAAGCATAGCACATAACACATGAAGTGATAAAAATATAGTGGAACGAAAGACGAACTGATAATTGCTGATGGAGAAGGGGATGCACGGGGGCATCCCCAAGCTTAGACGCTTGAGTCTTCTTGAATATTTCTTGGGGGTGCATGGGGGCATCCCCAAGCTTGAGCGTTTGACACTCCTGAATCTTTTTATCATCTTCCCTCGCACACTTGAAAACTCCCTTCATACATAACTCATCATAATCAGATTAGCGAGGTTAGTACCCATAATAAAATAATTTTTCCTTGCTGGAAATAAGGATATTCTTGAAGGTCTACTGTTTCTCAAGATTGCCAAAAGGTTTTTGCAAAGAAAAAGCAAGCTCAAGGTTTGCAAAATGAAGGAAAGGCAAAACAGGACAGAATCTGTAAAAAACAGACCAGCAGGTAGTAAATGATTTTTTCGGGGCACTTCTGCAACTCAAATCAAAAAACTCAGAACAGGCGCCCGAAATACAATTATATAGAGCACGCTGTCGAAAAAATTCAGACCAAAAAGATGATCTGGTGATTTTATACGAATTTTTCTGTCCAAGGACAGAATCTGTTTCCTGGACAGCACGTCACAACTTTTGAACTTTCTTGCAATTAGAGGCTACACTTGGCACAAAGCTGAAAAGTAAAGATACAATGATGATGCTACTGTAGTAACAACATCAAGACACAACAAAAGCAAAATAAAATTTTATTCATTGTGGGCTGCCTCCCAAAAGCGCTTTCTTTTATGCCTTTAAGCTAGGCATAATGCAAAGAGATCAAGTCTTATCAAGAGTAAAAGAATAGCTAGCCCATATAACGGACTCAAAAGGTAACTTAATCTTCTTTCTAGGGAAGTGTTCCATCCCTTTCTTGAGAGGAAATTGGAATTTTATATTCCCCTCTTTCATGTCAATGATGGCACCAACGGTGCGAAGAAAAGGACGTCCCAAAATAATTGGACAAGAAGGTTCACATTCAATATCCATAATAGTAAAATCAACGGGAACGTAATTGTCATTGACAATGATAAGAACATCGTCGATCCTCCCCAAGGGTTTCTTTATGGAAGAATCAACAAGACGAACACCAAAAGAACAAGAATCAAAAGGTTTCAATTTAAGCATATCATATATTCTTTTGGGCATAACGGAGGTACTAGCTCCAACATCACATAAAGCATAGCAAGAGAACTTATTCAACTTAATTTTAATCATAGGATCCCAACCATCTTTTAGCTTTCTAGGTATGGAGGCTTCTACCCTAAGTTTCTCCTCCCTAGCTTTGATGAGAGCATTAGTTATATGCTCTGTGAAGGCAAGGTTAAGCGTGCTAGTGTGGGGATCTCTAGCCATTCTTTGTAAAAAGGTGACAACTTCTGAGAGACTACAATTATCAAAATCAATTTCATCATTATTGAGCAGAATTGTAGTGTCATCTTCTTTGTTTGAATTGCTCTCTATTATAAGAGTTTGAACGTCTTCCCAAGTTTGGGGAAGTACAGGAGCAACTTTAAACTGAGGCTCATACTTTTTTCCTGGAAAACCATGGCATGGGCATAACTCTCCATTAAGACTAACATAATCACAAGATTTATTACTTTTGTAAATCCCGACAGTGGTGATTGGCGTGATGGAAGAAGGAGTGTACTCCTCCCATTTAGTGTTTTTCGTGGAACCCATAGCAGCAAGCAAGCAAGATAACTATTTTTGTGATTTTTGATAAGGGATACTAAAGCAAAAACTGAAAGGTAAACTAACAAGACTAAAAAGCAAAGGTAAAAGATAGCGTGCAACTCCCTTATCTTGAAGAGTGGAGTCCCCGGCAACGGCGCCAGAAAACTTTGCTTGATGGCTTCTCGCCCCTCGTTGGTTACCCCAAGTGGACGGTTTGAGATGCAGTGTAGCGGTAGTTTTCCCTTGGCAAAGATACCAAGGATCGAATTCCCCTGAGACTCCAAGGTTCAACAAGAAGGTGTCAACTTCTAGCAGCGCAACTAGCGATCGACTGGACCTGCACACAGATACAAATAACTTTGCTCCCAACGAGTACAGAGAGGTTGTCAATCCCTCCGGCCTTGTCGTTTACAAAGGATCAAACGCAAGAGATAATAGTGATAGGTATTACTACAACTAGTAAGTAAGAACTGAAAGTAAATAGCGGATGTGATCAGTGATGGTAATATGGACCGGGGTCCCATGATGTTCACTAGTGATCTCTCTCTCCCAAAAGACGATAAAACAGCTAAGCGAGGTAAAAAAATTACAGCTGGGCAATTGACAGGATTATGTGCGCAAACCAATGCTAACTATGCTACAAAGAAAGGTAGAGGCTCAAAAGCATGGGCGGTACGCCAAGGCAAGTAGACCGAAATCCATCTGCATCTACTACTAATCATCCACCTTGAGATATCTATCCAGAACATCTCGCTGGTATTAAGTTGCGAGTCCCACCCATAGTGTAAACTCAAAGCAACAGACAACTGCATTAAAAGAACTTTGCGTAAAGTAAACAATCCTTGCACCCGCGAGTACAAGCACCGTTGTTTTCCCCCTTGTGGCAACAGCACATCCCCTAGACTCAAGTTTCTGTCACTCAAGCTAGTCATCGAGGGGCATGAACCCACAATCAAGCATAACGTTCCCTCTTGGAGTTACTACCTACTACTTGGCCAAAGCAATAAACAGCAACGGAGAACATGCAAGAATTACTCAAGAACATAAATATAAAAGAGGTAAATCAAATATATTACTCACACACAATCTGAACATAATCTCATAATCCATCGGATCCCAGCAAACTCATCATAGCAACAACATAAGGATTACATATGTGCCTCGATCATGTAGGGCAGCTCACGAGGTCTAATGGGTGAAGAACAAAAAGGGGAGGAGAACATCACATAGCTACTAGTCATGGACCCATGGTCCAAGGGAGACTACTCACAACTCATCCGGGAGGCGTCCATGGTGGTGGAGAGGCTCCGGCAGGGTGCCGGGAAGAGTTCTCCTGGTGCTCCCGATCTTGGAAGCGCGGCGGCGGCGGAACAGAGATGAGATCGCGAAAAAGGGTTCCGTCCTCGAGGGTTTCGGGACGCGGTGTAAATATATGCCAAAGGGGGGCATCAGCGGAGGCCTGGGGGGGCC